>JAOPJO010000147.1:7098725-7112554 GCA_027123675.1 Molva macrophthalma | reverse complement strand
TGTGCTGTGATTTAAATAAAGAAAACACATTAATCTGCACCTTTATTCCTGTTTACAATCATAATGTGTTAAGAAATTATCAATGTGTTTGGAACAGACAAAAAAGGTAATGCTTAAAATGTATTATTGCGACGGCAAAAGGCGCGGTGAAAAATGTTGGGTGCACCTAAATTATGTGCTGGTGCACCTAAATGAAAAAAGTAGGTGCACCAGTGCAACCAATATAAAAAGTTAGTCTGGAGCCCTGTGTTTTGTAATACGCGTTAGTGTGCTAATTTGTGCTAATTTGTCTTTGTGTGGCCTTTGACCCTTCAGGAATTATCATGTGTTCTACTATCTGCTCATGGGAGCGTCCAAAGAGGAGCGGAAAGAGTTCAGTCTGTTGCAGCCACAGGAATACCACTACCTACAGCAGGTATCTTAACCTACTCCATGGCCTTCTGTCATATTCCTTTAAGATGGATGGATGGATTTTGTCCCCGATGTAAATATAACAAATTGAGTCTATAAGCAATACATCCCCTTCACCTCTGATAGGTCAGGGTTAAGTTACTGTGGATAACTAAAGAGTTTCACTAAAGGAAGTTTTGAGCGGACTGAGGAACTCCAAATGCCCCAAGATGCACTTCAAGTTATCCCACATTGAGTTGTTTTGTCGCTGAGACATCATAGCTGTGTCAGGGGTTTTCCGGCCAGTTTAGTTTTTTCACCATATTAAAGTTTCACTTCCTCCGAAGCCGAGGAAGTGATTCCAGGTGATTCTGAGCAACGCAGGATGAAATCAATGTGCACGATTTGTACATTCTGGCCCAAGGAACCTATATTTACATTGTTCAGGTTTGGAGATTATCAGGAAAACAGTGGTCATTCCAAAAATTTACCTAATCAATCCACCGCACACACACAGGACATTATATGAATGCTACTTAACTAGCATTCAAATAATACAAAAGAAGAGAAGAGATACCAAGAGATACGTTTATTTGTATTAAGTACATCCGCATCATAGCTAGAATTGTTCAGGAATTGTTTATGTAAATGCATACATAGCATGGTTTTCAGGTTGTTTTACAAGAACATTATTACTCCACACACTTGTTTATAAAGACAAAGTGATATGATGTATTCTGCTAACATTTGACTCTACAGGAAGACCTCAGTTTAGAAGATGAAGAGAAGCTCACACACGAATACAAGAGGCTCCACCAGGCCATGGAGATGGTTGGCTTCCTGGCTTCCACCAAAAAACTGTATGAATGGCTTTATTTATTTTTAAAAAAAAGTCCTTAAATTCTGTTGACCCTTTGTTAAAGTGCTTGGCGGAATGTTCTTGACTTCTTTCTGCATTCCCATGACAGCTTTTAGAAATCTCATTATAAACTAACATGTGCCAGACAAAGGAGGTTTCATGGGATCATTAAGTATTTCCCATGACTATCTCTGTTAGTCATGTTCCCTCGTAGTCCCTGTGGTTCTGCATTAGCTGATCTTTCCATAAAGACTCCTTTTTAGAAAGGAGGGTATGATCCCATCTGGAACAGTATTAAGGAAATGTGTCATTTGTACCACTTCTACAACTAAAAACATTGCTGCCCTCTCATTTAGTGACAGTCACACGTCAGGGCTTGTATGTCAATTCTAGAGAACAGAAAATTCTGCGAGTATGTCAGTTCTTGAGTAGTCACTGCCTCAGGGTGGAAACAGGTATGGTTGTTCTCTCTTTCAACTTCAACTTTGGGTTTCAATGCTGAAATGCGACAATGTTATGCAAATGTATCCACACTGTGAAATACATGATACATCGCTCGTCTGAGAAAGGTGTATGTGTGTGTGTGTTGCAGGATATTTTCCATCCTGTCAGCCATCCTGTATCTTGGTAATGTGACGTACAGTGCAACAGAGGAAGGCGAGGTGCTGAATGTGGGTCCGGACGATGTCTTGTCCACACTGTCTGACCTGCTCAAGGTAATCTACTGGAGCTAGCATACAACTAGCTAAAACCTAGCATACCGCTGACACGAAAGTGGCATACACCTTGCATAAATGTAGCATACATCTATCTTAAACCTAGCATACACCTTTCATACACCTAGTTTAAAAATAGCATAAACCTAGCATACATGGCTTGAGTCTAGAATACAACTTACATAAACATAGAATACACCTAGTTTAAACCTACCATACACCTAGCATGCATTTAGCTTAAACCTAGCATACACTTCACATAGACATGGCATTCACCTTGCATAAACGTAGCATACACCTAGCATAAACGTGGCATACACTTAATGCTAGTTGAAAGCAAACAAAGAATATTAATCATATATCTTAAACCTAGCATATACCTAGCAGAAACATAGCATAGGCCTAGCTTAAACATAGCATAAACCTACCATACACATAGCTTGAATCTAGCATACCCCTAACATAAACATAGCATACACCTAGCTTAAACCTAGCTTAAACTTAGCATAGGCATAGCATAAACAAAGCATATACCAAGCTTAAACCTAGCATACTTCTAGTATAAACCTAGCATAAACTGAGCATGCATATGGCTAGAACCTAGCATAGACCTTACATAAACTTTGCAAGCACCTAGCTAACTGAAACCTATTATAACCTAGTACCTCAACATTTCCAAATGACCTACATTGCAATTCAAGTTGATGTAGTTAGGATTGAATAGCTAGAATTTTAGTGTAATTAGTTAGAGATGCCATAACCATCCTTCAGCTATGAGTGAGTGAATGCTTTGTGAGAATACCTGTTCTGGTTGACTACGCGCCTGCCTCTGCATAAGATAATTTGGACTTTTGGCCGCTCCCGGGTCATTCTGACCAATCAGGGCTTCTCTTCCCTTATGGGTTTAGGGGAATACATCTTGCCTGGCAATCACAGGTGCGTGAATGCAACACTTCTCAATGGCGCAGAAACATAGGGAGGGAAGGTTTTTTGCCTTTATTTACAAAATCTTCCTCTTCTGCTCTCTCTTTACAACTCAATTTTTACCAACAGCACCTTCAATGACATTGATTCCAAGAGGTTTTGTTATCCAACTATGAGGAACTATTGTAACTTAGCATGGTTGGCTTGTCTGGAAATTTTCATTTACAGGTTAAAAAGGAGCTGCTGGTGAACGCCTTGACCAAAAGGAGAGCCGTGGTGTCCAACGACACGCTGGTTTTGCCCTACATGCTGAAAGAGGTTAGAAAACGAAACATTTCTATGTAGGGCAGCTTTGAAAAAGCTCAGATTTGAAAACTTAGATGGGAGAGCCTAGAAGAAGTGGTTAACGCCGTCAATGTGTTTGCCTGTAGGCCACCACAGCGCGAGACTCGATGGCAAAGTCCCTGTACAGCGCTCTGTTTGACTGGATCGTTCTGCACATCAACCACACGCTGCTCAACCGTCGAGACATGGAGGAGTCTGTGTCTGTGAGTCCCGAACTCTGACCTCGGTCAACACATGGTGCATCTCTGTAAATGACATTGGCATGAGGACTACTAAGAGTTAGGGCTTGTATTAACATAGAATGGTTTATTCAAAATAAATAAACAATTGTATGTTTTTTTTTTGTGTTCATTGATGGAATGGCTGGTCGAACGCTAGTGAGATCAGGGGTTTATCGTTATCTTAATACCGCATCTCGATTAATAATTGTTTCTTTGAGGTGAAAGTCTGTTGGATAAGCTCCATCTTCTAACCTATTGTTTAGTCAAAAACACACACATTCTCACACAAAAAAGCAAACAAACATCGTAACCTTTTATTTTGCCTGGCCTAGGGCAGCCTGGCCTCATGATGGCGCTGTATACAATTTACTCTTCTGCTCTCTTCAGTGTCTGTCTATTGGCATCCTTGACATCTTTGGATTCGAGAACTTCCAGACAAACAGCTTTGAGCAGTTCTGCATTAACTACACCAATGAGAAGCTCCACCATTACTTCAGCCAGTATGTGTTCAATCGTCAGCAGGCAAGTGGATATACCAGCACTGCAAAGACCAGCTTTCATTTTTTACTCCAATGCATCGTCCGTAGCTTTTAGCATTGCGAGTGTTGTATTCCCTGTACTACGGCACCTATTGTGCGTGTGATGCGTTTTGTATATGTATGCAACCTCTACAACATCACCACAACGAAATGGATATAAACGAATAATAATGAATATAAACGTGAATAAATGGCAATGTACTGCGCCTTAAAAAAATAAGCTTCACATCTCAGAAAAATCGATGAAATACACAAATTGATACAAAAACAAAATATATTTGTCGGCACCAAATACGCTACCGTTACATTGAAGCTCTTGTTGATGTGTGTGTGTGTGTGCGTGTGACGTGCTGTGTGTGTACTCCAGGAGGAGTACCTGTCCGAGGGCATCAGCTGGTCTACCGTAGCCTACAGTGACAACGTGGGCGTCATCAACATGTTCAGCAAAAAACCAACCGGATTCTTTCACCTGTTGGATGAGGAGAGCAAGTAGGTCTCCTCATGCCTGTGTTGGTGCTCGTCCCAGTGCATTTCTTGTGATGCGTTAGGGATCTCACTGGTATTTCAAAGCAAATTTATGGAGACAAATTCTGTCAGTTATTCTAACTGAAAAGAAACTAAACCAAACTTTGTATTTGCTTTGCATATCACAACTAACACCATTTGACTCCTATACCATTAGGATTGGCCAATACTATTATATAGTGAGACAGTCTTGTCATTCATTCTGTATAGATTTCAATTTGGACTGTAGAGATAACTTTACCTCGTTTTGCTTCCACAAGTCTTATTGGTAAATCCGCTGCAGAAAACGTTTAAAAGTCCCTACGGTTATTTACCCTGCATTCATTTGTTTGTTATGAAAAATTGCCCTGCGATCTCATCTCCATAACAAGATTCTCTGATACAGTTTTCAACCTGACATCAAACCAATATCCGATAACACCATCGGATTCAGGGAATCATGTTAATGCTTCCACTATCAAAGGGCGTTTCACACATAAGCCAGTATAATTCCCCAGGACCCATTGAGTGTGTTCCAAAACAGGCACATGCACTTTCGCTGTGGTAGTAATAAAAAGGATTAGACACTCATATCCTATGTCGGAGCTTCTATCCTGACCTTTTATTTTTTCCTTTGGATGTTCCCAGCCTCCCTCAGGCCACAGATGGTACTCTGTTGGACAAGCTCAAGCAGCATCACAAGGACAACCCGCTCTTTGTGGCCACCGCAGTGATGGAGCCCGCCTTCGTAATCAAGCACTTTGCTGGCAGAGTCAAATATCAGATCAAGGTTGCGTACTTCCTAATATCACCCATTGTAGAAAAAAAAAGGTGTCTTGAATTGCATTCAATCTCTATTTCCCATAAGCTTCTTTCAATCACTATTTTAAACCAGATATACCAAACCACATTAATGGCAGTGACGTCAGAGACATCACTTTAAGCTTTGTTTATGTGACATATATAACTACATGGCCACCAATTTCAGCCAATCAGAATCTTCCATCTTTCATCTGGAGTTGGTGCATTCCCTTGGGTTAGATTTGTACTATCTGGCCACTCTTTAAAGCACAAGAGCGTCCTACTTGTACTTGGAACTGCTTGGGCGCGAAATATACAACTTTGGCCTGGATTTAACCACAAAGCCCGGGATACTGACGGGCCTCTCTGTACCGGGTCTCCGACAGGACTTCCGGGTGAAGAACACAGACCACATGCGGCCGGACGTGGTGCTGCTGCTGCGGGGCAGCGAGCGGGCCTTCCTGCGCCAGCTGGTCTGCTCCAGCCCCGCGGCGCTGTTCCGCTGGGGCATCCTCCGCGCCACTATTTGCATCATCGCCATCTTCAAAGCCCTGGGGCGCCAGAGGGCCGAGACCGGTAGGCCACCACTACCGTTTGTGTCCCCAGTTTGTCTTTCAACTTTGGTCGGTTTTCAGAACGACTTGAAGTATTAAACCTGCACTTCTGCTGCAGCTATTTGCTCCACTTTATATTAAAAAAACAAAACATTTTGAGATATACAAACGGCCATTGTCAGCGCTGATTATCATCAGTCACGTCATGTTACTACTTAATAGACTCTCTTAAAATGTGTTTAAAAAAAATGTGTTTAACTTGCTTTGATGCACTCGCCTGAACTTCAATTTGTACTAGCTTCATTTCCAGAGATATAGAGATAGACCTTCATTTCCCTAAAACACTAATAATGGGTCTGCTCCTTTCATGTGCACATGAAAGGATGGTTTATTATGGTTTATTGCATAGGAATAAACCACGGCGAGTGTTCCGTTATTGGAAAATGATAAATGATGGGGGTGGTGATGTGGCCGAGGTCTCTCACTAACGCCGAAGTACATCCGCCTATACCACCAGCAACGATTCAATTGTTGTTACATTCATAGAAAATAAAAAAATTACAACTTTAATCAGCTGAAATTAAAATATTATTCTGCGGTTCTTTGACCATATTGTTTTTGTGTTGTCAAGGAAACAACTGGTTGATAGTTTTATTTGGCCGTTGTCGATGTTGGATTTTGATTTAATTGATTCAGAACTGTTAAAATGCAGAGAAGACCCGTTATTGAAAAATAATGGAATGCTATTGACCAATCAGAATCAAGTATTCAATTACGCTTTGGTATAAATGCTACTCGATTTAAGTGTGTGTGTGTGTGTGGGGGTGGGTGTGTGACATGTGATGTGATTTGTCGTCCTGACAGTGGGCCCCCAGCGCACCTCTAAGAAGTCCCTGCGAGAGATGAGGAAAAACAGCCAACTGTTGAAAAGGCTCTCAAGGTAGAAACCACAGGACAGTCTCCTCCAGCACCGCACACTGTAGAACAAATTCTGGCCTCATCCCTCTCATGGGTCCTTTTGTACCAAACACAATCACCAGAAAGCCTGAACAGAGTACACGCAGAGTACAATCTTGCATGCCTGAAAATCTCATTAAAAAATCTCAAACACAGTTTAGAGGTTATACCATATGTATAAATTATGGGCAAAATGGAATGAGTAAAATACGATGACAGAAAGTTGTATGTGGAGTGGATTGAGTAAGAACATTCCAAGCGGTCAAAATAAGTGGCAGGCAGGGTATTTGGATAATGCCTTTCGAGCTAAAGTCTCTTTATGTGTCAGAAATACATGACCGTGGCTCATTGTCTTGCATGGGGGGGCTATTAGAAAACATTCAATGACAATAAATATATTTATATAAATGAAGTAAGATTTAGTTCATGAATAAGCTGTACCTTCATTGCCAGCCCCAGCTTGACCCTGGATTTCTCCTTCGACCACTCTGACGAACAGCCCCTCGAAGTGTTTGAAGACATCTTCGCCAACTACGAGCAGAGAAAGTAAGGGCCCACCACATAGCCCTACTTTAGCCTGTGTTCTTGTGTATGCTTGGTTTATCACGTTACATTCAACGACTCCGGAGCCGGTTATAAGCTTTGGGACAATATGTTGTTGTTGTTTTTTTTTTCATATAGAAAAAACAGAGGAGGTCGTCAGAAGCAGATAATTCCAAAGGTAAGGGTTCAATTCTTTCTGGGCTCAGGGTGCTCAAGACCCATTGCATTATCGGGGCCGGTTATAGGGGCCGGTTATTTTCAGTTCCACTCTTGTTCTCTGCCTACAAGCTTTCTTTTTATCGTTAAAGCGCCACCTATCCGTGATTTTACGCCATCAGAGTGACGCTTCCAGTTATCTTGTGTGTTTGTTTGTTTGTGTGTTTTTCCAACAGAAACTCATGGATTCCCTCTCCCTCAAACACATAGTGGGTCTCACCATGAACGGGCGCACATCCCAGCTGGTCCTCAGCCCCCACCAGAGGAAGAAGCCCCCCAGTATTAGCGCTCAGTTTCAGGTGTGTACGCTCCAACTTTAAGAAGCCATCGAAGCTAACTAGCTGTTTAAAATAAGTGGTTTTATTGTCAAGTATGCAGTATACCACTTTTCTAATGGCAAGGCGCCGGTCAACTTTGTCACAAGAATAACGGCATAAATGAAACAACAGTAATAGTAAATACAAAACAAAAGCATTAGGAAATCGGCCATCTTGTTAATTTGATCAATCTACAAACTAGTATGTTTGGCGTCCCTTTGTTGCTGGTGCATAGAACGTTTCATGCTGATTGGTAAATGACACTATGCCTTTACAACCAATCTTCCCCACATTTGGTTTACATCTTCCACACTGGCGCATGTGTTGCTATCTTTAATATGACCATATATAACCCAGAGACCCTCTCGATTCCGGGGGCTTTTTGTCAATGAGATATACAATGGGCGATTTCCATGAAAGTTTGGTTTGTACGGTTTATTCAGCGGGGCTGATACTTGACGAGAGCATCGTTCAGTGTATTTCAATTCGATTTTGTAAACCAGGAAAAACAAGACAAAAGCAATGGGTACAAGATTTTGCATGGTTGACTCCAATTTTTCAGGCCAGACCGATCGTTGACTGATCGTTGAATCATATATCATGTATTTCTTTTCATATATGCGGCTCAATGATCCCTTTTTTTTTTTTGTGTTGTTTAAACATTTGAAAATAATCCATTGGATTATCTGGGTTTCCAACAAAAGAAGAAGCGAGGCACAGCGCCTCCGCTAAATGACCAACCGCCTCTACAAACAGCATCTGCATTCAATTTGACAGATTATATAGGCTACTATTAACCTTTGTTCCAAGACCTTTTTTTGCCGTCTTACTGTATTGCATTGTATTGTAGCCCATTAGTATTTCTCTGAAAATAATCGGCATAATAAAATGTTTCTTGCAGCTTTAATTTTGTATGTTCTTTTGAATGTTTCAATTAAGACCCTCGGCAATACAACAAAGATGCTGATTTAAAAGCATTAACAGACGGGACATGTGCTTGTATTTATAGGCATCGCTCTGCAATCTGTTGGAGACCATTGGAAAAGCCGAGCCTTTCTTCATCCGCTGCATACGGTCCAATGCTGAAAAGGTAAATTGGACCTCACTAAGTTTCCAAGTCTCTCCATCTGCTAATGTGGAATTTTGTGGAGTCAGTGAGTAGTTAATTTGGGGAACTAGACATAATGCGGTGGTGCGTGGACAACATGCTACTTGCAGAAGGAGATGTACTTTGACGAGGCGCTAGTGCTACATCAGATCAAGTACTCTGGCATGCTGGAGATGGTCCGCATCCAGAAGGCCGGCTTTGGAGCCAAATACACGTTTGAGGTTTGGTTTACAAATATCATTGGGACACATGGACACATCTCGCCTATAAATACCGTTAACAATGCAAACATGCAAAGAACGGATTTCGAAATAAATACAAATGACCCAAAAGGACCTTGATAACAACTGTTACATTTAACATTTTCAATGACAAAGGAATTTGTGAAGAAGTTCTGGATATTGCTGCCAAAGGAGGCAGCGGCAACATCAGAAGAAATCACAAAGCTCTTCCAGAAGATGGG
This sequence comes from Molva macrophthalma, assembly GCA_027123675.1. NCBI lineage: Eukaryota > Metazoa > Chordata > Actinopteri > Gadiformes > Lotidae > Molva > Molva macrophthalma. The sequence continues at coordinate 7,103,097 of JAOPJO010000147.1, read as the reverse complement.
CGTCGACCAGAGTACCTACCAAATGGGAAAAACCAAGGTGGCAATTATTTTGATGTGCTTAATATGACTTAATTGCTTAGCTTTAATGTGCTGTTGTTAGGATTTGAGAGCTATAATTTGAGTTATTTTTTGTCAAGCACAGGTGTGTGGATTCAACAATGGCGGAGAAACGTAGGGAGGGCGGGAGGGAGGGAGCAGAAATGGAGGGGTTGTTTATTTTCAAAATCTTGTTCTGTGTTTTTCTTCTCTCTCTCTCTCTCTCTCTCTCTCTCTCTCTCTCTCTTTACAACTCTCAAATCTTACCTACAGCAGCTTTAAGGTTCTGAACAGGGGATTATGGGCAGTGTACAATTTTCTGTTACAAAGGGATATATTGATGATATATGTGCTATATTGGCCATGGGTTAAGGGTTAAATGGCGTCTCATGTTTTGTTTTTTTCTCCCACCAGGTGTTTTTGAAGGAGAGCCAGAGACAGCGACTCCAAGACACTCTGAACAAGGAAGTGATGCGCTGCATCATCGTCCTGCAGCGCTGGTTCCGCGCCTGCCTTATGCGGATGCACTTCCTGAACAAGAAAGACGCAGCATTGCTCATACAGGTATACAGGCCAAGAGAGCCGCACATAGTCCGCGGAACGTAACTTCTAATGTGCACTTACATTACTTATTGTTGTCTCTTTTATTGGTGTATGTCCTTACCAAGCCTTATAGCAAAATTCGCCGACCGCAATAACTCAATTTGGGCCGTTTTTCGCATTTTTCTCGCATTCAAATGAACACGAATTAACAAACGGAACTAATGTTGGTTCTGTAGCACTTTTATTATTATAAATGGGTTATTAATCATGTACAGAAAAACAAAATACACCATACGCAAGCCTAAACATTAATATATATGCATTCAACACAAACAAACACCGGTACGCTACTGAGTGTAGAACGGCGCATTGTGTACGTTTACAGAAGTTGAAGTATTTACAAGAAGAAGTTAATGAGGATTAATACCAGAATAAATTGGACTCTTCAATGTTAAAGTTTAAGTTTAAGATATGAAGTAATTTCTTGCCGATGATCCATGGCTGCCTTTGTGAATGTCGGCACACATCAACTAATCGATTATTTGTTCATACCACCTACCGATTATTCGACAATGAAAGTATCTCTTTGAAAATGTCATTGTGCACCTAGATTTTTGTTTTTCTCCATCTGCGTTCAGCTTTCCGACATTCTGGTTTCTTTTAGTTTTACTACTGAGGAATTTCTCAATGGTGCTTTTTTTCTTTCCCGAGGTTGTGTTAACCTTTGTGGGTGCAATTGCATCAATAATATGTAGTTATTTGAGAGCCCATACTATCCACAAGATCATTGACCGAGGCCAAAGTGAGTGCAGGCAACCTAGAGAATGCGTCCATGAATAGAATAGCGGTGCTCTCGCTGATAGACCTTTTTAAGATTACATTGATCCGGATATGCATGGCAGTACTGATAGACGTGAGCCTTTTTGTCTTTCAGCGCTGCTGGCGTGAGTTTTATGAACACAACCAAAGTCGAGCGGCTACAATCATCCAAACAGCGTGGCGCACTTCCCTAAAGAAGTCCCAGAGTCAGAATGAGCTGGGTGGCGGGGGGATGATTTCCAAAAACCGCCCTGGACGCCAGAGGTAAAAGGCCCTGAGGGCTCTCTCCTCGTCTTCTGTCTTCATTGTGCCTGAGGTCTGGGAGAAACAAAGACTTGTTGTTGTTGTTAATCCTCAACTGTAAGAATTTACCTCTGTTTTTCCTCGGTTTATACTAAACCAGTGCAAATAATTAGCTATAGAGAATGGATTTTACGATATAACTGCAGCAGTAGCCATAGAACATAAAAAAGAATTAGGGGCCAATACGCATGTCACAGTTTAGTGTGGTTAATAATAATTACATGGGTGTAATCACGGATGAGTTCCATACATGTTGTCCTATTCCTAACTGCAAACTGCAAATGTGTCGTGTTTGCCAGCATGGAGAGGAGAACGCTGCGCAGACAAGCTGTGGTGCAGCACAGCCCCTTCAGGAGCCAACAGCCAGAACCTCTGGAATATGGGTAACCATTAGACTGTGGCCCAGTTTACACTGGAGATATATGTGGATTCTGCAACCGTTTTTTTTATTTAAATTGTGTCTAAACAACAGGCACCACGCGCTCACAACCGTCTCAGCCTCTTAGCATGTAGGGGCAGATAACGAGATGATCCGTGCTTGATATGTGTGAGGACATACATGTTTCAGGTGTGCACCACATCCATGATTTGCACAATCTCTGGGCAGAGAAGTAGTGACCGTGGTGTACCAGTTTATTTTTGGTCAATCATGTTTAATAATATAATTGCAGGGGCTAGGACTGTAGAATAGTAAAGAAAAAGGTAGACACATGAGCTAAGCATGTGAGCACGTGACATTCGCTTGACGAGTGCATGTAGTGTACACAACTACCGGAAGTGCTTTTGACAGTTTTGAAAAGATCATCAAAAAAGATCAAGGTCATTTATTATAGAAGATTTTAATTAATAATTACATGTCGCATATATACGATTCTTGGTTGGATCTCCAATGTTCACTTCCTACTCGCGAGGCATCCCTGAGTAAGATGCCTCGGCCCTGTCTGCTCCGTTATGATCTGTATCTGAATGAATTGTATGTTGCTTTGAATAAAAGCAAGACACTACTCCACGTCATGGGCGTGATCATCGTTAATTCCCCCCCCCCCCCCGCTTTGTCGTAGTGGTGGGACCGGAGGCGCGGGGGAGCAAGAGGGCCGGGTGTCCCCTCCAGCCCTCACCAGACCCTTCTCCGTCCCCCTGGACCCCAGACACGGGCAGTACATGTCGGAATCTTCCCCCTCCTCCATCTCCCTGCAGCGCTACACCAACATGGACAGCATCCAGGTGAAGGGGAAAGAGTGGAAGGAGAGACGGAGCGAGGGAGACCGGACGGATGAGTCCAGCCCGGAAAGACTGACTCCAAAGTCCAAACTAGTTTACCAGTAGGTCCTCCCTTTTTTACACTTCTTAAGCCGCAGAACCTTGCGATCAGTAATATTTGCTTGCCCCCCTTTGTTCTGATTACATTGTGTTTCAAATGAGTCTCGTGTTTCTCATGGATTTGTTTGACTGCTGGCCAATCGCTTAAGATCCGAATGCACGAGAACCATGAGACTCAATCAAAACACAATTTTTGGCTTTAAGATCTGGCAAATGTTTGTAAAATCTCTGTCATGCTCGGCATTCCTGTATTCATACTCCTGATTCATCTCAAACTTGACTGTACTTCAATTCTGCTATCCAGGAACAAAGGGAAGTCCATGTCTGTGGATGAGTTGTCAACACTCCAACAATCCTCCGGCTCTGATAGCTCCCCTTCTTCCCAGGAGGTACCCTCATCATTTACCCTTACACTAACATCCCTTCCATTCATCAAATGATCATACATGTTTAATGATGTTTCCAAGGATGGAGGATGTCAAACAACTTTTCATGACCATTTTACCATGTAATTACTGTTGGTAATGTCCTTTTGGTCTCATAATCATAAAGCTGCTGTAGGTAAGATTCAAGAGTTGTAAAGAGAGAGCAAAAGTTAGTTTGAAAAACCAATCAGGGAAGTGATGCAATAATTAGTCAGAAATTAGCTAGAGCCCATTTAACTAATAGCTGATGGATGCCATTTCTAAAATATTACATTCAAGTGATGGCTCTTAAATCTTACCTACAGCACCTTTAATGGGATTCTTGGTGGATTCTATAATAACCTGAGCTTTTACATTTGTACGTTTGATTTCATGTGATCTGGGGTTTTAACGTTGTGTTAGTGGCGGTTTGATGTTTGGATTTGATTAAGAAGGAATTGTGAATTCTGTTTTCATACCTCATCGGGTCCGTACAAAAAGCTTACCTTCTGTCAGTGTGACAAGGTAGGATTCTGGGACATTACCCTACAATATTTCCCTTTTGGATTCCTTTTTGCATTTTAGGGGGGGGGTGGGGAATTGTTTAGCTTGAGTTGTCTCTGACCTCACCAGCTCTCCTGGTCCTTATTAGGGCATTGTGCGGCACCAAAAAAAGCCCATACGAAAGAGGCGCTTAGCCTACGCACGCAGCGGGGTGATGTTTAACTTGCGGCGCTCCAGGGAGAGCGTGTACTGGAACTTCCCCCTGCCTCCCATCAGCCCCCAGGGCCCTAGGATGAAGTGCTCAGTTAGTAATGTGGACGTCTCGGCCAGCGGAGCCACGGACCAGGTACCCCGACCCCCACCCCACACCCAGACCCGACTGTCGATGCCATGTTCTGCACGCAGGCCTTGCATGCAGCGCCCCGCCGTCGGGCCCCGCCGTC
>JAOPJO010000147.1:7081444-7098625 GCA_027123675.1 Molva macrophthalma | reverse complement strand
GCCCCGCCGTCGGGCCCCGCCGTCCGCCCTTAAGCCTCTTGAGCTTCTTGCGCCCCCCCAGAAAAAGAAGTGGTAGAAAGCGCCGCTTTGGCCTACGAATGAATGCCACACACATTGCCGTTTCTCTTTGCCGCAGCTCATTTCCGACTCTTTATGTTTTTATCTCGTTAAGTGCATGTTGTGCCTGCAAACTGTACAGCTTCGGAGCCCCACAGTTCGCTAGAGGATTTGACTCCCAACAGAAGCTGCCACACCCTCTGAGGTCTTTGATGACACCATGTCAACCATTTATTTTGTTTTTACGTCCGTGTAGCCATTAACTGTATTTTTCTTCATAATACAGATATTTTTTTTATCATCTCGAATGTGAAACATGGAATATTGGAAAGCATATGGCTCCATTTTCAACACTGGTGAATTGTTACTAAAGATGGCAAATCATAATAATAAACATAGCAATGATAATTACTCTACTTACTTTGTTCGCAAAAGGTTTTGTGGGGAGAATAGCTTTGCATGATAATAATAAATAGTATAATAAACAGCAGGGGGAGAGTGTAAAAGATCTATGCCGTTTGCTGGACTCTCATCTCCGTACAATGTGGTCCTGTGTGGTGGTTGGTGAACTATGGGATTGCTTCCGGGTACGATGCACGTTGGGTGCCCCCTGAAGAGGGCCGCGGTGGGGGGCCGTGGTGGGGAGCCGCAGTGGGGATGCTCCTGTGCTGTTTGGCTGTGGGCTTTAGGTGACTGCAAGCAGAATTGAAGTATTGTCCCAGTGAGATGGTCCATTGAAGTATGTCTTTGACCGGAACCTGAAGCCTCTCTGCATTGTTCAGGCAACAGCAGAACCCGATGGGTACCGGCTCAGCCTTCCTGCTAAAAACAGCGACGAGGGTTCCTCCCGATTGAGCCGTTCAAATCCGACCACCCCCGAGAGGTCTGTTCGTACTTCATTCATTTATTGACGTCTACCGGTATCGATCGTGTATTTGGAAGTTGTGGGTGGAATTTATGAGGACTGTATTTACATTTTTTTCCCCCAGGCCTTGGTTTCTCAGCAAAATCTTGAGGAAGCGGGCGCCCCTACATTCACAGATTGAGACACACAAGGAAGGTAGGCCAATCTAGCACAAAAGTGAATGTGTCCCTCAGTTCGACAGTCCCAACAACACAAAATCCGTCCATTTTTGCGTTGTTGGTATCATCTTTACTAGTGGTTTAACAAAACACCTGTTCCAGCCCTGTAACACAAGCTTCGAATGCAAACTAATCCTGAATTACTTAACTGGTAGTATGAGTAATGTTACTACTAGGTAATATTATAGAATATGAAACTGGAGAACAAAAGAGCAAACAACTGTGGTTGCTTATTGTATGCTTCAAATGAAACAAGACCCAACAATCATCCTTTTGTCTACGACTATTGTTAGAATCTCCGGCCCCATTGGCCGTCTTATCCCGTTACCCGAACCACAAGCCCAGCCAGGTCAGCCGCCGAGGCAGCAACCCCACCATGCTCATCAGCCGCGCCACGCGCGGAGAGCACCTGAAAGCCGCACTGGACCGAGAGGTCACCAATAGCAAAGAGCTGCGGCATCTGGACGAATTCCTGGGCCGTCAGGTGAGCGTGGGTTTGAGTTCATTTAATTCCTGCAAGACAAGACAACGGAAATGTACAACTGAAGAAGGGAGTGTCGGTGTTGTTTGTTTTATGGTTTGAGAGCCTAATGGCAGTGGGTTGGTTTACAGGAAATGATCAGTTGGACAACAGCGTTGAGTGGTTTGAATATGCATTTATAATTTACAGTGTGCATTATATACATTACATTAATCAACTCATTAATGTGAGATTTTCATGCCAAAATGTGTAACATGCCAATGTATTATATGTAATATATAATATATAATATGAAGGCAGTTTTCTTAGAAAAAGAATGCAAGATACAAAAGGAGTCAACAACAATGTGTCACTTGAAAATCAAGCCCATGTCTTTAACTCAATGGTATATTGGTATATATATCGGTATATTGGTAGCTGTATAGTCTAACTTTCTTGTTTTGATGTGTAGGTGATGGAGCTGAACACCAGGATCAAAGATCTATCTGCTACAGAGACCATCTTCCTCTCGGCCACCACAGAGTTCAGAGACATTATAAAGTGCATGTACGCTTACCAGGTGAGTTGGCCCGTGGGACGTGGACGGCATAACTGTAAATAACAGCTCCATCGCTCAATTTATTCGTCTAAGGGGTTATGTAAAATAAATACAATATTTGCCTCATTATTAACAGAAGCCCCAGATCAGCTACATAGACCTTCTGAAAGGTTACCACAACAAGGTGAACCGGCTAGCGAGCCCCAACCGGTTGTCGGAGGTGACGCTGGTAGTCAACCTGTTCCAGTCCATGTTGGACGGCTTCATCAGGGGACTGGTCAAACTAGAGGAGGGCGAACCAGTCAAGGTAGATGACAGAAATGTGTCAGGGGCTGGTTATTGATTGTTAGCCCTGAACAATGTACACTGATTGCAAAATATATTCTTTACAAAATGTTTTTATTTATTTTTTACAAACATTTGATTCCCTACAAATTATTCGAATCACAATAATCAACTACTTTTACATAGGGGATTTATATATGTTTAAAAACATGATGTCTTCCTCGCTTCAATATTATTCACATTTTGAAAAATAAATATTACTTAATTGTACATTTTGTTTTATACTTTCTTCTTGGCCATCAAGAAAACCAAGAAGAGGAGGAAAAAGGAAAAATGTGTAAGTTGGACAATCTGATCCCCTTATTATTGGGGAAGTTCAAGGATCTCTGCTATGATAATTGCCCTGATATATATCTGTTCTCCCTGTAGATGGAGAACCCTCTGGATCACATGTTCAGCACCTCCCAGGTCAACATCATGCAGTCATGTGACCTGTGCGGCTCCTACATCTGGGGAATGGAGAAGGCCTGCATGTGCAGTGGTAAGGAACTGTAGATAGAAAACATTTTGGGTTACCTGGCTCTTTAATTTTTGTTTATTTGTAGCGTATGGTATATAATGTATTATAATGTAGCACTTGAAGCAGTTTCTTATTTGATTAGTTTTATGTACGAGCATGATTCTTGCACATTTTGGTTGTATCTTCAAGGTTTAATGCACTTATTGTCGCTTTGGACAAAGCGTCAGGTCAATAATTGTAATGTAATGTTTTTGTTCAGCTTGCAAATTAATATGCCACAAGAAATGCCTGACCAAAATCATCACAGACTGCTTAACACGCCGTGCAAGGAAGGTAGGTAGATGGTTTTGAATATTGCAGAACCTGCTTCTGTCTTGTCATGTTTTTGAACCATCAGTCCCTCTTAACCTTCTCTGGGTTTTGGAGTGGCCCCAAGATAGGAAGGGCCTGTTAAAAATGACTGTTTAACATGCCTCAGGACTTGTTTGCAATGCAAAAAACATGTACTACTTGATTATAAGTAAATATCAACTTGTTGGATCTATATTTCCAAGTCTTCGTATTGAGTTTGTATTGAGTAATAGGACAGTAAATGTTAACCGGTATGCACAAATGGAACCGAATGGAGGGTAACTTTGAAAGAGAAAGTAAAAAAAAAAATTGTCATTACGAAACAATTGCATAATGCAAAGTGTTTTCTATTAAAGGGTATTGTGCGGGTACATTTTTTGTATCATGTAGTTATATGGGGCGTGGCATGCATTTCCCGATAAGATCATAAGGGGAAAACCTTCATTGCTTCAAATAAGGTATTTTGGTGCGCGTGCATGTTTCGTTACAACAATTGGTTCCAGCTGTGATTCTAAGCTGCACAACTATTGATTTCCCCACACGCTTATTCATTTGGGATGCCAACTTGCCAGTTGCGCTTTTACCTAGGATATTAAAAAGGGGCAAATAACAAATCTATTTGTATTAATCTTCTGCCTATGTGTATATATGCATGTGTATATGCTTATTCAGTCTATGTGCATTCTATCTTTGATACATGGACTACATTTATATTTACTTCCCACACTGTGTCTGTGTGTGTGTCAGGATAGCAACACGTCCGGCTCCCTGCACTTTGGGGTTGAGGTGAACGTGCTCACCAGCCAGACCACCCCGGTGCCCCAGGTGCTGGAGATGCTACTCGTGTACGTGGAGATGAACGGCCTCGACACCGAGGGCATCTACCGCAAGTCCGGCTCGGCGTGCCGTGCCAGGGAGCTGCACCAGATACTAGAGACAAGTGAGACTGGGCCTAGATCAGAATCTGTTTGGCCCATAGGTTAGAATATAGATGTCCCCTTTTGGGGAGGGGGCATGTGTTGCCCCAAGTCGAGAGTGTCGAGAACCACAGCTCATGGGGTGAATGAGAGGCATCCACTGTAATGCATTTTTTACTTTGTACAGTTTCTTTAGAAAATAGTAAGTGACATGATTGCATGAATACGAGGTTGAAATGCTCAAATTTATCAAAGAGTGTACTGCAATCCTAAGGAACTATTACTGATTAAGACGTTTCAGAGAACTTAAATTATGAAAAATATATACATATACCATATACATGTATAATTGTTATAGTTAAGTACCTTAACTATAACAATTATACATGTATCTGGTGTGGTGATCGTTAAAGGGACACTTCTGTCCATGGATAGGCTAGTTCTACAGATCTGAAGCTCGATGCCCATTCTTTGTTTTTCAGATCCCGAGACGGCATGTTTAGAACACTACCCCATCCACACCATCACAGGCCTGGTTAAACGGTGGCTCAGGGAACTCCCAGACCCCCTCATGACGTTCAACCTGTACAATGACTTCCTGCACGCTGCCGGTGGGTAATCTTTGACCATGTGTTTAATTACTGATTCAAACCGGAAGCAAGAAATACAGGCACCCATTCAGCCACTACTAATGACACTCACACACTTGGCTTCTCCTTATGCAGTAAGCTATAAACACAGAGTACTTGACCACTCACAGCAGAAGCATAGCTCAGATAAGAGATGAAGCGAATTACTGGAGACACAAATATGTCTGAAAAGTGCACTTTTGCAGAAACAAAATGCTTTCTCCTAGTCTTCCTCAGATGGAGTTGCTATTCTTTTCCCAAGGAACCATGCCGAGTACATTTTATTTTAAGCTCTCTTTTGAGGGATTTGTGATAAAGACTCCCACCTGGCAGGTGCTTTGTCCCGCCGCAGACAGCTGCTGTTTCCTAATGAGCCCGTCTGTCAGGAGTTTGAACAAGCCCTCACTTGAAGGCCCGAAGTGGTTGATAGTTGACAGGAGCATTACTCATTGCCTATTCCTACACAGATTTCCTCAAAACCATCCTATGGATCCAACTGCCTATGGATTGTTAAATGCAAATTCAAACCTGCCAAAGCTTGATTTTAACATAATATTAATCATCATTGTTTTAACAAATATGTTTCCCTGCAGACTTGCCGGAAAAATCTGAGCGAATAAGAGCCATCTACCAAAAGATTGATGAACTCCCTGAGTCTAATTACAGCACACTGGAGCGGCTGGTTTTCCATCTTGTCAAGTAAAGGCCCTCATTTTTAACACTATGTTCCTTTATCTCGTCTCTGGTCTTATCTTGTTGCATTGCCAAACCCTAAACCTTCCCACAGCCCTGCGTGTGGACTGACGCTGGTGATTTTATGCGCAATAAAAACGTCATGCAACTCACTGAAAGTCATTTGCACCGCATGATGGCGATTTGTGTCTGACTCTCTCTCTAGAGTGGCGAAGGAGGAGAAGCACAACAGGATGACTGTCACTTCCCTGGCCATTGTTTTTGCCCCTTGCATCATGCGCTCCCCTGTCGCTGACGACCCCTTCCTCGGCATGAAGGACGTGACCAAAACCACCCAGTGAGTCTCCCACTTCATCACCGCCGTACTAGTCATAGTATTTTCATGATGTTGCAAGGCCAACCCCAACGTTGTAGAGCCACAGCAATATTGATCTCAGTGATGGTAACAACAGTAATACTGTCGATTCCTTTTATATTGCCTGACCAGAAATTTGTTTCTCTACCTTGAGGCATTTATAGTGTTTATAATATTTGCAATTTGTCCTAGCTTGGAGAGGTTCAGCATAGACGCTTATAGGCCGTACCAACAAATCTGGTGTTGGTGTTGCACATAATATCTCAGGGCACCACATAGATGACTCATGTCGGCTGTTATCGTCTGCAGATGTGTGGAGGTCCTCATCACAGAGCAGTTCAGGCGCTACACAGAGAAAATGCAGAACATCAAGGAGCTGGAGTATGCTGAAGCCCTAGCCATCAACCAGCTCAGACTGAAAAGACAAAACACGGTGAGGGTTAGGGTTATAATGGACCGATAATGGAAAAACAAATGCAGAATAGTGTATAAATGGTTGTATGTATGGTGGTTGAGAATGATAGGAAAACTACCCCTCAACTCCCTTCCCCTGTTCCTTCCTCAGATTGCTGAAAAAGATGAAGAGGAGGACGTTTCCAAGCAGATCGACTTCGACAATGACTACGAGAAGAGCCTCATCGAGAGAATCAAATCCATCAAGGAGGAGAAGTGAGTCAAAAAAGTTTCCTTTTTTGTCTCCTTCCATAGCCAGTTTGTACTGTCTGATCCGATTTTAATTATGTAACTTGTGTTTAACAATGTACTTTTTCATTTTAATTTGAACCTGAAATACTACAGCTCTGAATATATTCTGGTGTGTGTGTGGCGCATCCAGGGAGGATTTGGCGTGCACGCTACCCGACCTGGAGCAGGAGAACTCGGACGACAACCTGGACACCCAGTGGTCCCTGAGCTCCGAGAGCCTGGCCGACGACCGCCTTGGGAGCCTGGACTCCGAAGGTCAGTAGAGAGGTATGGCCCTTTCACATTTCCCTTTTGGTTTCACACTAGAAGTTGGATATGGAAACAACCATGTTTCTAGTTTTTTTCGCTGCATTGTTGTTTTTTTTGTTTGCGTTTAATACTGAATGGGGGGTTGTCGACAGGACCACCGACCTATCAGACTGACACATGTATTGACTTAAGGTGTGTGTGTGTGTGTGTGTGTGTGTGTTGGGGTGGGGGGGGGGGGGTTTACACAGAACACCTGGTGCGCTGACTGAACTTAAGGTTCATCTTTATTTCAGGGAAATGTTCTGGAGCACAATCGACGACAAGGCAAAAGCCTGACTGCCCACCCAAACCCCCGGACCTGGCAGACAGAGTCAAGCAAATGATGGGTCGGACGGATGAGCCCCCTCCGTTGCCATTGACCGAACCCCCTCCACTTCTAGACCCAGTGGCCGACCAGGCCGGCCCCTCACAGCCCAGCCTGTCTGACGTGCCCTCCCTTTCGGTAGCACCCATCCTTTCCGACGTGCCCCTGCTCAAAGGGAAGAAGATTGATGGGAATTTAGATGGCCTGGACATCCCTTTTATAGACGACGACATGGATAACGCAGACATAGAACACTCAGAAAAGTGCCCTGGGATATAAAATTGAGCAGCATTTGTGACAATGTTGTGGAAAGAGAATTACAAGAGCTGTATTACTGCAACAAGAGACCAAGAACTGTGAATTCTCTGCCCTCCTGCCAATCCTATTTGCCATGATTAAAGCTGCTGGGGATATAGTCCCGCAACTCTTTTTGTGTAGGCCTATATGGGAGATTTTGTAAACTTTTTCTTGAGTTTTTTAAATATGTATGGTATCATGGTTATTTTATGCATATTATGATGACATATTTGACATATTTGGCCTAGTTTTGTGACAATTACAGTAACTACCAGGCAATATGAAAATGCACGAGTCCTTTTTTTATGCTTTCCACATTAGGAATTAGCACCTTTTCAATTTGAGTTGGTGCGGGGAATTGGTGATTTTAAAAATACAATATGTAACATTTCTGCATTAAAATACCTAAAACTGACTATACCTATGTTATATATGTTGTCTAGTTTTGTACTTCCATTGTCCCAAATGATTCAAACAATGTTCAAACCCAGAAAAATATGTAGTTTTACTCAAGGTAACGACCCATTAAATTGGTGAGGTCGCATGTCAATGTCGTCATAACCCCTTTATCCCATAACTTCCGGGGAACCGCACGAAAACGGTAATTGAGTGGAGACTTTAATTAATGTGACCCTTTAAATATCTATGAGCTTACTACGATGTGCTTGACTTAACTTGGTTATATGTACCAGGTATATAAACCTTTAGCATGTATTTTGTTATTTTTTTATTCCTCCACGAGAATGACACCATCCATACTGTTTCCCATACATTTACAATTTGTTTTACTATTTTAAATTGGTAAAATCTTATTTCGTTGTAGTGCTGCACAACAAATTGATATTCTCTCTCTCTCTCTCGATTTCTGCCTGTCAGATAGATTTCCACCGGCAATGGTGGCGAAGGCAACAACTCCCATGTTCCGACGCTACTTCATGATGTCATCAAGCTACGTATTTTGTTATTGTTTTGATTGAGCGACCCCCGGCGGAAGAAATTACATAGCATCCCTTTAATATTATCTTTAAACAGCTTAAGCCTTGTACAGGAGAAAGTTATTGATGTCTAATAGTCTGTAATATTACATTTTAGACTTGGTGTTTTATCTTTCTTCGGGTGCAAGTTACAACTTTCACGTGTTCATTCAGTGACATTCAAAGGAAACAGCTTTTGCCTGTTCGGACTCAATTCATTCATATATTTGTTGTCATTATTGGAGCGATATGTCCTTTCTTCATGTCTGTGCATGTTTTGTCAAAAATGTTAGTACATTTTCTAAGCTATGAAATATATTTTGTCTGATGTCATACTCTTGTGCAATTTCTCAAACAAAACAAAAAAATACCACTTTATTTGCATCTCAACATTGGCAAAGGTACCTCTTGGCTTTTGCATTTTGCCTCATTACAATAATTGATTAAGATAATAATATAAGTGTATAATTCATATTTTAATATTTTGACCAGAAAATGTGTCTACCATTTAAAAAATACTGTCTATTTCCCAATATTACACGGCCCTTTAATGTGTATATCAACTCGGTTCAGTGAGCTTACTGCTGATTGTATATTGCCATTTAACATGTTTTGCCCTTTTGTTCTATGGAACAAAATACCGGTGTTGATATGAAGGGAAACATTCTCTGATGAATGGCACAAGAGTTGTGCTAAACCAATCAAACGAATAAATACAATTTCCTCCTATTCGTATCTACCAATCCGCGGTAGATATTGTGCCGAAGGGGCGGGTTAATGTGTAGTACAGGAAGACGGCCCAAAGTGAGGTGGGGATAGGAAATCATTTAGTTGGTTCGCTACTGGCTAGAGCTAAATAGCGAGGTTGCGAGATTACAAATCAACAACATAGATATTAGTTATTCTGATACATACAACGATGACCCGCTAACATCAAGAATGGACATAAGTTAATTATGACGGGGGAGAAAAAGAAGAAAAAGCGGCTGAACCGCAGCATTCTTCTTGCAAAGAAAATTATAATAAAAGATGGAGGCAGCGTGAGTTAAATATTTATTTTTCCTCGTTTGCCCGTCAGTTAAATAAATTAGCCTTTAGTTATTCAAAGTTGGCCAACTTAACAGTCCAAGATGAAACCCCACTGCGCTCCATTATGTGTGTGTTTATACTGTTGCTTTATTCATGTCTAACGCCAGAGCGTGTTAACCGTTAGCTTGGCGAAGGAGCATCTACCTAGCTACTGTACCTAGCTCTGATGCTAGCTGTAGCTGGCCCGACGTCGAGCGTTTACACGTCAGCTCCACCAAAGGGACGCTAGCTAGTCAGTTCACGTTACCTACCGTGTGTAGAGTTCCTACTCTTACCTAGATGTTATAAACATGGCCCGACCATGTATAATTCAACATACACTTGTTGGCGTTGGTCAACATCGAGTTATCTTGTCCATATGTGTTTTTGTCAAGGGGTATTGAGAGGTTCTCCAGGTAACATTAGCACTTGTCAGCATGAGGTGATTTCAAATATTTCCTCGTAAGTTAGACCAAGTTGATGAAACCTTCAGCGCTAACTACTACTAACCCAATCCTTGAGCTGCTGGGACCGATAGTTATTTGATCACTTTTTTATATATATATTTACTGGCTACTTTGCTTCGGTGATTCTCTGGAATTTGAGGGACGTGTATTGCATGGAGAATGTGCAGTTTTGTTGGACAAGTTTCCAGCAGCCACACGTTCACCATGTTTCACGAAATAGTCGATAAGATCCACATTTCAACCTTGTGGATCAACCTTTCAACTAGCTACCCCAAGGGGATAGCTAGTTGGTCAGTTTTAATGACAAAACATTGAAATATTCACGTATCGCCTCGACCTTTTAAACAGCTGCTATAACGCTAACTTCAGATGTGTAGGCCAGGATTCGAAATAGGCTAACATCGGGCTCTTTGCTAGACTTGAAGATATTGACTTCAAGTGATGGTCCGAAAAGTACAGGCTAGCATTCACACATTTAACAAGTTTCTTTTTTAACAACGCAGGTAAAATATGCCTTTTGACAGACCCCTAAACCAGTGACCAATGGTAGCTGCGATTCGGGTTAAACACCTGACATGATGTGACCTGTTAAAACTGGGCACTTGTACACACTACCAAGGCTGCTGTTTCCCGATATTACTTGTACGTTCAACCACAATTTTCAACTAAATTTTTGAATATAAGGCAATTGTTCTTATTGAGAGCGACAAAAGAAACATATTAACTGTGAATCCATCAACTGTGCTGCAACAATGAGGAAGTGACTTGTGGGAACTATATGTTCCTCATTTTGCAGTGGGTGGCGTCACATTTGTAACTGAAATAGACGGGGGGAGGGGGGGTTGAATTAAAGAACCTCTAGTGGTAACCTATCCCTACAGGCTGTCACACCCATGGCTGTGGTCTGTTTTCCCATAATGCTCTGTACCAGACACCATGGGGATAATAATGAACCACCTGGGATACGACTGGTTGCTTGTATATTCCTTGAGCTCATTCTGGCCTACTTTATAATCAACTGCGTTTTGACATGTAAAACAGCTTCCTGCCAAGGCTTCTGCTCACCATACACTCACTCCCATCACACTCTCCTGCTGGGCGTTCGGTTCATTCTATCGCTGTGAAACGACGTATCCTCTTGAGAGAAGGTTCTGTTCGAGTGTCATAATTTACCCTGATCTATACTGGCATTTCTCATAATTTAGTAATAGAAGCTGAGACGTTTTTTGTTTCTTAAGATTATATTATATTATGATATCTGTGTATGCCGCACGGCATTCACTCGCATGTTGCAGAAGTAGAATGAGTGGCAAAAAGTACCTTGTATTACTTCCTGCCATGGACCGCTTTAAGAAGGTGCTTGCAGCAGTCAGGCAGGGATTTCTGTGTGAAAAAGGTAATAAGTAGTACTAGTATCAATAGTTTGATAAAGTGTTCCTTGATATAAAATGTTTTGATATTTGATTTCATGGAATTGCTGAACTTAACCAAGGTAAAGGACATTACATTTAAATTATGAACATAAACAGGGCCCCCCTTATTTGGACAGCATTTACAGTTGAAAGAGTATCTTCTTTGTCTTCATTGGTAGTTGACTCAGGTTTCATGTTAAGCCATGGGGGTTGTATCTTCCTTCTATGCACATATATAAATTATCCATTAGCGTTGTGCTAGTGTTTACTTTGTGTGGTGAGTGTTTTAGCCTCTCTGCTAACGCCTGTCTCTTGTCTAACTGTCTCCCATCCAGCCCCAGGGAATCGGCGAGCCCAGTGTTTACCATGCCGTGGTCGTCATCTTTCTGGAGTTCTTCGCATGGGGTCTCCTCACCACCCCGATGCTCACGGTGAGCTTGTCATTATATAACCTTCACACCTGACATTGGCATAACTCTTTTCTGATGTATTCACATACCTCCATATTTCCTTTAAGACCTATCGGTAAATGAACATTTCCCATTGACTGGAAATCACAGGCACCCAGCACTGCTCGACATAAATAATTGAATTGCTAATCAAAAGGGGTGGGCACCCCTATGACGCACTCTAGTTGTCTTTGTATCTGTGTGTGTGTGTACTGGCTGATGCTTTGCTTGGCGTTAATGGACTGGGAAATATGAAAAGGGCATCAAACAATGCTTTGTCTGAACACCGGCTCTTTGTTGAAATGGCTTATCAGGGGCTCAGCGGTCTGTGTTGTCAGGCCATGCCGACGTAGACCAGACCCTCAACTTGGTCCACAGTGCACAGCACTAACTGTGTAGGGCATTTTCTGTAGGCAGGCCCTGAAGTGTCAGCTTTTCCAGTGGGTTTGTTGAGTTACCAGGGGAAAACCCTGATATGAGAAATATTTTGCGCACATTTAACTTTATTCTAGCTTGAAGCGTTTGATTTGGAGTTGGAAAGGTAGTGGTTATTGTGTTCTACCTTTTTAATCTGTTCATCTTTCAACAGTGGAAAAAAATAAAACATAGCCTCAGCTAGTTCTTTACATTAAAACCTAGCATCTGTTATCACCACAAAATGATAAGCAAACATTTGCTCTCCATGCAAAGACCGTAGCCTTATGGTGTACAGTTATCAGAAAGTGATGGTAATTACTAGTGGATGTTTGGTTCCATGTTTTACTAGTTGCATAATTTTGGGCTAATTGGAGCATGGCAGAACATTAGAGAGGCTGCTTCACTGCCCTCATTGAGAACCTCCCATCATTAGTAAACCACAGTGTTGGTTCTTGCCTAAACCACTTCCTACGATCATGTGTGTGGTAATTGGTTCCTTCCTTCTGCCCTAAACCCTGTGAAAGACACATTTTGTTTTTTTCTGGTTTGTGATTGTACATCCCAGGTCAATGACCAACATCATGTACTCTCCAGGGAGATAGACTTTGAACTTCAAACCGCTTTGATTTCACTGAACCCTTCTCCCTACGCTCATTTTCAGCCATTTCACCAGGGACTCTTTTGCTCAAGGTCACAACTCTTCTGGATCAACACCTGTTATCGAATGACCTCACTCAAGCTTCATCTGAGCGATGCCACTGGGTCATAGGCTGCCTATCTGGGCTTTTAAAACATTCTAACTTCATATTTCTGTCTTTTTACGGTATGGTCAATAAAAAATGGTCATGGATGTCACCAAGCACCTGTATTTCTAGTTATAACGGAGATTGAATTTGACCTCTTCCTTGTAGGGATGCCTCTATGTGCTCTGTTACACAGCCATGTTAAAGTGCGTAGTTGTTAATGGTTGATTAGGAGGAGGAGCTTGGTGGTTAGTCCAAGATAACGGCTCCATTGTTAATGGCATCAGTGGAGGAGGAAGAGAAGACTGGGGGAAGGTCCAGAGCAGTGCCAGTGCCCGGGTTAACCATTTTTACCCGAGCTAAATGCGATTGATGGAACTGATACTCTGTGCCATTCGACCAGATGGTCCAGAGGGAAATTGTGGTGTGCGTGCACTAAAACAGAAATCCGTTTGATAAAGTGACAGTGAACGAGCCATCACTCACTCAGTCACCCTCCCCCACATCTCTTTGTATCGCATCCTTCCCAGCCACTGCTAGGGGAGGCCTTGTATTAACACATCTTGATGAAAGATGCCCTACTGGCTACTGGGGTCGAGGTTATCACTGAATCCTAGTGTAATGTGGCACATTTTCAGTACCCTCCATTCAAGCTGCTTTATTTGTGTGGGGGGGGGGGGCATGGCAATCTTATATTCCATGTATTATTCCATATTATTGATAATAATTGATATTATTAATAAAGTTGCCGGATTGATACCCTTCTTTGCACATCACTATTGTCTGAATCATATCAACTCAGTTGTTCTTATTTGTTCTTGCTCCTACTTAATAGTGTGCTGGAACCTGATAAACACTCCAAATCAATATTATCTATTCATGTGCAGCTCAGGCACAGCATGCCATAGTGATCTAGGCCCGAGGGCATCTTTTGCTGCTCTTGGGAATCTGTTTACATTGCGGTCAGGCCTGCCTGATCCTTTGGCTCAGCCCTAGTCACACTAATATTTGGAAGCCAACCAGTGAGTGCAGGTCATTTGTTTGACTCATGCGATGGCCTTTTGTGGCTGATGTAGTTTTGCGGTGTCATTAATGTTGCACGTTGTCTCCCCAGGTATTGCGCCAGACATTCCCCCAGCACACATTCCTGATGAATGGGCTCATTCATGGAGTCAAGGTAAGAGTTTGAGTTGGCACCGACCGACACGCCACCCCAAAGGAGCAGTTAATACAGATAAGGGATCTCTCATGATAAACAAATGTGGTGGAGCCATGTTGGCTTTGTTTTTGGTCACCAACTGTTTATTTGCGCTCCATTTTCCTGTCCTTTATCTTGACGTCCCCTTTATTTTAAACAATGCATTTGTAACCTTAATGATAACCATGTCCTAATGTGGGACTCTCAGGCTGTTGGCTTAAATGTGTGTATTTTGCAGAGTACCTCCTAAATGAATATCCCAGGCAGTTTATACTTGTTGACAAATTGTTGAATAGGATCCAAACCTACACAGGTTATTATGCGCTATAATCAAGGCCTCTGAATGGGCAGCAGCGATTAATAAAACACCTCAAATAGTTATGTTTTAATACAGCAGACAAACTCTGGGTTTTGCAATGTAATTCCATTATATTCTTGATTTTACTTGAATCTGAAAGTAACAACTTTACTTGGACACTTTGCATTCTCTCAAATGCTCTGAAACACTCCAAAGTCGTTCTTCTTTTTTCCATTTGGTTGGCTCATTCTCTTCTCCTCTGTGCCTCTCCTCACAGGGTCTGTTATCATTTCTCAGCGCTCCTCTGATCGGAGCGCTGTCGGACGTATGGGGCCGAAAGTCCTTCCTGCTGCTCACCGTCTTCTTCACGTGCGCCCCCATCCCGCTCATGAAGATCAGCCCATGGTGAGCATGCACCCGCCCAAGAACAAACCAGAGGCCGCTGATGTCAGTCAGAAAATACATTTTCAGTTGTTTTCTGATCTCTTTTGCTAAGGCAGCCATTACCCATGGTACACTGTCGATACACTGATGCATACCATTTAGAAGCATTGCTCAACTACTGAATCATTCTACCCAACAAATGATCTGGCTGGCCCATGTGTTAGTGTAGGAGTCGTGACAAGATGATCCGCCAGTCAAATCCGCTATACTGCATACCTTATTCACTATTCAAATGGAAATGATAAGGCATATGTCTAACACAATCGGCTCCAAGTTTTGAATATGTAGAGTATGTCGTGGAAGCAGGTGTGAGTATTATCAAAACCAAAACAATAGAAAGATAAACATTGTGTTCCCTCTCTTAGGTCTTTAAATGTCCCCTTTGACCTTTTACACCTCTAATCTACAGCTGTGACTAAACTCTCCTCTGCCCCGATTCCTCAGGTGGTACTTTGCGGTGATCTCCATGTCTGGCGTCTTCGCCGTCACCTTCTCCGTCATCTTTGCGTACGTGGCCGACATCACGCAGGAGCATGAGAGGAGCACGGCTTACGGTTTGGTAAGGAGACCTTTGTGTTCCCACGTGAAGGGATTGAGTTAATGGATGGGTTGTAGCCTGGGTAATCTTCATTAATTGATTGGTTGGATTACACACACTCACCCACTCTTTTGAAATATCACACTGTGCTCACAGTGGAACACAGGTAGCTTCCTTCTGACGTACTTATCCAGTAACCCCACCTCCGTACCTCTTTCTCTCTCTCTTCTCTTCCCCCCCTCCACCATATTCACATCTGTCCTCTCCAGGTGTCTGCCACCTTTGCAGCCAGTCTCGTGACCAGCCCGGCCATCGGGGCCTACCTGTCAGTAACCTACGGCGACACCCTGGTTGTGATCCTGGCCACGGCCATCGCCCTGCTGGACATCTGCTTCATCTTGGTGGCCGTGCCAGAGTCTCTGCCTGAGAAGATGAGGCCGGCCTCATGGGGCGCGCCCATCTCCTGGGAGCAGGCGGACCCCTTTGCTGTGAGGAACCCCCCTCTCTGTGTTTTTGTTTTCCGGTTAAAGCATGGAAAATGCTTTCCATTTTCAGAAAGCAGAGGATTGTTCCTGCTCCTGTCCCTGTCTTCTGAGTCAACTGTGTAGGGTGGGCAATAAGCTCCACTAACCAAGCGGTTCAAGTAGTGAGTGATTGGCTCAGTGCATATGCAGAGGAACAAGCATAGCAGGACATTTTGCTCTCTGGTTGAGCACACTTGACACACACACAAGGATTTCAGAGAGCTGTCCCTGGAATGAATGCTATTGTCATGTCTTCGCGGAGTTCATCTCTGTCCAACGGCTGATGGGTATTTCGATACTCCCTCAGCCAGAGGTTAATAGTCCAATGTTCCAAGAATGGAGAACCGAAAGCTCTTTTCAGCCCTGTCTTTTTAGCATAATGCATAATAAACCTTAGGATGAGTAAAAATACAGCAACTTTTGGCCCAGTCTAGCGAGTCACAGTTCGAGTTGCACATAAAGTGCAACTTATTTTTTGGGCTGTTTTTGCTTACTAGACTTCGGCATCACGGAAAATGCTGTGTCGCCATAAGCATCGTGTCAACCATGCTACGTGTCAACTGTTATATGTGCTCGACGGGGAGCGTCACAATGATAACGTCATAATTTATGAGTGAAAGTGTTCACTATTGAGAATTTATGCTCAATGATTTTTTTGTTTGGACGGAGCCACCATGTCTGGCTGTGGAAAACCTTCCATTGATTATGGTGGCAGGTTTTCCCAGCCGAAATGGAAAGGTTGATGGCGCGCTCACTAGACGCGACGCTGATGGCTCCAGTGGAGCTGAGGGGGTTACAGACATCAATTAATGAGAAAAAAAAAGTATTATTCAAATGAACTCATGTCGACCAACATGCAGGATTTCTGCCCCACTATCTGAATTATGCTTTTAGAAGTGTATAAATGCAACATGTTCTGTGTTTCTTTGTTACTAGTCTCTGCGTAAGGTGGGCCAGGACTCCACGGTACTGCTCATTTGCATCACAGTGTTCCTCTCCTACCTCCCAGAGGCTGGCCAGTACTCCAGCTTCTTCCTCTATCTCAGACAGGTAAACACACACACACACACACACACACACACACACACACACACACACACACACACACACACACACACACACACA
>JAOPJO010000147.1:6980421-6995899 GCA_027123675.1 Molva macrophthalma | reverse complement strand
CACCCCTCTGTCCTCGCCCCCACCCCCCTATCCTCTCGCAGTTTCTGCGGGCGACTCAGTCGTTCAGCGTGGACAGGAGGAGGGCCAGCCCTGATCGCCATGCCGACCCCACCACCGCCCCCACCAACCACATCCACATCCACAACCACAACCACCACCACAGCAGCAGCAGCAGCAGCGGCGGCGGCGGCGGCGGTGGCCACGGGGGGGAGGTGCCCCCGCTGGTACCCCCGCGGAAGCACAGCATGAGCCCCAAGCCAGCGGTGGTGCCCCTCCAGCTGGTCAGCACCACCAACCAGACCCACAAGGCGGGCGGAGTGCAGCAGCAGATCCCCACCAAGCTGGCCGTGCTCAAGGGCAAGACGCCCAAGAGCTCCAAGGGCCACCACAGGGGCTCGCACCAGAGAGCAGGTCAGCACACCATCATGATGGCGTTTGTATCATTATTACCTACAATGACAATACAATACACAATCGCTTATCCCCGTGAAGTATTCAGAGTATCCTTTTTACTGCTTCTATTATTCCTTTTTATGAAAAAGATTATACAATCTTACTTCTGGGCGAGGAGCACATCGTTTTTGAACGCTTTTCCTTTTGAAAACACCTGTCATGGAAATGAATACTATGACTTATTGGCTGAAAACCCCTGTTATGGAACTTTGACATATATTGGCTGAAAACCCCTGTTAGGGAACTTTGAGACCTATTGGCTGGGGTCTTACGCCAGTCATAGCAATACGCATCAAAGAATGAAGCTCATTTCATAACCTGTCCCTCCCTCTCCCCCCAGCGTCTATTGACATGAGTCAGGTGGTGCCCATCAAGATGACTGGGAAAGAGGGGGGCAGTCTGAGGGCAGTAAGTAAGACGAGTGCCAGCCCCCAGATTATCAACTCAGGTAAGAGACCCCGAGAGTCCCAGGTGGTTCTCCCACCCACACACACACACACAGCTAACGCACTACAGCTACCCTTCCATATACTAGTACAAATGGCCAGGCTAGATTGATCATTATTTATACAGGCTTATGCATTTAAAGTATCAGGACTCTTTATTTAACTGTTTTTGTTTTCCATTGAGTTAGTTTGACCTTAAAAACCATGCATATATACATACATTTAAGTATTCACCCAGCAGCTAATTGCGCTCTCAATCAATAATGATGCATTTCATATGAGGTCCATTTCATATCAGTTTTATTCCCTACACCCCCCCATAGATCGCTTCACACACCGAACGCCCCCCAACGTCAAGCCGTCCCAGTCGTTCAGTGCGCACATTAAGAGCCACGACCCTCCGCCTCCACCACCTCCACCTTTCCCCAAAGACTTGCTCAAGAAAGAGAAGGAGCGTGTAGTATTCCTTTAAGAAAAGCGAGCTCACTGATATCCGCCTTCCGATTGAAGCCACTCTGCTGAAGGATTTCTTCATTATGGATGATTGGAATCAGCTGTTACAAAGACTCTGGCGCTGACTCGAATTGAGTCAAAAAAATTTAAGACTTTCCTGAAAAAAAAAGATGTCTAATGACATAATGGATGTTTTACAGTGTTTTTTGGGGAAATTTAAAGTTTGCACGAGGTCAAATATTTTAAGGCGTCCAATTACAGATGGGAGATGCATACCAAGAGATTGTTTATGCTTTTAAGGATTTGTTCTTGTTCTTTTTACCAAAGACTTTGCCAGAGAAAAGTTTCCATCCTTTTTAGAAGTCTGCCTGTAACCTTTCAGCACTCTGTGGGAAAACTCAGCAGTTATCCTTATTCTCATCTGAAGACAAGACACAAGACAATCTGGAGTGTGTACATCCACATTGCCATATCGCTTTTAAGGGCCAACAAACTGCTTCCAGAAGAAGTATCCCTGTTTTATTCTCATCTCAGTATTCCCATCTTTTATTCTGCACAACATAATCGTTTTTTCGTAATGGAGTGAACCCTGTATTGGAGGTTATCAAATGGGTTTACGTCTTATTTAAAGATCTATTGTTGCCAATTTTGTCAAATTGTGTGCACTCTTTTGGATGGCTGTGCCCACCAGTTTAGATGAACGCTGAACTGTCTCAATTTTATATTATGTTTTAGAAACACAAAAAAAGATGTAAGTGAAAATTGTTGCTTTTGTCTATCGCAAGTTTATTCGTGTTCCTTAAAAGCATTCAGAAGTGAAGGTGTAAGCTATGTTTTAAGTTCAGAATGTCTTTTCTATAGAGGTGTAATGGTAGTGGTGAAAACAGGTGTAGCTCATAAAGTGTATTATAGGTCTGTAGGCATGCCAGTGCCCTTAATTAATGTCCTGAGTTACACCTGTGTTCGCCCCTACTATTATACGTCTGTGATGAAGGCCTATTGACATGAAGATGAATAACTGAAGATGAATAAGATGACCTTGGGAAAAGTTTTCCTCCTAAATAATAGTAACAATTTCCTGGCCAGTTCATATGCTGTAAAATAACGCTTTTTATTTACTTTGTCATTGATGGCCTTTTTTTTTTAAACTGTAAAATATAATCTCTGACTGACCATACAAGATTTCGACACCAGTTTGGGGTGGGCCTGTGTCAAGCAGAGCTAATTTAAAACCTAAGGGAAAGAAACACACATGTAAAACACTTTCTAGACCCTGCCTGGCCCAATAGTGCCACGTTATGAATGGGATTTGCTCCCCACTGTCCTGCACTTCAAAAAAATAACATCTGTTCACTCAAGTACTACAAAGTGCTTTGGATAAAAGCCTTTACAGAGCTTGCACAGCTCACTAAATGGACTGATGTTATCCTGTTAGGGAGTTTCAGAAAGGCTTTTGTCAAGGTCGGTCGTTGTGACTCACTGCAGTTCTGTTGGCAGATGGAGGGCCGGGCTGTAATGAAACATCAAACATGAACGAGTCCATTTTATTCTGGTTTATTGTAAGGATCCAAAATGGCAATAGTCCATCAAAATGAGATATACATTTTATTTTAGGAGGGTTTTTGATTATTTTTCAGGGATGTCTATAGCAACAAATGTAATAAAGTGTTGCAAACCTTTTCTTTTCCACAAAGACATACAATGTTGAATCATGTTGAATTATTTTTATATAACATTGAAACCTTAACAGAGGTATCAAAAGGATGCCTGATAGTCACATAGTTAAGGTGAATAATCTGAAATGTGCTTTCTATTGCAATTACTCAGACAAGTAAGCTGCTTGTCTAGTCTTGCCTTTGAATCAAACGCCAATTTGATTTACAACCAATGTAACACGCGGCACGTTTTATTAACTATGCCCAAAACGCATCCAATTTATAGACATGTGTCTGCTTGCCTGGGAGACCCTCTTGAAACCCTAAGCATAGGAACTACTGCTTCCCACACTGATGGAATGGAATATGGGGTTATTCTGAAATCTCATAATTAAACTCCTTGCATGTATGCAAGGAGTAAACCAGTATACATTTTTCTTGCCTGTCCACCAATAATACAAAACTAAACATGTGCAAACAGAAGTAAAGGACGACAGATTAGGAGAACTCTCCGACATCTGAGAGCACCTCAGTCATCTGCATTGAGACTGGTCCTACGGCACCCACATCATCACTATAGTATAGCACTCCCGTTCCACCATTCGCTCCGAGTTTACCCATGGTCCAATGAAGGCAAAACTGAGCAATCCTTGAAAGAAGTCAACTAAGACACTGAATACTAGTTGTCGTTCCACCGATACATGATGCCAACCGTGGGCACTTAATATTAGTGTTCCATACAAAAAAGAATAGCATGCAAAATTAAATTAATCCAAAAATGGTTATTAGCTACAAAATATAATAATCCAACTACACGGGACAATACAAATACATTGGGTGCTTGTGGTTTGATAAACCATGGCTACACCATTACTTAAAGTAACAAATCCCTTCAGCCACAAGTTTTTTACCATGACAGTAAATACTGGGCCAAAGCAAAAAAACAAAAGCATATTGACTTTAAAAAACATCCTTCACTATAGTGTGTGCGTGTAGAATTCCAGTTCTTTCGCTCCTCTGAGTCAAAGAATCTGTTGATGGGAGTAAATAATGCAGTGCAGTGTTGATCGACTGGGTTACTTTCTAGAGTTTAAGAGCTTTGTTCCCTTTGTTGGTGAAAGGCAGCACAGTGCAGCACAGAGGAGGGAGGGGCTTAGTAGTGTGAAGGTCTGCTCCAAGATCAGTTTCACCCCAGGTGTTCAGCACCGGCCCCATACCCAGCCAGCTGCCTCAATGTAGAGTTTCCTTTTCTGACAGTAGTTATTAACTTTGCACACAGATGTCAACACAAAAATTGTCCATTACAAGTCAATAAGGGTTCAAATGCACAGTCAGAGAATTAAAATAAAGTAACAAACAATATAACAATTGATATACATATATATAGATATATATATATATATATAAAATGCCGCACTCAAAGTCTCTAGATTTTAAATATCTTTAGATTTTATTCCAATCTGTGCTCCGCTTTCTTGGTGGTGGGGGATGTTTCCTGAGTGTCCTCACTCTGATTGGTGGGCTCTGGGCTGTGCGGCTCAGGATTGGTCAAGGACTCCTCTGTGGGCGGAGCCGCAGTTTGTGTACAGTTAATCGGCGTGCGCGCTATGGCAGGCTGCAGGAGGAAGGGAGGAGGGAAAACACAACGTTGGGGATGAGAGGACTGGCGCGCCCGGGCACACAAGACAACGTAGTATTTGGACGATCAAGAACACACGCGATAAAGATAAAAGACAAAGGAGGCTTGGGGGGGATGGGGGTTGACAAACAAATACAGTCTTTCCTCTGTCCATGTGTCAATTTGAGTTGGTTTAAGTCGTTTGACCAGCCAATGTAATGAGTGATTTAATGCCATTTGCGGGGGGTGGGGTGAGAATAGGCGTCGCTAGAGATGTGCCTTGAGTTGACCTTTAACCTTACACAACATTGTGCTTTAGCTTCCATGGCGTTGGGCTAACACCTTCAATAATGCATAGTTCAGCAACGTAAAACCCAGGAAAGCTCCTCTCCCGAGTGGTGGACTCAAAATAACCTTCAGTGCAGTTAAAGAAAAAAAAGAGAAATTCGAAGGCAAGCCCAGATAGGATACCTGCAGTGACATTCATAGACAGGCACGTCCGCAGCACCAGACTGGAGTAAAGGGAAGGAAAGAGAGGGGTAGGGGGGTTGGTTTGGGGCAGGGGTTACAGAAAGCGTCTGTTGGTACGATGGAATCATTTAAAAAAAAAAAAGGCTTTTACTCAACTTGAATTTCTACTTCATTGCGCACAATATAGATTTGGTGGGCTTTTTTTGGGGGTAGCTTTTTTTTTTGTAAGGGGGGGGGGGGAGGGGGTTGATCCGCAGAGGTCACTCATATCAAACTGGTATTCACCACAAATCCACTCCCAGACCAGAACTGGGGCAGCTCCCTGCGCCAGAGCGCCACCGCGAGGCTGGTGAGTAAAGTGCAAGGCACCAGGTACAGCAAGGCTGGCTGGCCCATCTTCATCACGGCCAGCGCCACAAAGGTGATCAGCAGGCCGATCCCATAGGCTGAGAGAGCAGGAGGGGGAGGGACAAAGGGAGATCTGTCAAACTAGAGCATCCACTCATACAGGCCTTGGTTCCATATGCTACTGTTCAGTTGTAGTGATACAATAAAAAGGAGTCAAAAGTATGCTGCAGCCAATCCGCACAACTCAAAGTCTGACAGGTACCTACCAATAGTGCACGCCACAAAGTAGATCCTGGAGGACTGGGTTAAGATGTCAAACCTGTGACAATACGCCACCAGGAGACCTGGACAGACAACATTATGACTTAGTACCGTCCAGAGATACAGAAGATGTATTGACAATAACACATCAGTGAGTTGTTGGTTACCTGGTACCAAGACGTCCCCAAAGCCCAGCAGGGAGAAGGGCCTGTCACACAGGGCCAGAGGGGAGGAGTTTAACCTGGGCACTTTCAGCACCATAGGCAGCTGGAACAGAACGCAAAAGGACCATACTTAAAAGGGTGGTAAACCGCTTTTATCCACTTAAAAAAAAAAAAAGGTACAATATGCAACACATTCACTGAACTAAATCCTAAAATGACCATTATATGTCAGAGATTAAGGAAACATGCTAGGTTAAAACACTGGCTTCTCCGACAACAACGCTTACGTTCTCCTTTGAATTTTCCATTCCAGGTAGGAACGTTTTGGTTTTTTTGGCCTGTGATTTATGATTCAATAATCTTGGAGTACCCCGGGCTGCCATATATAAAACAAATGAGCACACAAACAAAGCGTGCTAGATCAACTGAGATTGTACTACATTCTACCGAACCTAAAAGGTCTCATCGATCTTTCGAAAAGGCTTCACGACCAGAGCCGTACTAAAACATCAGGTAAATCTTGGAATTGCATTTGAAAGATGGATACCGCTTCTGGGCAGAAGTTCTCCTGCTAAAACGTGGTGGTATTGTTGCAATTATATTGTTTACATAATTGATATAAGCCATCTACTTTTTCTAAGACCAATGTCATAATGGAGAATGTATTTAAGTTGCATTCGTTATTTATACATTATTTCATTTAGTACAAGTAGTAGTACTATTATTTTGAAGTCTCAGCTCAAAGTTAAGTACAAGCCCCACTTCTCGGGCTTCCCGCGCCCGACTCTTAAGCAAGCAGCAAGCAAGGACATTGTGTATGTGCCGGTGAAAGGTTTTATGCTGGTCACAACAGACTTTCATTTATTTGAACGGCTATAAGGAAGACTCCAAGATTATTCCCTTTTTTGTAGCATGCAGCCAACGAGATGTTGTGTTTTCTTTGTCTGTGTTTACTTTGGTAAAATGTTATTCCACATGCTGTGCATGCTATTGTTTCATGTTAAGCTAACATGGTTTCTCTATTATCTCGTCAATACTGCGTGTTTAGTTTTCATGGTTGGTTTGGAGAGAAGCCTTCAAATAAACCAGTAGCAAGAAAGCCACGTGTGTCTGCCTGTGCTTTGAGGGAGTTATACGGGGGCTTACAAACCCTCTACAATACAACCAATGGGAGGCCAACAAAACATTGAATGAATGAAGCTAAGAAAAAACCAAACAGGCTCACCTTTTCATGTGAGGCGGAGTCAGAGGGGCCCGCCGCCACCTCCACCATGATACTTTCTCGGCTCTGACAGGGAGAGACAAGGAGGCTCTGTTGAGTTCATACTGACCGTCCACTACCACCAGAAATATTCAACTAAAGATATACAAGGGATGCATGAATATTCAACCTTTTGCTTACCTTCGTGAGGAAGGGAGTAATAAATACAAAGAAAATATCGTAGACAAAAAGAACCACCAAAAGTAAAGTGCAGGCCTGCAAAGAAAAAGAGAGACGGGTGATGCACAAAACACACATTTGAAAGAGTTCACTCTTCAGAATAAAGTAGCCGATAAGGACTTTTGAAATGTTAAAACACAATGTCCGTGTCAGCAGTGCATAAATGCGGCGCCGTCACCAACGCACCTTAAACGTGGGCAGTCGGATTGTTTTGAGCATGTAGAGGCAGAAGGCGATACCCAGGGTGTCTTGTAGCACCCAGGCCCACCTGGAGGGTGAAACAAACGCACACTGTATGGAGACACAAAAGACCCCCATGCTGGGACATACTTAGCCAGCCAAAAATAAACATATCCATACAACCACAACATTAAGGATAAAATAAGACTTTAGTCACACCTAAAACACACAAACTTTTGGCTGTTTTACAGCCTAATCCACCCGAACACAGCAGTGGTCACCTGCAGGGGGCGCTGGTGGGCTCTCACAGAACAAGGGAAAGACAAAGGCTCTTTAGGCAAGTTTTTCCACTCTTGTATTCTTGGGTTGCTAAAATAATCAAAGCACACGGGGAAACCCAATACCCCGATAACCACTAGCCTGGTTTACAGGAGCAAACAATACCAGAAATGGGAGCTCTGTGACGTTTTTAAATGGAGATCCTAATGTACAGACAGCGAGTTGCTACACCACCACTTTCCCTAATGTACCTGGATCAGGTTTCTTTCATTTCCATTTGATCTGCCAGGTGTGTGTGTGTGTGTGTGTGTGTCTGCCCTATACTCACTGGTCCTCATTGCGGAACACCGCCCAGGTGACGCTGACTCCGATGCAGAAGGCGGAGAGCAGCAGACTGCGGATCTGTGGGCGCTTGTGCAGGTATGGCAGGTTGTTCTCCGGAACCCTGTCGCCACAACGACAGTAAATACGTTGAAAGTATGTTGGCCAACAACATGTCATGTCACATGTGTATGTGTGACAAATGGTAAGACGCTGGAGACTAAATATTTGTTTACAAAGAAACACTTGCAAATGTGTGGCCTGTTGATGGGGGAAGTGCAGCTCCTTAACATATCATTTCATGACAGATGGTGGGTCTATTAAGGAAACATTAATACTGGCCAAGAGTAGAACTCCTTGCCTACTGATTTTGGTGTCCTTTAACTGCGTACGTATTGATTGTGTGCTTTCACTCATATGTGCAGTGTCCTTGATTCTGAGAAAGGCGCTTTTAAATTAAATGTTTATTATTGTTATTATTAGAGCATTTCTGAAGAAGGGTGTCCACCTGATAACTCCAAGGAAGTGAGTACCCCTACTCATTACAACACAAGTCAAGGAAGCAATGGTTGGATGCTACAAGGGGGGGTTGCTAAACCCCGAATCTTTGGAAGCAAATGATTGAATGGACAGGGTTTGAACTCAATTTGAGAGGGCTCACCTGCAATTGCAGCAAGGCAGTCTTCTGACAAAAGGCCACAGGCAGCTGTACAAGCCGACGGAAGACGCTATGCAGAAGATGGCTATCACCCATATGGCTAAAAGGAACCCATGGGGGAGCAAACACATGGATCAATTGTAGAGCAGCATTTGTAGATGCTAAGCTAGCTAGCATCCTACACATGTTGCATATTCTTTTGTAGAGCCAACCTTAGAACACAGTCAAGTTGCAGTATAGGTGTAGTATATCGTGCGTGCGTACCCAGGTAGTCGTAGAAGTAGTAGAGCAGCAGCAGCATGGTGCAGCACATGACTACGAACACGGAGATCATGATGGGCGTGACGTCCACCGTCTCCTCGTCCTGCTTCTCGTTGCTGTCGTCCCGCTTGTGTTTCATGTAGCGCCTGTAGGGGTAAAGGGAAAGTTCTACAATGCTAACGGCGAGGTCCCCGTCTACCTGAATTGCTCGGGAATTCCTAAAAAAAACAACCATCCATTCAGTGGCTTACATTCATTTAGTTTGCCAAGCAGGATGGTTGTTATCAAAAGATAATACGCCCCAAAACTCCGTCTCAAACCGTGACTGGTCATCGGACAAAAAAGATAAGTTGTTTAAACCAGCCTCAAGGCCACTGCCAGTGAGTGTTCTTGTTGGCGTAATAGTAATAGTAAGAAGAAGTAGATGCTTCCCCCCATCCTTGTCGCAACATCTCTTTTCTTGAGCCTTTTTTTATTTATTTATTCCTAACACCAACAGAGACCCCGACCGACCTTGCCCTTTGTAACTATAGTAACAGTAGAGAAGGGAGAAATCAAGATGGATTTAGACTCTTGAGTCACTAGACCGGCCTCGGATGACAACAACGCAGTCTTTGCCTGCATCGCCAATGGTAACAGAGCAGACCACTCAGTTACTATGTGGGCAGAAGGCCCTTGACTAAAGGCTCAGAACAGGCTGACAACATGCAAACACAAATAGCATTTTTCTGTACAACTAATTACCAATTAAGCGGTGGCAAAAAGAAAGGGATTACTCTCCAAGTGAATGGCATTTGGTTGTAGCCGAGACTACAAAGCATTGCATTTATCGAAAAATGAAAGAACTTGGTATCAGTAGTTGCATGAAATTAGTGAATTACCCACCAACTGAACATTTGAAAAAGAAAGGCTCTTTTAAAACCCCCCACTCCAATCCACATACTTTTTGGTGTCTCTGCTTCCAGCCAAGTAGCCTCCCATGGCTACCGTACCCACGGCCATGATGAAGATGATGACCATGTTGTAATCCAACACGGGCTCCTTGGGCGCATACATGGCCACCTCTCTTCCATCCCCAAAGGTCTGCAGGAGTCCAAGCAATACAACATAAGATAACGTCTAGTGGGAAATCAGACACATACCACCAACTCCCCAATGGAAAGGGGCTCTTTTGAAGGGTCCTAATCTAATAAGTCGTTTACTTTGTACTTTGCTCTGGACACTGATAACAAAGTGTAATAACCAATGAAAAGGAATACAAAGAGACATTATCAAGACAGCAAGATGAGACTGTACTCGCTGAGTAAAAACATACTGAAAATTAAGAACTTTTAAAGTTGATATTCAATGTTGTTATTCCATTGGCATGAAGAAGTTATGAAATATAATACTGGATGGTCTCATTTCAAACTGGAGTTTAAGTATGTTACCATGATTCATATTAGCTTTTGTTCAGTTTGATTTGCAATTAGATAATACATTTAGCATATAGTATGATCAATATTGCGCAGACATTCCCGAAGACTAATATGGAAATAGCATTTCATTCCACGATGCTCCGCTCACCCCTGTGACCTAGTGTGTTAATCATCTCTTACCTTGCTAATATCCAGCATGTCAGTGTAGCTGAGCAGTGCTACGGGGATATCAATCTCCTCATACTGGGTCTTGTTTCCTGCTGGTGGCGTCTGTAATAAACAGTGAATTTAGCATATTGAATAAACATTAACGGGGAGTGAATAGCTCAAAACAGAGTACCCTGCACATTGTGAAAATTAACTAAACTATACAGTCACTGAAATGTTTTTGGAAGTCTCCTCAAATGAGGGAAATGTGTGCCATTATGGTTTAAAAGTGCCTGGGCAATATGTATGCCAGCAAATTACTAGCATGATATACTAGTGATCCAAGTTTAAAACAATGCACATAATCACGTTGTCTTGATTATGAACATAAAGTTGTATCCATCCTTTTCTTATACACAAACCCAAATGTCATTGTCAACCTTTTTTATGATTGTGTTTGTGCACAGGCCAAAAATGATAAATAAAACAGAGCCCCCCTCACCAGCCGGTCCTTGCTGACAATGAGCAGGCCCCTGGCACCGTTGATCTGGGCCAGTCGCACCTTCTCGTAGAAGGTGCAGTTGCCCCTCATCACCATGGGTATGCGGTTAGGGAAGCCCCCGTCGGGCACCTCAGAGGCTGAGCACAGGACCGACGCTGTGAGGTCATGAATCTGGAGACGGGACTAGATGAACACAAAGAGGAAATTTTTTTTTTTTTTTTTTAAATGAAACAGAGTGTCTGAAAGATTCCAGGGGAGGCATGATATTTAACTTAATTGTTCCAACATAACTTATTTAACTGTTGTCTTACTGCTTTGTTGAGGTCCTGGGGTAGACGTGCCCACTGGGAGTTGAAGAAAATGCAGTAATCTTTTCCTTTGCTATTGTCTTTGTCGTTGAAGTGAGCCATGCCATACTCACCTACGACCTATATACAATATAACATAAAAACACAAAACAGCAACGGTAAGTAAATATAAATAGTTTAAAGATCCGAATTATTCAAGTGTATTGTTTTTATTGACTTAATCTATTTGACCGCGCATTAAGAATACAATGCAAAGGTAAAACAAAAACTATTTCGTAAGTAGGTTTCTGCTAACGACAAATAATCACACTTCTTGATGGCGCATTGGTCTCATGTCCAATGGTACATATACTATTACGCTCGAACATTGACTGTATTTAACCTCTTCTTTTGTCAGAAGTGAGACCAACGGTGGGTACGTTGGTACAGTTGCACTGTAGGCCAGACAGCACCACGCATCATCTTATCTTTTCCGATGAGCTTAACATAAACACAAACGTTGTGTGTCACCGTCTCAGTTGGCTATCTCCGCAAGCTAACAGCGCTACAGCAAGTAAGCTAATCATTACACATCTTGAGAAAGAAGAATGACGGCGACAACTCTCGTGTTGTAATACCGTGGGGATGCGTACATTATTTACAACGACCAACGAGTTCTGCGTGTTACCTTTTGGATGAAAATAGCTGCCCAGATCAGGTTTATTGGGACCCAATCCATGATTCCTGGCTGCTTGTTGTTTCCCTATGGTTTCCCCATCAACCACACTGCTCGACCGACACAGTGCGGCCACCAGCTGTTTGGCTGTTAAACCCGCCCATTTTCTGCAGTAAGGTTATTATTGGTTGTCTGATTTATAGCAAGAATGCATATATCGCTTTATTGGGTCAATTTGAATGTCTATCAAAACATAATTAAACATTAGAAATGCAATTCTGGCGCATGGCATCGAATATAACGTTTTTTCGTTGAGTTGTGGCAACTTTGTGTCTGGTTTTATAATTGTTCTAGGTTTAATATTCGAGGCTTGACAATCACATTTAATAGTAAGCATTAATAAACACACATTGAACTAGCTACACTCGATATACAACAAAACTGATTGCAGAAGGTAAGTCTTCCAGGTCAAAACAATGAGATTATATTTGCATTACTTTGACTTGACTTTTAATTATTGCACGTTCGATTTGTTACCATTTAAATGTGGAAATAAATACGTAGTGATTAACAGAAACAAATTTCAGGTTAATTAGTAATGGCATGATGGAAATCCTATAAATTCGTAAATTTAGTTCAGTAGTAGTTTAGTTCCACCAATTTGCCTGTTTAAAAAAGCAGTAAAACCGTAATGGACTCAGTTTCCCTGGTGGTCTAGTGGTTAGGATTCGGCGCTCTCACCGCCGCGGCCCGGGTTCGATTCCCGGTCAGGGAACACACTTTTTAATTTAATATAGTATAGCAATCGCTCCCGTTGATGAATTGTAAAAAAGCGATATATGCTCAAAGAAACGTAACACGCGTTGTTAAAACTTGTTAAGTATCTTTTCAAACGTCGATCAAACTTTGATCAAATTCTAGCTACATTTTAAAAAGCCAGGTTGCCTAAACCACCTAAATCACTGCTTAACGTGCTCTATCCTGTAAGCCATTAACGGTACCCACAACACAGTCGTGTGAGAGTTGATTCACTTCAGTATGATGTCATTCCATATGTCCGTCCTCCTACTTCACTAGCCACCAGAATATCTACTCTACTCCCTTCAGGAAATGCACCAGTCCTCGACAGACATAATGTAAGTCCTGCTACTTTATGTACACCTTTTGTTATTATGCGATGTCTGTCTTCATAGTATAGTTGTTATTTCAATGTAATGGGCCGCGTATAAGGCTATCTTCTTTAAAGTGAACATAAAACGAGGGGCTAACCTTTGCTAGGCTAGCCAGATAGCCACGTTAGCTATCATTAAATTGTCCTTAGTCGCATATCTTTTACGAACCTATTAGAAAGATTTGTTTGGACGTTCATCTGGGATCTCTCCAACCTAGCTGAATGAGTATGCGGCATTTAGGACACACAATTGTGACATGATGTACTATTACTTTAGTAGAAGCTCATACGATGCTATGTTGGTGTACCAAGTGTTCTTGTTTGTTCAGTTTATTGTGTGTAGCGAGCGTGTGCTAAATGTTAAAACCAATCAGTAAGCATTTTGTTGCGATATTCTTTTTTTCTGGCTCCGGGCTTTTATATAAACAAATAGTCGTGACTCCCTTCCCTTTAATTTGAGACGAGTGGTCCAGGGAAGGGAATGACGTCAGTAAGACTGGAATGCAGATTTCCCTCACTAGCCAGAATGTGTTTAAAAAAAATATTTTGCTATGTTGACTCATGCCAAATAAGGACTGTTATTCCACCACTTTCAGAGTTGAAACTGCGTGGGGGGAAAATACCTCATGGCACCATATCTGCTGATGTTGCCCATCTAAAGACCAAGTTTTCTTCATTGTTATTAATGACTTGGTTGTGTCTCCATTGCCTTAGTTAAGTCACAGGCATTCCTCCATACTGTATTCACCGTCAGCACAACATGGCTGGCTTCAGGCAGGAGGATGTTGAGGTGTTCTATGAAATGGGAGAGGAGCTGGGGAGGTAAGTTTCTTTCTTTATGCAATGGTCTTATAACCGAACAATTGTTTGAAGAAAAATTCTGGCACTCATTGTGAGCCTTCATGCAGTACATCGCTAAACACCAAGAGCTGCTGCTCATGATTTGGCTCCATAATTACTGTGTAGTGTATATCCGCTGCACGCCACAGTAGAGCCTCACGAATGAGTCATCTCGTTGGAGCAACTCTGTAGCTTGTACCTCCTATAGGGAAGTGCTGGTTTTCTGCAGTAATGCACCAAAGTCGTGACATCACTGCCTCTCAGTCTTCTCTTCCCTCTCGATGCTGGTCTAGTGTTTGAAAAAGAGTGTGTGTGTTGACCCTCAGGCCTTTTGATTCCTAATTTTTTATTGGTAAATCAACACCGATGGATACTTTGCAACAGATGCACTTCCGGTGAAAAAATGAAAAGACAATGCATGGTGTTTACACTCTTCTGCTGTGTAAACAATGTTTGTGTCCTCCTCCACAGCGGGCAGTTTGCCATCGTCCGCAAGTGCAAGGACAAGGGCTCTGGCCAAGATTATGCCGCCAAGTTCATCAAGAAGCGCCGCCTGTCGTCCAGCCGCCGCGGGGTAAGCCGTGAGGAGATTGAGCGTGAGGTGAACATCCTGCGCGAGATCCAGCACAGCAACATCATCACGCTGCACGACATCTTCGAGAACAAGACGGACGTCATCCTGATCCTGGAGCTGGTGTCCGGCGGCGAGCTCTTTGACTTCCTTGCCGAAAAGGAGTCCCTGACGGAGGAGGAGGCCACGCAGTTTCTCAAGCAGATCCTGGACGGTGTCCACTACCTCCACTCCAAACGCATCGCGCACTTTGACCTCAAGGTGAGCACCGTTAAGGAGATCCAGTTGGAACAGATGGGGGCGTGTTGTTGGCTTGTTTGTATGGTAACTATATGACGTGGCTTTTTGATTGTAGTTGACGTGCTGCTACCAGACAATGCTGTTGTGAGTCATGTTATTGGCAGGGAGTCAGTCACTCGCTTCACTTCCCTGTACCAAGAAGGGGTTACGAAATGTCTAGGGAACTCTCAGACTACCGTGGGTGCCTTTTTAGTATTGCATTTTTTCTAAGTGTATTTTTCCCTGCTTGGAAATGGAGGTGCATGCAGAGGCCTCAGTCAGCCTCATACTTGTTGACAGTGGGGCGTTTTTTTTAAATGCTGACAAGGACTAACTTTGTAGAAGGCTACAGCTGTTAGGGGTTTGTGGGCAACCTCATCCATTTGAAACTTGGCTTGAAAATCTCTTCAGAGAATGTATCTTTTGGTACACTATATGCACGCAAACATTATTCTTTTTTTGTTTAGTTTATGTGTGAGACTCCATGAAAGCCTTTTAAACTGTGTGTGTGTGTGTGTGTGTGTGTGTGTGTGTGTGTGTGTGTGTGTGTGTGTGTGTGTGTGTGAGTGTGTGTGTGT
>JAOPJO010000147.1:6969728-6980321 GCA_027123675.1 Molva macrophthalma | reverse complement strand
GTGTGTGTGTGTGTGTGTGTGTGTGTGTGTGTGTGTGTGTGTGTGTGTGTGTGTGTGTGTGTGTGTGTGTGTGCTTTAATGCAGCCTGAAAACATCATGCTGCTGGACAAGAATGTACCAAACCCCAGGATCAAGCTCATTGATTTCGGGATTGCTCACCAGATCAAGGCAGGAAATGAGTTCAAGAACATCTTTGGAACGCCAGAGTTTGTTGGTAAATTTCCGTTGAATGTATTTCCATTGAAGTCAACTGTTCTGGTTGCCAAGATTGTTTCACTAAACATCTTTAACGGGTTTTTTTACAGCACCAGAAATAGTAAATTATGAGCCACTCGGACTGGAGGCAGACATGTGGTGAGATTTTAATGTGGATTTATGAAATTAAATATAAGCATTGTTATCATATGGCAATCATCACTAAGTCCTTATTCTCTATGCAGGAGCATCGGAGTGATAACTTACATTCTGTGAGTACTGTTTTGAACGCCACATATCTTTGCATGTACCTTTGCCTCTACACACCATTAAACATGACTTTACACTGCATTTGAGGTATTGTAATTGAAGACTCCGCCTCATCATCCTGTTCTCCATGTAAGATTGAGTGGTGCCTCACCATTCCTGGGCGAGACCAAGCAGGAGACCCTTGCCAACATCTCCGCCGTCAACTACGACTTTGACGAGGAATACTTCAGCAATACCAGTGAGCTGGCCAAGGAATTCATACGGCGCCTGCTAGTCAAGGATCCCAAGTAAGGACACTCCCCTTCAGTCAATTGGTCTTGGTACAACCGAGCGACAGCCAGGACTGTCTGTTTGTGAGGCTCAGCTGGAATGGACTAGCATGTAGTCCGTCTAACAGCCCTGGGGTAGTTCAGGGTAGGTGAATGCAAAAAGGCCTTTTTATCATTCCAAGTCAACAGGAAGATTGAGTTCCTCTTCGTGATACAAAGCTACATAGCATACATCATTTTATTTCTTCGGTAATGATCTCGGTGGCTGGTTCATCTTCATCCTTAAAAAGGATTGAATATTATTTGGGGTTTGGCCATAGACTGGTGCCAGGCAGCCATTCATTAATTCATACATTTTGGCAGTCTATGTAGAGAACACATGGAGTGTATGATCTCACACACAACCTTGTGTTTTGAAAGGAAAGATGAAGAGTTGGAGATGAGACGTAAAGCTCAGAACTTTGCATAATGTCTTCTCTGACACATCACCTCTGTTTGCAGGAAGAGGATGACCATTGATGATAGCCTGGAGCATGCTTGGATCAAGGTGGGTGTTGCGTTGATCCTAACCCTAGTCTTAAGGACATGAGATGCAATACCTTTGCTAGTTGCGACACAAAAGTTGGGCTGGAGTGAGACGCCCTTGTGTCTTATGGCAAAACAATGACCCTAATGAATGACCTCTCTCATCTTCATATTACAATCTTCTGTTCAAATATTTCAACTCACCCGGTTGCTCCCGCCTCCCCCAGGCGATCAAGAGGCGCAACGTCCGCCCGGAAGACCACGGCCGCAAGTCGGAGCGCCGGCGCCTGAAGACCACCCGTCTGAAGGAGTACACAATCAAGTCCCACTCCAGCATGCCGCCCAACAACACCTACGTCAACTTCGAGCGCTTCTCCCAGGTGCTGGAGGAGATTGCGGTGGCGGAGGAGGGCCTGCGGGACCTGGAGCGCAACCAGCGCTCGTGCCGCGACGACGTGGCTGCGCTGCTCTCCATCTACGAGGAGAAGGAGGCGTGGTACAAGGAGGAGAACCTGAGCATCTCCAGCGACCTAGGCCACGTGCGGCAGGAGCTCCAGCGTGCTCAGGCGCAGCGCCGGCAGAGCCAGGAGGAGGCCAGGGCGGCCATGCTGGCTGCAAACGCCCTCAAGCGCAAGTTTGGCCGCCTGGAGAACCGCTACGAAGTGCTGGCGGAGCAGGTGGCCTCGGAGGTGCGGTGGGTGGAGGAGCTGGTCCGCTCCATCTCTACCGAGAGTGCCAGTCTTGGCCCAGGAAGCATGCCCTAAAACAATCACTTTAGACCAATCACTCATTTCCAACTACAAGGTGAGCTCCAAACCACTGATTGTTTCTGTTTCTGATTGGCCGGTGCCAGCAGATGTCACTTGTATAACAATCAAATCATCTGCTCCTGCAGTTTGATTTTAGAGTATGGTGGCTCTTTAACCTTAACAAAGACATTTTCCACACTCTCATGGGCTCACAATAATTTCTGTCACAGCAGACCTTTTTTGCGGGGAAGTTGTCATCATAAGCTACAGATGAAACCGTGATAGAAATTTCCCCTCAGGAAAACATGTAAGTCAAGTATCAGAAACACCAGCAATTAAAGAATGGGCCCATATTGAATGCAAGTCGGCCTGGAGCATGCCATAATGCTCATTCCTTTATTTTATAAATATATTTATATTGTCCGAAAATCTATGCTTTTTATATTAATGCTTTACTTAATGATGTCATCTTGTAAATTGTATCGGCCATTTGGTTTTTTACCCCCGCTTTTTTAAGCAGAAATTGTTCATCTAAAGAGTAATTAGCTGCAAATGTATGTTCTACTCTGCCTCACAATACCCAGCAGCTTTTGTCTGTGTACAGTTCAGGGGATCAATGCTGCTTACTTTTATTTACAGATTTTATGGGAGAATCATCACAAAGCCTCTTATTTTGAAAGGAAAATAATTTAATGAGAAAGTGTGAACTGATCTTCATAATATTCAGCACATATTTGTAATGTTTTAAACCATCTTTGCCAGTGCCTGTTTACCTATGGACAAATTGATTGCTTCTGCAAGCAATCATCTTTTATACAAAAGTCATGACATTCCTATTTCATGGACACTGCTCAATGTCTTCACACATTAAGCCTTCTATACCAAATTGACTGCATGAAAATATTCCATTTAATATAATTTAGTTGTCATGTTTGTTTTTTAGTTTCTAGTTGTTTTTTCTTACCATGGTGGCCCACTTTCAGACATTCCATCATTGAGTTTGACCGAATCTCATCCCCCCTATTAAGCTTAGAAACGACCATTACCTATACAGTACGTCTCAGTCTGTAGTCAAATATAGCGATGTATGTCTTAGATGATCATATTTGCAAATTATGTTTTCACCATCTCTCAAACGCAAGATGAATTATATTATGATGAACTCTAATATTCTGTCTGTTCGTTTCCAATGAATAAACGCATCACTGTAATCGATATTCGTTATAGTTTCGTTTCAGTTTCGTTATCATACTAATGACTAGCATAAATCACCGCCATGGGAATGACCTTGAATACCTGAGTCAACATTAATGTATAAGCTGAATATTGTAACCTCATAATGTTTCCCGCATTGTTCACCGTTATTTTCCTCCCTTTTAATCTTTGTTGAGAAAATGGATGCAGAGTTATACATTTTTTGCTAAATTAAATACTCGAAATTAAAGGATACAATGCAATTGCTTAGAAAGCAGTTGTATGCAGTCCGGTTATAGTATAAAGTACGGCCTCTGGTGGAGGTGGATTTATATAGGAAATATTAAATATTCACGACATTCGCTGTGCAATGCAGTAACATTAAATTAGCAGTGGGCCGCAATGAAAACCTGGGCAGTCACCGCACCCAGTGAAATTGAAGTGTGTTGAACTCGCCAGTTCAGTCATTTAGGATAGCACAAGCGCAACACATTTAGAATACAATTGTTGGTCAATTTAAGACGTATTATACGTAAGATATGACAAATAACAAAAACGCTTATATCAAAGATAAGTTTTATTATTTCTGTGAAATAATTCGAAATTACCTTTACAAAATAAAGCTTTGTATAAATAATAAACAACCCTAATATAACCCTCTTTTCACGCAAGTCAGCTCCCTTAAACAAATTGCCGCAATCAGAACAATAGACTAACAACTGCATCTGGCAAATTACTTGCTTGAACATGCTCTGCTCTGCCATTATAATGAATTAACAGCCGGAACAGCTGAGTCATGAGGAATCACAGTTTTGGCCGTGGTCTTTAAGGGGGGAGGGGGGGATTTCCGCACTAGAGACTTTGTCCGACCAACTGGAATGTCTAAAAAATGTCCTCATTGTCATAAGAGGTTGGATATAAATAGTCAAATTTAAAAATATTTTTATTCGATGTTTGTGTGGAGTTGAATCGAATGATTCATAATATATAGATGACGCTGCCATCTTCGTCACCACTACAATCACCACTTTTGAAAAAAGTGTACCTAAGAAAAACCTAAGAAAAGTATTGCTCACACCAGAGTTTCGCTCTCTCACTCACTCACTCACTCACAACATCCATAGCCTCCCTCTCCATCTGCCTCCTGGTGGTCATCCTTGTACTGCTTCACCTTTGCCAAAGAGACCAATAACAACAATAACAACAAACAACAAATCACTTTATGGTGTACTGTGTGAAGGGTGAGCGTTGCTTTGCCTTTCCTAACCTGTTTCCTGGATGTGTTCTGGATGTTCCAGGAAGAAAGCCCAATGAATGCTATCCAGGGGTTACTCTCTCTCCCCAGCTCCCTAACAATCAGTTCCTAACCTGTTCTTAGACGCCTGGCACTCACAATGGATAACAAGGAACATTTGGAAAAAGGATAGAGGAAATCCTCAGACTATAAATACAATGAAAACTAGAAAGATAAATCTGTATATATTAATTATATATCGCCAGACTGCAGAGTATTCAATTTGAGGGCCGTATTACGGTACATTTCAGAACTCCATGGTGGGTGTACAATGTATATATCACGTGATGGTACCAATCATTCCCTTAACCCCTTAATCTTATTTTGATCCAATATTACAGGTCATACTGAGCTAGAACCGTTTAGATCATCATTTTCCACCGGGCATTCACTGATAGCTTGCATCTGCAATCCAAAAGAGCTGCCGTCTTTGATGCCCACCGGAAAGGAGCGGGAAAGGACATCTGGAAGTGCTTATGTGCTTAAGGAGTCTCCGCTGATCTCCACATATGGAGATCAATGGGATCCACATGTCACATGACTAGATTTTCCATGGCACCAAGTGAGAGAGCACTACACTTGATTACAGTGTGCCGCCATGGCACAGAATAAATATGAAATTTAACAGCTTTCTAACTCAAGAGTCCTTAGAAATACTTCACAGTAATGCCATGATTCATATTAATAGGGACAGGGTTGTAAAACGATAGATATAATAGTACATTTGAGAGCTACAATTCTGTTTTCATATATCGTGTTGTATTGATATTTAATGTTTGAATAATTAGGAAAGTTGTGATTTGTCATCTCAAGTTCAAGCCATTTTTATTCAATTAATATTCTTTCGTAATACTGTTTGTTTTGTCATAATACAGCAATAATATAATATACAATTATAATATCCAAATTCCCTACATGATCTGTTCATATATTATGTAGCTTGTAGAACCTATCCTTATCCTCCTAGGGCTGTGTATTGCCAATAGGCCCACACATTTAGTCCTCCAGATTCTCTTTCCATCATTAAGTTATTCATGCCATTCAGGAAGTTCGGCCTACAAAAGCTGTAGAAAAAGTG
The DNA here is from genome assembly GCA_027123675.1 of Molva macrophthalma. NCBI lineage: Eukaryota > Metazoa > Chordata > Actinopteri > Gadiformes > Lotidae > Molva > Molva macrophthalma. The sequence continues at coordinate 6,974,747 of JAOPJO010000147.1, read as the reverse complement.
GTAAGAGGAGGAGAGCTTCCACATTTGTGTTAAACAGTTCAGTAAAAGGCCAGGCAACATGCAGATAGAACCAGTATCGACTGAAAGAGCGGCAGCCAGATAAGAGGCTGCTTTAGCCGACCAAAAGCTTCTTTTAATTTTATTTTTTCTTTCAATGGTTTCCAATCTAGAGTGCAAGGTCCCCACTAGGGGTCGGCAAAGTGTCAGACCCTCTCTATCTTGAAATGGAATAGGTATATATAAAAAGATATATATAGAAAATATAAATTTAACTGAACTGAAGAACAGATATTATCACAGAGCCTGTCACTCACTAATAGCTGACGGATGTCTTATAATTTCTAACAAATAACACTCAAATACAACCTCTTAAATTGTACACCTTTCACCAGTTTTGCTGGTTTGCTCCTATAGGTCCAAAGGTCCTATATATTAGCGCTATGTGTCTTTCTGGGGGAGGGTCAATACGAGAATGTACCGTGGTTGAAGTATTTCCCTGAAATACCAATTGAATGTTGTTTCTATCCTAATTGAAAGCCATTTGCAAGGCACTCAGTGGATTAGTTTGCGGTAAAGTAAGAAGCTTTGGACAAATTCAAAGTGAATTTCTACGCTCTTTTCAGAGAAGCACTGTACAGAGAACTGTATTTCCCCTATAACGCCCCAAACTGTCTAGCAGGACAATGTCCAAATGAATGGGGGTCTGTTTGTCAATCTTTTGGGACAATGCTCAACGAGCCAGGAGGTGTCTGGGTGCTGGAAATGGCTGTTGCCATGGTGACTGATGCTGGTGGGACTGATAGCAAAAACAGCAGCTCTTTTTGTTTCTGCGTCCTTTTGCTGGGGCTCTGATTATCCATCACTCATCACCTGATATTCAACATCATTGAGAGGAACCTTCTCGTTTCAAGGGGGTCTCTGAAAAAAACACAAATACACAATAATATACTTACTAAAAAAATAGATAGCAATACAAGCATTCTGTCACACCAAACCTCCAACCCATCACCACAACTTCTATCAACATACATTGCATGAAGAAGACTTCTCCACAGAAACCAAAATGTGATAGTTAACATTAAAAACACATGCACGTGCGCGCACACACACACACACACACAAATATGTAGGCCTCATACATACATACATACATACATACATACATACGTACATACATATGTACATACATACACAATACATACATACATAAATACACACATATATACACAAATACATACCCATATAGAACAACAACAATGGACTTAAATTACAAATTAAAAACATGAAGTTGTTTTAAGGTACACAAGTAATATGTACTGTAAGAACTGAAGGAGAGGAAAATAATTTATAGATCTAATTGAATCGGGCAAGTTATTCCAATCTTTGAAATGAAAGGCAAGTCGCCCAGCTTCAGTAGGGACAACAAAGAAAGGACGTTCAGTATAACTTGGGACCAGACATGTCTTTTGGTGTTTGTAATCCATGTTGTTATCTTTGTAACAACTATCTTCTTTGTCAGAATATTAATTGTGATTCTTGCCTTGTGAACCTCCTTTAAAGTTAATAAGATGAGAAACAAATAAATAAGAATGAATTAACTTATTCTCTATTCTGGACACATATAATACGGATTAATAATGAAATGTAAGAAAGGAAAGAGAATTAAGAATAAAATCTAATCGCGTCAACTGAGGTCTGAATTTACACTAATGATGCGTTTCATGTCCATCAAGAGTGAACAGCATCATCGAGGTCCAAGAGATCAAAGAGGATGAGACAGTAAGAACAGACATCCCTCTCTTCTTCTATTTGGTACGATCGGCAATGGTCTACTATAAAAAAAAAAATAATAAGTAGCATAATAACTAACTCTTAATAACAACAACACATACTTAGCTAATAACATCTTCTAAATAAGGGTATAAATAATTAGGGATGACAATGTCCCAATTCGTTTACTATTCCATTCTTTAATTCGTGTAAATACCAAAGTTATGCACCCCTATACCATTCCACTAATGGATTAGTCCGTTGTTAGGCCTTTGCAGTAGGGAGTTGTTTGGCGGACCCGCAAGTTTTTCATTACTTTGGACATTGACTTTGTTTATATACGAAAGTATTCTTTCTTTCGATTTATAGTAATTTGGCTTCCTACCTGATTGTTTGTCTGAAGGAACACATAAACAAACTATTTTGGGGCACGGTACACCACTACAACGCTACAGAAGGAAGGCATCCTCCTCGGTTGAACCGCGGCGGAGCTTATGATGCCGACGTTGCGGGACAGCACCATGTCCCACCCGGGCGAGAATTCACACCAAGTCCGGGTCAAAGCGTACTACAAAGGGTAAACAGTTACTTGTTCTTATGTGTCGAATACAAACAAACATATGTATGCGACCGCTGGTTTTGTGCTTAGACTTCGAGGTGTATCTGATCAGCTGGCTAACGTTAGCTAGCTAAAGGCTATCAAGCTTGCTAATGTGGGCTAACCAGCTAGATAAACTTGACAAGGCAGACAGTCAGGTGAAACTATCCAGACATGCTGTCAATTCAAATAGTGCCTGATATCTTACGTTATTTATAGCATTTGTCAGTCCGGTATTTGGGTACTTTAGGTTGATGAATGCAGTCACTTGATCGGCAAGAGTTGTGTCCTCTTTTGAAAACCCAAAGCTCTTTGGGTGATCAAGATCCGAGTGTGTACATGTCATTACACTTGGCGTTCCTCACTTACTGCTAGCTCATACTCAGGTCATGTGAGCTGTCGATACCTACTGGCTAGTTTGCTTATTTAGATAGCGAACCAGTCTTTACAGGTGGCTGATAGACACTTGCTGTGATCTTGATTAGCTGGTTATTTATGCATTGGGTATAAACATGCCTTTATTGTAGGGGTGGTAGTGTCACCTGAGGATAGTGAGTTGAATATTTACTTCAAAGACCCCGTGTGTATTTTCGCACTCGCAACTGAAGAAATCCTTCGCCAGACTCGGACACTAAAGATTCCACGACACTCCTCTGTCGTGGTTTCCACATGATAAAGGCAGTGATTTAAGTTTAGCCGAGACTGGAAAAACGTGTGGTACAAGTCACCTTTGTCAGGCCTATTGTATGCCATGCTCACTTATGTCACTCGCTTAACAAACGATGCGTCCTGGTTGACAAAATGAGGCATCGAAACTATTTATGAGAGCGGTGAAAAGGAATGTGAAATATGTGGGAGTAGGATGAAGTTGTTTAATCAGTTGTTAGAGTACAACATGTTAAAGCCGCTGATGGCAAACATTGTTTAAGCATGTCTGTGATATTTTTTTATCTAGGTGATGTTTTTTTCCCTTTTCATTGTATTGATCTATTGATAAGTAATCTCTGATAGTAAATTGCAGTGCTTTACCTGTACTGTAAGTTGTGGCATTCTGTGGATACCTATTTTCTTTGAGTACCATCATTCATTCCTGATGGTATAGCTATTCTAGAAATGTAGAGAAGCAATTATTTTTGCAATTTGCAGGCATAGATGCATAGGTACTTACTAGCCTACTAATCATGGGTTGAAATTGCAACACTGAACATTTCAAATCACATGGTATTCCCAGATTAGTATCTAGGAATGACATCTGTAATGCCTAATGCATTGTCCTACATACACTACTGTTGTTTTCAATGTGGGTTTTTGTGACCAACATTGCTCTGGTGGTATTTTTACACCCATTCAGCTGGTTGTAATTCTTTGTCAGTTCCAGCATCAGCACCTTGAGTCTTGTGTCAGCCTGTAGCAGCCTCAGCCTGTCACTGGTGGGTCTTCAATTGTACTCTTAAAGACTAGCAGACTAGCACAAAGTAACGTTTCACCCAGAACAACCTCACAGGGCAGCAAGAGTTTACGATGAAACAGCCTCTGATGCAATGGAGGTCGATAACAATGGAACAGACTTTCCTATGGCAGTGATATTCTGAACTATATGGTATCCATTCAGATTGTATACAATTTAATTCCACCAAGTCGTATTACTTTTAAGTACATGGTTTCTCTTATAAACTGATGACTTGTACCTGCATACTTTTTTCTGGATGGTTCTGGATTCTGTCCTCTTATTGTCATTGAGATTTGGTTTGTTTTTATTTTTATATTTTTTTAATACCCTACATTGTTGCCAGAATCTTTTTTAAATGGTACATCACTTTGCTATTTGTTATTTTATCTATTTGCAGTATTTTATTAGAAGAATGTCATAGCTCAAAAATTATTACCATGCGCCCACCAGGTTTTTGTGGAGGACTCTTTTCAATCTTTTCAGTTTGTTTCGTAATTATACGAAGGTTGAAATAAAATAATAATGCTGCCTAAACAAACTGCAGGCTGACTTAACAAGCTGCCTTATTCAAGTCTCTTGCTTTTAACCCAGTTTATTATAACAAAAACAAACATATATTCTGAAAGGTGCTGAGAAACTCTTCACCTTTGGTTCGGTAGCTGGGCTAATAAACAGGACCAGTCAGACTGTGGCTGCTATTCTCCAGGATTCCTGGGCTAGGCATGTTGTTTGGCAGGAAGCGAGGCCTACACTGACTCGACACTGATTTGAATAGGGAGTTGTCAGTAGCTCCGTGTTTGTTCTCCTTCCCCCTTTTGTACGGAACTGCAGTTGTTTGTGTGTATCACTACTTGGCGCTGGCCTTTGTATACAGCAAGGGAAGCATTGGTGGTTCTGCCCGGTAGGGTATGTGTTGCTCTGAAAGCCCCATCATCCCTTCTCAGCCTTCAGGCGACATCATTAAGCTGTGGAAAGCCTGGCGTTGACGTGCCATCTTTTAACGGTCACACAAAGGATGTTGCTGATGGCAAAAGAGCTGGAGCGCTCATCATCCCAATTGGCCGCAACACACTGCTCCAGCCATTACCTACTTTATATTGAGTAATGCACATGTCGTGTGATTTTGTGTGTGTGTGTGTGTGTGTGTGTGTGTGTGTGTGTGTGAGTGTGTGTGTGTGTGTGTGTGTGTGTGTGTGTGTGT
>JAOPJO010000147.1:6901585-6915208 GCA_027123675.1 Molva macrophthalma | reverse complement strand
TCCCGTCCTCCCTCCCTACTTTCCTCTCTTTCCGTCCCGGACGTTTTTCCTCTCTACATTTTTAAAACCTTTGCGGTGCCCCCCCCCCCCCTCTTTCTCTCCCCTCTACTGGTCTCTTTCCCCCTCTCTTCAGCTCTATCTCCGGACGGCTGGTTGGGTGGCCCTGAACCCCCAGGGGTACAGTGGGGGGGGGGGGGCCTTTATGTCGGTGCCGCCAGAATGAGGGGCAGCTGTTGTTGTGTGATGGCAGCGGTGGTTGGGAGGGTAGGAGTTTGGGGCGTCTGTACAAGATCCCAGGGGGGCCTCCTATATTTACTACTGCCCCCTTTCTCCACAACATCCCTTCCTCCCCCTCTCTCTGCCTTTCACACACACACACAGAAGCAGCTTTAGCCCTGCATCCTCTCTAGATGCAGCGGAGGGCTTGTTGCAGTGTTTTCTACACGCCCAGGAGGGCGAGCAGACATTCCAACTAAGGGAGAGAGAGACTGTTATTGAGTCAGTTGCCAGGCAAAAAGTGCTTTTTATCGCCTCCATGGCTATCCGAGCAAGCAAGTGTGTGTGTGGGTATGTGTGTGTGTGTGTGTGTATCTATGCGAGTGTGTGTGTGTGTGTGTGTGTGTACAAATAATTGTTTAAACAGAAGGGGATTGGCCTTGGCTTAACTTTGAAGCTTTTTTTATATGCTTCTGTTCTAAATGCAAATTGGTAGACATTCCACTGTGCTCCGGCCCTCAGAATGCAGACGTTCATACACAGCGATCCTATCTAATGGCAGACTGTAATGCCCAGGCAGCGGCCAGTTGGGGATTGGAAGACAGCCATAGAGAGTGTACGACACAGGTGTTCTTGCTGCTGTGACGGACATTGTCCCCGCAGGGGAGCTGATCTCCACAACAAATGTACCCTCTACCGTTCATCCATACATTTCTTAGGAGGAATTATGAGGAAAAAAAAGATATTTAATGTAGTAACTAAAGATTTATATTCACTTTGTAAATACACTAGTCATTAATATATTAACTATGTTCTTATATAAATAATCTTTAAAAGGTTATAATAGCTGGACCACAACAGATACTTGAGGCTTAAAGTTGCCCAAGTCATTTTTGTTTTTTTCCTTTTGTACCCCCAGTTGAGAAACAATTGTAAAAAAAACCAACATAAAGCCAGAGTTTCACTGTTGCTATCGGCGACAAGCATCAGTTGGTGTGTGGAATGGAAAAGCATAATTTTGTTCTGAGATGTGGCAAAGAACACACAGGTGAAAATAGGAAAGAAAGGTCTGTCACAGTCCTCCACCCTTTCCTTAACTGATCCTTTTTTTCTTTCTTTTGTGGATTTCATCTTGATAGATTGTTAAATTGTAATTTATTAAGCTCCAGGATTTGTTTTAAGGCAGATGAACCCCTGCCCTAAGTAAAAAATAAAAAAAGTAAAGAAATAAAAAAAGAATGCATTTGGAAATTAAGATTTTTTTTTTTGCATGTTATCAATCAAAATTGTGTTTTGATGAACCCTGTTGAATAGTAATTTGATCTGTTTTTAAAATGTTCACGGTATCCCCCACCTTGGCAAAGGCCCAAGCTATTGACTATGTTCACATGCATGATGACACTTTCACTCAAAGTGGTCTTTAAAAGAACATGGGTTATAAGAGAGAAGAGAAGAGGCCTTCAAAATGAAGAGCTGCGTGATTTGGATACAATATGGTTCTTTGAGTGTTCATGTGTGTGTTTGTGGGAGGGTGGGGGTAGGGTGTTCAATTTCTCTACACGGTGAGCTGTTTGAAAAGGGAGGGGCTTGCAAACATAGCTCCGTGGATGTGTGGCCTGCTGTCACACAGTGTGTGCTATCAGAGAACGGTGTGTTTATGAGATAACATCGCTCACACTGTTATCAGTATTAGGGTTGCTCATGCCACAATAACCTCCTTCAGCAGTCAACTTAAGTTTCCTGTTTCTTTTTCAAAAAGTGTAAAGGGGTTTGTCTGGTGTTTTCCTGCATTTCATTTTTTTTTTCTTCATGTCAGTTGCATTTTGAAACAGGAGGGGGCGCTTTATGTCTGCATCAGTTGTAGGTGATACTGAGAAAATGGACTGAAAGATGAAAAACAAGAGACATTATGTAAAAGAAGATGAAAAACATGTAACACAATGTGCTGGGTCCGCCAGCACCCTGTGGTGTGTGTGATAGGATGTTGGCTATGCTTTGTACAGAGTTTCTATAGGCGTGTAGACTTTGACCTTACTCACTGAGATAAAGGTACGCCCTAGCCCACCAGAGGGCAGCTTTACCTTGCCATTTGAATGGCGGGTCCGCTCACCACCACATGGTGGTAACGGCCATAATGGCATCTTAACAAGACAACACTCTAGCTCCGACTCCCTCTACGCACATGCACGGTGACCTCTGAACTGTTGATGCTAGGCGTGGCTTTGCTGGCTGATCGTTTCCTGCCAGCATTATGATGTTCATTACGACGGAGAGAGGGAGCTAGCACAAAAGGCTGCGTTCAAGTGTATGCATCGCGTGCGACTGGTGACTAGGAAAAGGGCACACTGTTTTTATTTTATACACTCTTACAGACATACAAACTACTAGAAAGATTTAAACAATATATATATATAAATATATTTATGGCTTTGTTCATTTTTCCTTTTCTTTGACTCTCCCTCGATGCTCTTCTGACAGTGAAACAGCAGTGTCCGTGTATGACCGTTGCATACGTTGTTGCCAAGCCGTGTGATGAGGCGTTTGTTCTTGCATGAATCGAGACACTGTTCTCCTACCTCATGTTGTGATATATTGAAGAAAAAAAAGTTGTTTTATAAGCAGACGACACTGCATCTCTAACCGTTTATCCTGATTCATATTTACTAGAAAATGACATACCTGTAAATGCTTTTAGCTAATACCTCAGTTGTATCTAGTGTTTTTTTCTTCCTTTTTTGTTGACATTTACTTTTTTTGCCCTGCCCTGATTTCACATACTGTAAATATATCCTGTATAGACAATGCACTTGGATCAAATTCAAGTAAAGTTCTGTAGTGTCATAGTGATGTTGTATTGTCTTTCTTACCTTTTTCACATTAGTGCTTCGCATCAAGTACACGCATATTTTTTCACATGATTTCTCTTCCTTAAACCGGCATGAATTAATTCCTTAAATTGTTCTAGTTAATTCGATAAGATACGTTGATTTAACGTTACTTGAACACGTGGCCTTAAACTCCTGATTATAAAGTAAATAATATATAGGCCTAACCATAAAATATTTTGATAGGAATTTGATTTTGATTTGCTGCCGGCTGGCATGTACACATAAGTGAAGGACGTGTGTTGCCTCAACGCTTGTCACAACCTAGGTGGCATGCACTTGTTTAACTTAGAGAGGGAGTCACCTAAAGCAAAACAATGTACAAGTGATTATGTTTTTATTAGCGTCCCAATCTAATCACATTAACTTTCACTACAGCTAAATATTTGTGTTGACAACGTCTGCACAGCAGTATTTAATATGATATAGCTCTATATATAGATCGATCTCTCTCACTCACTGTCACTCTCTCATAGAAATAACATATTCCCACTCAACAGGATATTGTAAACAACCACATCCTTCCGGCGGATTTCTCTCTCTGTACAGCCTGATTAGGCACTTAGGCTCGACCAAAATCAAAAGGTACATTTGTTATTGTCAAGGAAAAATATAAAAGTAAGATAGGATCTAAAAGATGTTATACGTCCATTAAACCATAAAAAACGTTTTTTTGGGTGTGTCATAACCTACCCCCTTCAATGCCGCTATGCGGCTTTGAGGTTTGACAACACTGTTTGTGTTGCGTTCCTCTGTGTGATGCTGCATGTTTGTTATGTCCCCGTTGCACAGCCAAGTCTCCAGTCGCAGAAGCTGTCCAGTGGAAATGCAGCCAGGCCTCGTGCTAGCCTGGAGGCTGGACAGCTTGCGCTTAGAACCACTGCTGTCAAAACACTGTTCAGGAAACAGAGCCAGGGTACATTCAGACTCAGGTACCCTGGTATTCCAACCGGCAGCAGCAGCAAAAGGGCTGCCAGCAGGACGAGGAACCAAGCCCATGTGTGGAGAAGTGTCGTCAAGGCTTGCTGAACAATATCTCTTCTGGACAGAGCTCCATTGTCGATCTCTCTCGGAGGGTCTCCGGGTGACGGCAGCCGAGGGTTATGCCTGACAATCCTCCTGCGCTCCTTGTGCAAGTATATCAGCGCACACGCAACTGCCAGGACGATCACCATGCCAACATGAAGGGCCTGAGACGACAGGAAGACCCAGCATTGGTGCAGTTGATAAGGGGATTCTTCACCCAACACTGGGTACAAATCGGACAACAAAAACACGTAAATCATGGCTGAGCACCACAGTAGGGCAGTGACTGGCACGGGGGCCACCTTTTGGACCCTGGAGGTTGTGGTGGTGGATGTCCCCTGGTCACTCACCGTCACGTAACAATCCAGGAAGCCGAGGACCACCACGGGCCACTGTAACGCTCCATAGATCTGTCCCGCGATCTGAGCCAGCAGGCACACGTGATGCCTGGTGAGACGCACGCCCAAGAGGCCTCCGTCATCCTGAACGTTGAGGGCCATCAGGGTCAGGGTTAGAATGGTGTCGACCAGCGCCAGGGACATGCCAAAGACCCCCATGAAGCTTCGGCAGACGTTCCTCTTCTTCTGGGAGACTACCAACAACCAGTTCAGTAGACACTTCCCCCCGAGAGCAATGAGGATGGAGGGAATTGAAATATGCATGGTTTAACCTCAGAGTTCTGCCCTAGTGTAACACACCTGCAGAGGAAAATAATAATAAAAAGATCTTGTGATTTCAATTTCAAGATTCAATTTTAACTTTTATTTTTCTGCTTTCGATCATTAGAGAAATGGACTGCGGAACACAGATGCAGAAAGAGGAATTTAAGAATTGAATTGCTTGTTCCTCCTTTTTTGGTCAGCCTAATAAAGGAAGGAAGCACATTCCCTTGGGAGACCAAGGGACGTGCAGTAAAAAGCCCATTGTCAACAATTACAATTGTTCACAATTATGCTACACCCATGTTTTGTTGCTCTGCGTTACTCCTGCACATTGACCATAGCTATCCTTTAGCATGTGATCCACAACATGTATACACATCTCTTGTAGATCTTTATTATCCAATTCTAATTAGCAATTCATATTGCAGGAAGCAGTCCAAAAAACATGAATGGATGAAATACTTTATTTTAATTTTTATAAATTTTTGTGTACAAAAACGTGTACAACTACTTTAAGAACCAACTTTCTTGGAATAAATACAGAGAGACCGCAATTAACAAGGAATCCTTTAAATCAGTTGTTCTGTAGGCCCTTTATGTTGAGATATTACAAAAAATACCCTGGCCTAGCCAAGTCGGCATGTTGTCAGCCTACTGCGTTATGTCCTACCCAGCAACTGGTAAAGCAGACTATAGCTGTGTCGACCAGTTATGTTTAAATCTCTCCAGACTCATTTTAGTGAAATAGTCAACCCACACAAGACAAGACGGGACACAATGAGAGGCACAAAGACAACACATGTAATGTATTTAGTTTACCTTTTGTTGCCCCATGCAGTTCATCTAAACCTATATAACACTCGCTTCCCTGTAATGTCTTTTTGTGACGTTGAGCACGATTTGAAATAAAATGAGCGCTACCTTCCTTCTACCAGCCTCGGTTGATAAGGTGTGGCTTCTGAGGAAAGGAAATAGAATAGAATAAATGCATCACTCATTGCGGTGCAAACCAACTATGAAACCAGAGCTAGTGTAGAGAGCGAGAGCTAGGACACTCCCGTTCACAGTAAAAAAAACAAAAAGACTGCATTACCATGCTTGAGAACCAGCGGAGAGTGCTAGAAGACCTTTGATAAAACTAATCCAAAGAAAACGAGGAATTCAATGCAACTGGTAATAGATCAAAAAATGTATTTTCTTTTTTTTTTTTTTTTGTTTCTTTGTATCTTTTTCGAGTTTGCAGATGTCTTGTTCCCAGGCTAGTGGAAAATACCATTGTCAAATACAATACCTACAATCAGAGATAATACACTTCAAACATACCCAGTCAAACTAAAAACATTGTACAGCCTGCCTCAGTTAACAGGGTGAATAACCTTTTTCCAATATACTATAGCCTACTGGCCGGGCTCGGCACGGTTCGACTCGACGCGACACCACAGCGTGGCTGGGATTTGCATTTTCATTGCAATCGGTGTTCTGCCAATGTATGCTACCTATCCAGTCGCGCTATTTAGTGGTTCTGCGCATGCGCACACCCACAATCTCCCTGCATCCGCATCCATATATCTGTACTACTTTGGCTAATGGTGAGTAATACGCAATAATAATAAAGAATTATTATTTTGAAGAATTATTATCTATTGTATATGTACACACATACAGAATCCCATACACAAATACATTCAGCAAGTTTTAACCTTGCTACACTTTTAAGTTATTATTTAGTTTAATTGATTCTTGATGCTTTGGCAATATTGTTGCTTTGACATTCATGCCAATAAAGCATATTTGAATTGAATTGACTATTTCAACATGTTCCCCATATTCTTACAGTGTACATGGAGTGAGTAGTTGTGTAAAATAACGTGATTCTGTCGTGGGAGCATCGTTGGGCTGACGTCACAGCAGCCCACTTGGAGGCGGGTCGGGCTCACCTTTGCCCGACCTCGGAGATGGTCCATCGCGGACGCGGCTCGGCACAGCTCGGCGCGTTTAAACAGGTAGTGGAAACGCAGATCAGCGCGGTACGGTACGGGAAAACGCCATTAGGGAAGTTACTATACTTGATGCAATGGCCCAGACGTTCCTCATATAGCCTCAATTGCATCAGTCTTGGTCAAATCCACACATTCAAAAAGGCAAGGTAAACATAAGTCACATATGAACCTTGAATGCTAGAATAAGTGATTCAACCGGTTTATTGGCTGAGCCCATGAGTAGGAAGGTAGGAGCTAGGTGCGGTGCGGCGTGAACCCGGTCGTGACAATGTTTTTACCCAAACAGGAGCTGGTAGAAAAAACGGATTAAGATGTGTGTAAATAATGGTTGTATAATTGTATAATTTCCAATTAAATAAAGCAATCTTCAATCTTGCATTTCATCTCTATCACTTGCATATACAAAACAAATACAGTTGAAGTAATTCTGAATTATTTTTTCCTCCCCAGATATGTACATACTGCAATACCTGAACTTAAGCTCCCACAACACTGTGCACCTTATCGCTCCTTGTATGACTCCCACCCGGAGAACTTGTAATCAAACCAGAGCATATTCCCTATTTGGGAATGTCCCTGCTGAGTAAAAGACCAGACAAGGCTGACTAGAGAAAGCATTTGTTTTGTCTTACTGTTAATATCGGTTGTTTACTATGAACCCTGCAATGAATAAATATATGCTGTACAATTATTCTCCAGCCAACCGAACACATTAAAACGTTCCTCTATTTTATTTTTATGTCTTTCTCTTTTTCCAAAATACAAAACTATAATCTCAGTGTCTGTAATAATATGTCCTTATTTCTTTCCACTTAAGGTTTTTATTCAATCTATGGTCTTTTCCTGGTCCCCTGTGCTTTGTACACAAAAGCACATTTGTTAATCATGGATTAGTGCCTTATCTGTCAAAGAGTGTATTCCCTTTATTCAGCTGAGATGTAAAGTTGTGTCTACTTCACAACCACAGTAAACATTTGCATTTGCCTTGTGTTGACATTGTACATCAAAACAAGATGCAAATTTGTAGTATGCGGCCGAAACTCAGAAATACCTTCGGTAGGTTTCAGAGTTAAGTAGTTCTTAAAATGTACAGTTAGGCCTACTATAGATATAAGCCTAATTCAAGAAAACCTTATAGCCTACATCGTAGCTATACCAAATATAGGTTTACACTTTCAATGAGTAGGCCTTTATCAAAAGGTTTGTCATTTGGTCAGAATGTCAGGACGTTACGTTTACAATCTGTGCGATCCCCTTCGTGCGTTATAGTTAAAAATAAAATAAAAAGAAAACATGTGTATCAAGCAAGTAGCACCCCGTCGCTTGAAAATATGACCACCAGGTGCAAAAGCAGCGCTGTTTCCACCCCATGTGTGGCTTATCTATCCTTGACTCATCGTCCATAGGAAACATCACTTCCGATTGGATGTGTGCTTGTTTGCAACCTGCTTCTGAGTTTGGCGACAATGTTTCACTTTTGACAAAACGTTATTATTGCTTGGGTAGGGTTAATTTATGAGATATCCCCATTCCTCGCTTCCCGATGAGCTTGCAGTGGATACAAACACATCAGAAGGCTAGCTAAAGTGTCTGACTCTGATGATCTGTTAGCTTCGCACTAGCTTTAGAACAACCAGAGTGCTCCTGATAACCATGTAATGGATTTAGTTGACTTGGTAAAATAGTAAGTGTTGTCTCCATGTAATATCCTCGCATTATCGATGTTTATATAAGACTTTATTTAATGGTGTTCAATCATAACATGCGTTACAATGTCCCATAATGAGCGAAAAACAAGTTAATAAGTTGATCTTTAGGTTTGGACGGAGAGAAAATCGTTGCCTTATCGGTGGCTGTTTTCTATCCCTAACAGTACAAAGATATCAAAAACAATCTTACTAATATAATCACATATCGACAATCATTCAAGAATAGCTCACGTGAAGAACCCCTTTCATGTATGCTGTTTCTCTGGCTTTGGTCTGTTGTTATTCTTATTAATGCTTTTATTTTACGGAATAGATGATAGTGGACAACAGTCGGGCAGAGCCGGAAAAAATAGGGGTGAACATGTCTGGCAACGGCGGGCAGGTGCCTCAGTCATCCAGGTCCTCGAAACACCGGGAGCGTCAGTCCAAGTCGCCAAGGAGACGGCGAGAGGCGAAGAGGTCACAGCCACGTGTGGGTGAACAGCCACAACAGTTGCTCCAGGAGACCGTGAACCGGAGGTTACCCGGTCAACGCGAGCAGTCGGCCCAGACCAGTACTACAACAGAGCCGGCAGAGGATGGTTCTCCCAAGAGGTTTGCTATGTGCTACACTTAGCCAAACTGACTGTAGTCACCGTAGTTGAAAACAATTACATTTATTTTCAAATCAACGTATTTGATATATTTTTGTTTCTTACTTCCCTTTTTACAGGAGAGCCCATTTTCTACATGGACCATACCCCGCCACCCACTTTGGACCCAAAGCCTGTATTCTACCCAATCCAACTTCAGTCATGTATGCATGCTGATGTATAATATATATATATACTATATTCTTTATTTATTTTTTTGCCTTGTTTGGACATTGACACAGATGTTTGCACAACACTTCGCTGTAAGATAAGGTAACATGGAGTGGCCATGGGCAAGCTGTGATTGTCTGCTGCCCGTAAATGGGCTGGTCCATTGAAGACTCAACAAATTCTGGATTTGTCAGTTGGTTAGGCCATACCACAATAGCCTTGGACCTGTCTGAGAATACACTTGCTGAGCTCTGTACCATCATGTCTGCCAACCGCCATTCAAAAGTTTCAAAGGGAAGGAGACCTACACGGTGAGAGATACGAGAGAATTAACAGACTCGCAGGGACACAGACAGAAGGGAAACAGACAGTGTGTTATGTGTTTGGAGTTTGGACCTAATGTCCACCTTGTGTTTTAAATTACTGAATGGATGACCGAAGGTAATACTCATTACGACTTTAACGTCGATATCTAATGATAATGCATTATCCAATTCTAAATCCTACCATACCCTATCCACATTCTATGTGAAACAAACAGAACATCTGCAACAATTACATCAATAATATTTGTATTAAATGTTTTACTTTCTTGAGGTTTGGTTTATTATTTGTGAAACCCTCAAATGCCTTTGAACCTGTAATCTGTGGTGTGAGGTGTAACTGAGCGTGTGTGTGTGTTTTTTTTTTGACTGTTTGGTGTGTCCTTCCAGGCATATCCAAGACCCGGTGAGCCAGAGGCTCACCTGGAACAACCCCCCCTCCAACGTGCTGGTCATCAGGAAGATCCTGGACGAGAGCCTGGTGGAGCCCTTCAAGGAGCTGTGCCGCTACCTTGTGGAGGTACCGTACGTCGCGGTGTCTGCTCCTGTTTGGTGATGTGTGTGTGTTTACTGGGTGATCGCGTGTACATTGACTAGGGACGGGCATTTTAAGTTGTTTCCAGTAAGTTGAAGTACTCCCATACTATTGTGTACTACTTGAGTACTACTCACAAAAGAGAAATGATAACCTATGACTATCTAATGCTTTCACATTTTCTGAAGATCTATGGCGATCAAGTGCAATTTCAAACTAATTTATTGAACTAGGTCATCATAACCAGGTTTCAGTTAGCAGGGTAGGATTCATAAGTTAACAAATAAGAAATCTGTCATAAAGATAACAGAACAAATAACCTTTAACTCTAGGCAATGTCAGTCAACGAATACATCCAAATCAAGTACTTGAGTACTTGCGCGTCACATGTCTTGTGTTCACCAATCCCGTCTGTGCATCCAAGGAGAAGCAGATGATGGTGTATGTGGAGCGCAGAGTGGTGGAGGACGGCACCCTTAAAGACGATGAGTTGTTTGGATCCATCTGTAATCAACTCTGCACCTTCAGAGAAGGTGGGGTTACTGTCTGTTCTCATTTCCATGTTTGCCAGCCCAAGTGCATGTTTGTTTGATACATTTATTTGGCAGTATTTTCTCAGAAACTGAAAATGTCTTCAGAATTGTATGTTTTACTTTTAGTCTAGGCTAACTAATAATGGCGGCTTACAGGTGCTGTAGGTAAGATTTAGGCACTAGATTTGATGTTTGGGTGTAATTTATCAGAAATGCTATAGCCATCTGTCAGCTGTTGGTGAGTGAAATGCTCTGAGAATATCTGGTCCAATTGACTGCGTGCGGTTCGGGGAATCTTTCTTGCCTGACAATCACATGCGCACATAACAGCGTAAATGCAGAACTACTAAATGGTTGAGATACATCGGGAGGGAGGCTGCAGAGAGGGATGTAGCGTTTTTTGGGTGGTTTTTATTTATTTTTTAATCGATTTCCGCTGATCTCTCTGTACAACTCTCAAATCTGCCCTGTGAGCCAACCAAACTCCAAACAAATATAAACGTAACATTTTACTTTTTCTTTCTTTTATAAACCCAAATCATTTATGTGTGCAGTGCTTCAGGTTTTGTTAATCTCATCTCATTGATCAAATAATTTATCCCCCTGTTTGGTTTTCAATGGCGCCCAGGTTTTGACGACATCTCTGACTGCATTGACCTCATCATTTGCCTGGGCGGAGATGGGACTCTGCTCTATGCCTCCTCTCTGTTCCAGGTACTCACACTTGTGTATTGAAATGTTTGCTGATTCAATCAGTTGAGCGGGAGAACGCTCAACTGATTGTTTATCTTGTGTTTTTCTCAGGGCAGTGTCCCTCCAGTGATGGCCTTCCGCCTGGGCTCGCTGGGCTTTCTCACACCCTTCAAGTTTGAGTCATACAAGACTGAAGTGGCCAAAGTGTTGGAAGGTACACACAGTTCTTTGATATGTTGTAGGAGTGTTCTATCTAAATCTTTTAGTTTATAGAAAAATGTGTTGGAATATCAGCAAACTCTGCTAGACAGGCTAGTGAATTGATGCCTCTTGTACTACATTGGTTCTAGTCTGAAAATTCCTTTTTGGACTTTGATCACTATTCATATATTTATGTATACATTATTTATTACAAAAGCAGTCAAAGCAATCAAGCTTCTTCAATTATCTTCCTCTAATTATCTGCTACATTTGCACATGCTTTGGTGTGCAACACCTTTACCTGCTTTGGTTATTCTATAACGATTGGTTAGTGGAACATTGAACTACATTAAATTCTGCTCTTTTGCATGTGTGTGTTTGTGCATGCATGTGTGTGTGCGTGCGTGTGTGTGTCCAGGTAACGCGGCCATCACGCTGCGCAGCCGTCTGAAAGTGAAGGTGGTGAAGGCTGCAGTGCAGAGGCCCTGCCTGCAGGAGCAGCCCCATGAGGAGGAGGAGGAGCAGGGGGAGGGGGAGGAGCACAATGGCTTCCTCAGCCCTCACGGACCCCCTGGTGGAGACACCGGCAAGGTGACACTACAGCTCCAGGTGAGGACCAAAACCTGTAGTTTTCTTTTTGAGGTCCGACACACAAATGGCGTTAGTTTGGCACCTGGTATTTTAGTTACCTGTGGGACTAGCAGAACATAGGGCTTTGTTTTCTTTTTACGCCCCACTGTTTATATTCTGCCTATTCGCACTTACTTTTTTTGGTTTTAAAAATCTGTTTTTATAGAAGTTATTAGGAAACGTATGGGGGCTGGGATGTAGTTCAGGCTTGTTGAATTTTATTTTTTTTGCCATGCTTGGGTGCCAAAGAAAACAGCATTTACTTGTTTTTCCCACTACCCGTCATCTCCGTTGTTTTGGGAACGTCTGGTACATGGATGTGTCACAGTCTGGTCCTGTGTGGAAATGTTCTCCTCTCCTCTCTGTGGTTCTACTTTGACGCTAGTCAGCAGACGAAGCACTTGTAGTACTGACATACCGAACTTACAACAAAAACCGCCCAGACCCAGCAAAACTGGACTGCCGTCTTTGTTATATGCAGGAAAAAGCCCTTGCGTATATGAACTTCACCCATATGCAGTGACAGATGGTCTACTAGATTGTCAATGCATTGATAATAGGGATCTGGTCTGTGGTCAGTAGCTTTTTGATTAAAAATGCATGTGATGCTGATAATATTGTGTACTATCACCAGGTCCTTACTATTCAGTGGTTTTATAAATAGGAGTATGGCTACTTCCGTCTAACAGCATTTAGAACCCCAAGCGGTTGTGACTTCTAAGCACATCTTGCTCTGACATCCATTTCTGTCAGTCCTTGAGACTGTAGCAGTGTGTCATTATTATGGGATGCCAGGTGACTGGCCAGTACAGCTGTGCTGGGCTGTATTGATACAAGTGCAGTTTATAGAGTAATTCCCCCAGGGGTGCTCTGACCCCAACCCAACGTCACTGTTTATTTCCCCCGCTGTTCAGTTCTCACCCAAATGATGTAATATACAAGAACCCAGCTGAGCCCCTTAAAGAGGATGATGTCATCTGTATGTGTGTGTGAGTGTGTGTGTGTGTAGGAGAGAGAGAGCGTGTGTCTGTGTGTTTGTGTCTGTATGTGAATGAGAGTGTGCATTGGCCTTGGCAATTGACTCCAAACATTTCCATCTGCGTGTTTGCCTCAGTCTGCACAAGGAAGTACGCACACACCGGCTCACGAGGCGATGTCCAAGTCACCATGGTAACAGTCAAAATAAAGCAGCTGGAGTAAGAGCAAGAAATAAAGTCGGGGGGGATATTGTTGGGATCTGTTGAGCCTGTTGCCGTAGAGACCGTGGCAACGGCTGAGCTAAATTATGTCAGTTTGCTCTGATGCCCTTAGTGTGACAGTACCAAACAACAACATCACACACACACACACACACACACACACACACACACACACACACACACACACACACACACACACACACACACA
>JAOPJO010000147.1:6857404-6868131 GCA_027123675.1 Molva macrophthalma | reverse complement strand
ACACCCACAAATACACACTCACACACACAATCACATATACCTATTCATACACAATCACACACATAAACACACACACACACACACACACACACACACACAGACACACACACACACACACATACATATACAGACACACAGGCATGCATGCACATATATACATATACAAACATACACACACACACTTACATATACATATACATACACATGCATACACACACACACACACACACACACACACACACACACACACACACACACATGCTAATTATGTTATTATATTATGCCTCTCTCTGCTCCATAGCTCCTGGAACATTCTTATATATTTAGGTTAAATGCCATCTCTGTTTTCCCTTGACAGCTGGCTATGTTCAAAAGAGTCGAATATATGTGTTTACGTGTGTATGGACGTGTGTGTGCATACAAACATACAAGCATAACTATAAGCCTTTTTGGGACCACATACTACAGGCAGATAACAAACACGAGACCCCCACTGTGTTTAAACAGGTGTCATAGTGTGGGTTTCATCCCAAGATATTTGTCAGTGGAATACATCAACACATACCTGCTTTAATTTTACACCCGAGATGTGCATTGTTTACTTTTTGTAAGCTGGAGGTTGCAGTTGAAACACATATGAATGTGTCAATAATAATACATTCAATTGTATTATAAATATAAACAACACCATACTAAAAAATGCTAAGGAGCTGTTTTTGGTAATTAAAAAAAAAGAAAACTAACTCATGATCCATAATTATAGGTCTCACATGTCTAAACATGTTGTATGGGCAGAATAGACAACATGTTTAGAGGTTTAAGAGAGGTAATTGAAATAAATAAACAAAAGAGATTTGTATGTGGTAAATAATACATTGGAAACAAGATACACGTCTGTTTGAGTACGATTTTAGACCATTACAGGTCATCAGAAAGTGAGTGTTACAGGTTATCATTATCATGTTGGGTTCCCATAATTTGTGATACGAAATCTACACGTAGAAATATGACATATGGGAAACTGTTAAGTAAAATAGATTTTGCGTTTAATACCGATAATAGTCGATGATGGTAGACTGGACAGCACATTATGGCCTGTACAATAACTACATAATGGAAATGATGGCCTGTACATATACTTCATATCTCTGCAACGCATGGTTGAGCCGAGAAGCTAAGCGGCGCTTCTTTGTTGACCAGACCATCCACGTCGTGTAATCCTTAAACACACACACACACACACTATTGTTAGAATATAATAGAATTATATTCTAACTACAGGTACTACTGGTTTGTTCTTTGTGATGCTGCAGTCTGTATTGACCAATCAGACTCAGTTGAAAGGTTGCCATGGAGGCCATTTAATTTATTTACCTGTTTTTATTGTTGTACTTCATTATCAATTTACTTAATGTGTTTGTTTGTCTGTTCATTCATTCACACTGCTTTCAGACATTAAATACATTGCCAAACCATTCCATTCCAATAAAACCACCATAAAAGAACTTGCTATAAATACCTGTTTGCCAAAGCACTACAGAGCCAATCCTCAGTGCGTCGCCTACTGATTTTTTAGGACAACAACAGATCAGTATGACAACAGCAACAGGAATAACAGTTATCTGTCTAAATTATTGTTCCTGTGTTGTTGTGTGCAGTCTCCCAACAGTGAAAGTAAGACAGAAACCCTATCAAAAAAGATAACTGAAATCGCAAAAATTGCAATGCATTTACTTCATCCACTCCTATATAGCAGTGACCCCACATCAGAAACCCTCTCACCAAAGATATAAACAACAACATTGCCTCCAATGATTCACCTGCAAAAGAATGATCGGCTACAAATAATGACAGCACCTAACAACATATTTTTTAAGAAAGACCTTACAGAGTCCGAAAAAGTTGTCAATGTTTTGTTTAAGGGATCATCCGCCAGATTGCTTGATAATATGCATGCCGGTGTCTCCCCCATGACTCCCATTAGCTAATGGTCTACTTTATGTCTGAAATAAGGCCGGTTCCATACAAAGAGGCACATTGATAAAATGTGGCTGGGATGTGGCAAAAGTCAGCAGAGAGCATCGTGTCTATGAGATACACAGGGATAACTGCAAGGGGCACCACTCTCTTTACCAGCAAGTAGGTATTCTGATACTTAAGATGAATATTCAGCATAGAGCAAATACCTATATTTCGAAGTGTTTTTCAGTTTTTTTCGCAATGCTCAACAAAGATCTAGGAAATCAAAAAGGTTATTTGGTTTTATAATGATCTGCAATCATCCTCTACCTGATTGTAAGATGCATTATAACAGCATTTACACTCTGACTCTAACACCCAATGATGGAATCGTTCAGAAGACTATTAAATAGACTAAACAGTGCCAATCTTCTTGCTATTCTATAAGCTTATTAGCCTGTTTGCTGTTGCATTTTCCATCTCACGGGCTAACCCTTCCCTTGTTCAGATGACACCGGCACCATCCACTATGACTGGATCTATCGCTTTGGTTCTGGCAGTTCTCCTACCACTCGTAAGGGGCCAGGTTCCCCATTGGGGGCCCTGTCCTGAGCCTATCACCCAGGCCGACTTCAGCCTCAAGCAGGTACCTCCACCACCACCTCCACCACCACCCGCACCATGAAAGATCTGTTCACAATGGAATGCACGTTCCCCATCAATAATGAACAGATGGCTGTAGAGCGTTTGTTTTTATGCAGTATGTAAAACTACATATTTGTTATAGTCTGTTATATTTTGCTCAGTCTCTCTACTCACAGCGCGTACATTTTTAATAACCCTTGATGTATTGTGTCTATTTGCCCTAACAGTTTGCTGGGAGATGGTTTGAAATCGCCAAACTGCCAGCCCAGTTTGAGAAGGGACGATGCATCGAGACCAACTTCACCGTGAAGCCGGATAATTCTGTCAGAGTTGTCAGCTCAGAGATACTGTGAGTTTATGATAGAAAAAACAAAAAATGTATAATTGTATGGTATATTATTTGTGTGGAATGAATGACAGACTTTACTTGTGACATAACAGAAGGGGTGAATTGAGAAAAATCGAAGGCTTTGGAATAACAGAGGATCCGAGGAACCCTGCCAAACTGGGAATCACCTTTTCCTACGGTAAGGAACCACTGTTTTGTTTATGAGTGTGGGTGTGCAAACCTGCCTAGTGTGTGTATATCCGCATAGTGTACGTATGTGTGAACCTGCCTAGTGTTGTAATGGAAAAATGCATATGTTATTTCCTTTTAATCATTTAAGCTTGTTCTCTATTAACTAGTGTTATCTAGCCCCCTTTGTCCTGTTGACCTTTTTACCTGAAGTAAAACTGGTCACAAGAGAACAGTGACCCCTCATAGAGATATCTGCTGGGCGGGAATGCAAGATGCAGATAGCTCCCCCTGATGTAAGGGGAGATCGCCTTACAGAGAGGGGGTGAAGCTGTACCCCCCTTCCCCTAACGATAACAGCGGGTGAAACAGTGTTCCCTTTGATGTAAGGACAGCAGCCTTCTGGGGAGGGAAACTGTATTCTGGGCTCACTCTGCTAGAGAGGAGACTAGTGTATGCATACATTAAAATAGGTTCATTGTCTACAACTATTGTGTGCTTTTTTGCATTTAGAAGTCTCATCTGTCCTAGACGCAATATCTCATAAAGAAATTGCCACGACAGTGTGTATGTGTTAATGTACGTCTTGGGACAATTCAAATGTATTATAAACAAGTTGTGTAGGTATATATCGATTGGAATACAACATGGAAAACAGATACACATTTATATGGAATACAAACATACTTCTATGTTTTCATCACGTATATGTGTGTGTGTGTGTGCGTGTGTGCATGAATGTATGTGTCTATGTGTGTGTATATGTGTGTGTGTGTGTGTGTGCTTGTATCTCTCTCTCTCTCTCTCTCTCTCTCTCTCTCTCTCTCTCTCTCTCTCTCTCTCTCTCCCCTAACCCCAACAGTGCTGCCCTACACCCCATACTGGATCCTGTCCACCGACTACGTCAACACGGCCGTGGTGTACTCTTGCACCGACATCCTGCGGCTGTTCCACGTGGAGTTCGCCTGGGTGCTGAGCCGCACCCGCTCCCCGCCCGCCGGCACCCTGGAGAGGGCCGACGAGGTCTTCGCCAAGAACAGCATCGACGTCGCCCAGATGATCAATACCCGGCAGCAGGGCTGCGACAAAGCCTGAGTTTGAGCGGCTCAGGGAACCTCTGCGCCCCCCCCGCAAAAAAAAACAAAAACCATCACGCATCGTCATGGGGACCAGAGGCTCTAGAATGGATGGAGGCGATAGCAGAAAGGAGAGCCAACACGTCCATGTCGCTCTTGAGTACAATCTCGTATTTGTATTTGTTGCATGGATTTTGAGGCACAGTCCACGATACAATTTGGTGTTTTGTATTTTTTTTGGGGGCTGGCTTGAGTGATGAAATCTATTCCACCCTGAATTTGTAATGTGCTAGACTATGTTGCATGCTGCCTTTAAGTGTGCCTTTAAGTATGTAAGAATAATACACGCCTATTATTTTCTGCACTTTTTGAGACTCGATTTGTGGTCAGCTGTATTTTTATTTAATAAAAAACTATTATCTTGATACAGGAAGTTCATCACTTAAGTCGGTACAACACATAAAGACAAGCAGTCACCTTTAGAAATAGTATTTGAAAGTGGGTGAAAAGTTACAAAAAGTTACAAACCACTTTACCTAAAAATGTAATGGAATATTCCTTTATCATTAAATAGACCCGAACCATAACCCTAACCCTTTATCATTAAATATCTAAATATCTTTCAATTTCTATATATTGTAGGCTAAAGCGTGGCACCGGGTACAGGGAACACAAGATGGTGCTGTTGAGGAATGATGAGAGTTTCTAACATTGGCTTTCTAGAGATCTGGTGGTTATTATGCTGCATGTTATAATGGCTGAATGCTATAGTAGACACTATTCATTTTGAATGTAACAAGACAATGAGTGCCCATTTAAGCTGTGTAATAGCTTCTCATTTAAATGTTGTTTATGTCACAAATTACAGCCATAGAGTGTCTCATTAGAGTCAATAAAAGCCTACATAATCATGTGAGCATGATTCATTTCAAAACTAATTTTCTTCAGGTTTGCGACTTCCATTATACAAAACATGATACAAGGTTGTGAATACAGTCTGATCTCTGATAATTGGGCAGGATAATAGTCAGTGGCTAAGGTGTTTGACTCCCAGCTGAAAGGTACTGGTTTCTAACTGGTTTTTAACGACATGTATCTCAATTCAATGCAAATGGCTGAGGAAGAAATAGCATTAAAGAAATTAGTAAAACCGATAATATTGGTCTTAAAGGTTTTATAAACAGGAAGAGATTTATAGGTTTATTTATGTTCTAGAACATACATGATCAATCATTTTGTTAATAATATTCATTGTATTTAGTATAAGCAATATACACACTTTGACACACATCACCTGGTTTTCAAGGCAACCTGATGTCTTACAACATTATTTAAGTGCAGTCTGTTACAATATATACTTTTTTCTAATTGCGAGGGAGATATGAAACTTATATTGGTAATGTCCAATATAAGTTATTTGCGAGCCGCAGTTGATACCATAGCTGACCCTGGGTAAAGGCTGTGCGTCTAAATACATAACTAGATAAACCAGCGGAACAACATATGACTAGACGTTCTTCTCATTATTATTTTCATGCGGCGCCACTTCTGGTTGTTATTTTTTACCTATCTAGTGCCTCTTCAGGACTCTGCAGTTGTTCAGACGGAAAGCCTATTCTGACATAATTTGGCCTGTAACATGTAACTCCTTAGAGACAACCATACATGTAATGACCCCGTACTTGAAATCATATAGTACTGTTGGAGGGTCAGGCGGATTATCAGCAGCAACCGCACTCCCTGCAGGTGAGAGCATCTAGCAGGATTTTGAGGTATCTCGTTAATTCAGAAAAAGTGAGCAGAATGGTTATTTTCCAACTTTTCTGAGAATTCTGAGATAATAACCTTGTTTTGTCATGAAAACCTTCTCGTAATTCTGCTATAGTTGTCGATAATTCTGAAAAACAGGGCAAAAAAATTTGACCTTATGTAAAAATATTCAAGTGATTGCATTGCTCTTCCGTAGTAATAATAATTAGCCACCTAGCTAGTTGGCTAATTATGTCCGGATGTCATGTCTGATTGATGAGACTTGAGGAAACACAGACTCTTGATGGACTGGGCAGCCAATGAAAAGTGTGTTTATTATAGCCCAACATATATCTTAAATACAGTGTACATAAAATTATTTTTAATTTCTTAAGGTTGTTAATGTTTTTTTTTACTAGGTTTATTTTTCTTATTTTTCGGAATTCCAACCAAAGTGTCGTGGCTTATTTATTATTCTTTTGATTTGTTTCTGTCGATTTTATTTTTAACCCGAGTGAATTAATAAACAGAGGCTGTCTTTGATCCTTGGGGTTTGTGTTGATTTGGAAACAGCAGGAAAGTTTGAGACTATTCCTCATGCCTTGCCTTCCCTTTTTTCCCCGTGCAGAAGTGTGTTTTATAATGTAGTGTGATCTCTGTCCCGGGGCCAATTGTACATCAAACAGCACTGGCTTCTCGGCATATGCGACACAGCTTCAGTGAAGACCATCGCTGCAGGATCACCGAAGGGCTTGGATTACAAGAGGCCAAGTGGGGAAGACGGAAGCGGAAAAGTAGGAGGAGACAGGTTTAACTTCCTCTCAGAAGAGAAACTTTTTGTTGTGTTTAGTTGAGAGACCCCTATTCCCTTGGCTTTTGTTTACTTTATTGAGCCTTGAAAACTAAAATGTAATAATGAAATAGGAAATATTTGAATCAAACACAATAGATTGCATGTATGCTGAAGAATACAACCAAACCAATTGTGTAACCATCCCATACGTAACAAACCACAACACCACACAAAATGTATATGTTTTTTATTTCTTTGTTTGTGTTTATTGTTCTTGTACACGAGCCAATCTGTCTCTCGATTAAACAGAAGATTAAAGTACAAGGTAAATCCTCAGGCAAAATAACTAGTTCCATTCTGTACTTTAAAACAAGCTCTGTGTTGTTGCTGCTGTTGTACAAATGGTGGACCATCTCTGTCACATTGAAATACGGACAAATTATAGCGACGTGCCCATTTGAACAGACAGCTTGTCTAGACAGCTTATTTCAAAAGCAAAGTGTTTCAGAAGCATTAAATAGTTATACTGGCGGTCCAAGGACTCGGTTACACAATAGGCAGTGTCCTAAAAACTGTCTCTTAAAACAAAAGTATCGAGCCTGTTGTTGCATGCAATGAAAAAAACAAAAACTAAAACACAAAACATTTGTCATCTTTTTTGCCTTGTCTTTCATGGCAGGTCAGGTTTTTGTTTGGAAAAATGCTTTAAATGATCTGAAAAGAGTTTTTCTGGGTCTATGATTTCCGTGAGCCATACTTATATGGGCTTATACTAAAAACAGTAATACCAAAAAGAAAATGGGAATGCCTGAGAAAACAAAACTAACCAGGAAAATACTTCGGACAAAGACCGTGAACCAATCTTACAATCACAGATGCCACCTTTAAACCACCTTTAAACCACCTTTAAACCACCTTTAAACCAATGGAGAGCCATTTAACACGTTTCACCTATGTGTGTTCAATGTCAACTTCAATGAATACCCTTATTGTTTTGTTTTGTCTCATGAGGTCTGTCCCTTGTCTCTGTTATACAATTATATCCTATTTAAACAATAATGGAGACCCTTTAACTTGAAATATGGGCGGCATGACAGATGGTATGTTGTGATGTGTGAATAATGCACACATGTAAAAATAGCCCTCGTAATGTTGCATGCACGGTACTAAATGGCACAATAGATTGAAAACAGAAAACGTTCTTCTTCATTCTGTCCTGGCAGTTTGAGGTGTCTGAAGGTGACGATGTGACATTCATTCATGTGCATGCTGGTACAGTTCCTCTCGTTCACCTTTGACCTCGCAAAACAGGAAGGGCATACAATGAAAGAGAGGGCAGTCCTGTTCTCTCGTATATCCCCTTGGACCTGCCAACCTATTAGGCCACTTTATGGCAAAATGTTGTTTGAACCGCGCACACTGATGTCTGTCTACCCTGATGACCTTATGATAAATGTACCCCTTGCCCCTTCAGATTTGTAAGCCCTGTTTGATGATGACGACATGCAGTGAGGGAGGTTAACATGTTTCCTATAGGTGTTGGGATGACTTTCAGAAGGGAAGGAAAACAAAAAACTAGGGCACAGAACAGGGTGGGGAGGGGGGGGGGAGAAAGAGAGACAAACTCCCCATTTACCTGCTAATGATATACAATTTATTTTCATTGGTGTGCCAGTTAAAAAAAACACATTCTGAAAAATGTTACCGCTGACTCCAGATGTTGTGAAATTCTTCGGATCCCAAGGATTCTCCCCCCATCCCCCATCCCCCCTCATCCACATATATGGTTTGTTAAAATTATTAGTCTGGATATGCTCAAGTCAGGCATATGTCAACCTCTTCCAAACTTAATTGTAGGTTTCAGTGAGTCGGAGAACACCTGTTCAGGGCATATTTGAAACATAATTATATATCTAGTGGGTGTGGCTCCTATGCTGTTGCTGCTATAGCGTAGCGAATGAAAAATGATAAACTTCCATCTGAGTCCTGTGGGATCTCTTCCATTACAGTATTATCATACACAGATATCATTAATTGTCAAACCGTACCATATAGTATGTCATACATCAATGTTTGTTATTAATGAATTCCATTTGGATGTATATATGTATAAATGTTAACGTTGGTTGTTAGCAAGCAATTATTTATTCAATCTAAAATGAGTGAGTCAATAATTATTATGTTGTGATGGGTTAGAGGTCATTCTAAGGGAAAAAATACAGCAGAAAAATAATGCCCAAAAATAAATATAGGTTTCATAGGGTTTAGGCAGAATAAATAAATACATCTTATCCTACTGACACGAACAGCCGAATCTCACCAATAAATGTAGACCAAAGTGAAATGGTATTTATGATCTCTTACAGACATTGCATCATATTGAAACATTGAAATATATGGAAATATAGCGAAAGTCCACACATTGTACAGTGTTTTGATGACATCATAAATGTTTAATTTCTTTCGTTAGTGTCTTTCGTTTTAACGTGAGAGAGGTGCTTTTGAAGTGTTTTTCAAGCACAGCTCCGGCACACAGAGAAGAGCGCAAGTGAAAAAGTGCTTACATGGAAGTATGTGGTCGGGGCTTCTTATCTTTACGAGTTTCTCTCTTTATGAGCGAGAGACGTTTTATGAGTTTAAAACATTAATTCACTCACCATGAGTTTTCCATGCACGGGGAAGTCCTAAAATCTCTCTCGTTGTTGGTTCTCCCTGTACAACATGGGATTGACAAGATTGTGTGTGTGTTTGTGTGTGTGTGTGTGTGAATTACACGTTATTTGCCAGAGACTATTCGGAACCCCAGCGATGGTGATGACATATTTTTAGAAAACAACGCACCATTTTTTTCTTTTTTTCCATGTTTTTGGTCAGAAGCATGATATCATGTTGAGGAAATGAGGGTGTCACAGCAGAAAGTACAGGACAGTAGTGAGAATGAAAAAAAAGCACCAAAGGATATATAATTACACACATAAGAGTAGAAGGACCATGGATTGTTGTGATGAACACTTCTTGAGGTCTGTATTTGTATAATATGTAAGGGGGTAAATAATAAAGTTCATACACACACACATACAAACTTATTCCACAATGCAAACTGCACACCTATACCGACTCCTGAAGTCTGTGTTTGTAGAGTTTGCAGGGAGAGCCTACGTGGCATGTCTGAGCGAAAGGGGGGGACCCACTGAGGGGCTAACAGTGAGGGGGGGGCACTCTCTTCATTAGCCCCCGAGCTCTGTTCCCTCACCAGAGCCCTGCTTTATCAATCCAGCCACCCCCGTAATGGTTTCCATGCATCCAGGCAGGCACCTGCAAAAAATATATACTTTTTAAAGCGACAAAATCACACTTTTCTCCTTGACGCATGCCTTTCTCCTTTCTTTTTGTGGCTCTCTTACGAGGAGTCGTGACACTCTCTCGGCAAAATAAAGGTCTTGTAGAAAGAAGAAAACTGGAACCAAATTAAATGTGTCTGTAAGCGAGCTGCAAGGAACCCGATGGACAAGTCCACTGGCCACTTAACTGGTTCTGGCCATTCTGGACTCTGCTGTCCACTGTTGACAATACACTGATGATGCAAGACAGCAGGAGTTACAGCAATAGGATAACCTTTTCTTACCTTATGTACAATTTTAACTATTTTATTATATATATTTTTTAAATATTTCCATCAGGATGGGATCAACACTTTTAAGAGCTATACATTTATTGTTGCCATTTTTGCATTCATCATTTTCATTTTATCATTGTTTTAAACTATATTCATCACTTCCAAATACCACACATACCATAATGTTTTCTCTCAATACAGGGGCTTCAGGTTTTTCAAGATATGTAGAGTTGATCAGTCGGGAACACTTCTCAAATCAGCACATTGAGATGTTCTCTTGACCTGCACGCCTGCCGCGGGGGGGGGGGGGGGGGGGGGGGGGGGGGGGGGGGGGGGGCGGGGGCGGGGCGGGGGGCGGGGGGCGGGGCGGCC
>JAOPJO010000147.1:6758933-6770708 GCA_027123675.1 Molva macrophthalma | reverse complement strand
GGCGTAAAGAGTGCCATTAAAGAACGCCCGTTTTGAAAGAAGCCAACCTGTGTCTGTGTGTTGTGACGAGAGCTACACCGGGTGCCCAACCTCCATGGATCGTGCGACAACACGTTTCAATGATACTCAAATGCCTCCGCGATCGCATACCTCTGACTGCGAAGTACGACCCGGCCTCACTGTAGAAGACGGAGCACAACATCACGTCAGTATTTGTGTCCACTTTCCTCATCATGCTCATCTCCTATAGCTGCGTCTGATTCCCCAGTTGAGCCGCCCCGTCCCCGTCTGCAGCCGACGCTAAGCCACGCCCCCCACACACACCACATATCTATCCCCACCGCCCAACTTAGGTAGCCAGGAGGTAACGCAGGGCGTCAACCGCCCACTTGATAGCCAGACACTCCTTCTCCACTGTGCTTACACAGTGTACAGCCCCCAGCCCTCTGTTCGATGCGTCGGTCTGCAAGACATAGGGCAGGTTGAAGTTAGGAGTGTGCAAGAGCGGTTCCCCGGAGAGAGCCTTTTTAACCCTCTCAAACGACGCCTGACACTGCTCGGTCCAGTGGACCGGATCTGAAGCACCCTTTCGGGTGAGGTCGGTCATGGGACTGGTCAGCTCAGAATAGGAGGTCAGCTCCTTACCGTCACCCCGGGGGATGTCTCGATTCGGTGGTCAATGAGCGCAGTGCGTCCCGGCAGGGAGGAGAAGACATCAGCAAACCGTTGCTGCAACTCTGCGACCTCGGCTCTCTGACGGGGAGAAAGATGTCTGTCACAAGGGGCCGGGGTAGATTGGTTCGCGTCTGTAACCTCCGGTCCCATCTCATCCTTCTGGATTCTCACCTGTGAGACCAGGCGCACCTCACTCCAGCCTTTCAGGAGATTGAGGTGGTAAATCTACACCGCCCCTCCCCTGTCGGAACGCGCAATCTCATAGTCGACATTCCCGACCCGCCGTATGACCACAAAGGGTCCTTGCCACTTTGCGAGTCATTTTGAGCTGGATGTAGGAAAGCAAGTGCTTTATCTCCCGGTGCGGATTCTCTCAGCCGAGTACCTCTATTATACAGCCGCTGCTGACGTTCCTGGGCCTGGAGCAAATTCTCCCGTTCAGTTTTCCTTAATTAGGTCGAACACGCCCCTCGGCCACCTACCGAACAGCTCAAATGGGAAAACCCCGTGGTGGCCTGAGGAACCTCCCGTACTGCGAATAATAGAGGCTCGAGCCAATTTATCCTAATTCTTCGTGCACAAACTTGCGCAGCATGGACTTTAACATATGGTTTAACCGCTCCATCAGGCCATCTGTCTGGGGACGGTACACGCTGGTTCGGATCGCCTCGATCCCTAATAGCCCATACTCTTTGCGGAGTGTGCGTGACAGAAACGCAGTGCCTTGGTCACTCAGAATCTCTTTCGGGATTCCAACCCGGGAGATTAAGTGAAACAGCGCCTGCGCTACGCTCTTCGCTGAGATAGAGCGCCGGGGCGCTGCCTCGGGATACCGGGTCGCATTATCCACAATGACCAATGCAAATCGGTATCCCCGTGCGCTACGGTCTAATGGCCCGATGAGATCCATGCCAATCCTTTCGAAGGGGGTCTCAATTAAAGGTAGAGGGCGCAACGGCGCTTGGGAGATTGTAAACCAGTGACTGAAATCCATCGTAGGAGGGAACAAGAGTTAAAGTCCTATCATAGAAAACTCTTGGATCCCACAACAACAAGAGAATAGAAAGAGGAAAATTTGCTTCCCCAAATTCATTCACACACACAATTCTTCTCTTTCTTCTACGCTTTCTTGATGCTTACACTGACTTGATTCAACCATTTCAAACTTCATCACAACAGCTCAGCTATTCTATGTTTTATCTAAAATGTATTGAAACTTTATAATTTTAGCAATTTGTTTAACTCTAACACTTTAATTGTTTCCAACTATTTGCCATTTTTTAAATGGTGTGCATGTTTATGTTTACTCCAATTAGACTTGAAACTTTTGAACTCTTTAAATCTTTTCACTTGATTTAAGCTATTTAACATTTCTTTACGGGGAAGTCTGGGGTCCCCTGCTAGAGCTGCTGCCCCCGCGACCCGAAACCCGGATAAGCGGACGACAATGATGATAAACATTTCTTTACATCTTAAACTGTGTCGCTTTATTAAAACATATTTTCAACCTCACTTTGCACTACAGCACTCACCGCGTTTTCTGCAGGAAATGCATTTTGTAGTTATCAATGTCATTGTCATGTTGTTATGCTATTTTAGGTTTCTTGTTTTGTTTAAGCATAAGTTAAGTTTCATTTCGTCATAAAATACTTGGGTGGACCATTGAATGGTTCCTCCCATAAAGGTTCACCACACCATAATCATAACATGGAAACCACCTCTGGACAATTTAACTTGTACGTGCTCTGTTCATTGATTGTTATCGCCACTAGGGGAGGACACCGAAACTGAGCTGATTGCTAGCACTACCTCATTTTTCAGCAAGTAGTATGTTCCTGCAATACCGGTGGCTGCCGTTTCAGGACCGCAGTTCTGGGACCCTAGTGCGATGGCCGATATATGAACTGCATATCCAAAACGCTTTTCGGAAAATACAAACTTAAAAGCCACAACCCAACTGCAAACACCACAACACAAATGCAAAAGCCACAACACAACTGCCAATGCAAGGGTATAAACGCAAAAGCCACAACACAACTGCCAATGCAAAGCCACAACACAAATGCAAATGCCACAACACAAGTGCAAAAGCCACAACAAACAAATCAATTTAACGATCTCTAACTTATACCTTAACCATTTCTAACCTAATACCTAAACTTAACCATTTCTAACCTAAAAGCTAAATTTAACTATCTTTAACCTTATACCTAAACTTAACCATCTAACCAGCAAAAATTACTTATTTATTAATGTAGACCTTTACCTAAACGTAATTTGCAACGCCATCAGGATAAATTAAATCGCCTTTGCAGGCATCTTAATGTCTTAAAAGCAAAAAATAAATAAAAAAAGATATGGGTCCTAGCAATGCGGTCCTAGAAGTGCGGTCCTGATGTTTGCGATTCCTCCGGTATTGCAGTAACACTTCTATTAATAGGCAATACAAAGCAACAACATTGCTTTCTATGACTCTGGCAACAATGGTCGAGTCGGTGAAATGAAACTGATTGTCATGTGACCAAAGTCATTCAGAAAACGAATCTTAGGCGAGGCTATATAAACCCACAGCATCACTGCTGATGTGGAGACAATACGTTTATCACTTTGTCGTATTTATCGACCTCTTCAGCGACTTTAGACCGAGGTAAGTTAAAGTGTAGACTATTTGAGTGTGTTTATTATGGTTATTAGGGCTGCAAATTTGAAAACAAGTCTAAAATGCTTTTATTTATTCCCCAGAAGCAATTCGTCATGAACATTACAATCACTCTTCTTAGCGGGGAGTCTCATCCACTCACCGTGGCACCAGAGACCACCGTGGGCTCGCTGAAGAACCTCATCTTTCAAAGGTCTAAACTCTCCCCGGAGAGTCAGAAGCTTTTATACGACAAAGACGGGGAGAAAATAATTCTCGATAATACCTCAACATCTCTGAGTGCCTATGGTGTGCCACCCTGCACCAATATCTTCGTGCTGGTCAAGGAGCCCACTAACATCCAAGTGTTCCTGAAGACGGAGAAGGGCCAGATTCACACATACAGCGTCCCACCTGGAGAGACGGTGGCGGGCTTCAAGCTCAAGGTTAAAAACTGGGAGAAGGTGGCCGAGGACCAACAAAGGCTGATCCATGAAGGCAAGCAGATGAAGGTTGAAAGTCGTACACTGGAGTCCTATAATGTGAGAGAGGGGAGCACCGTCTTCCTAACCAGACAGCTGAGACACGGCTAGGACTCGGGGGCAGACACTTCAAGAGAGATGATTAGCACGTATGTGCGAAGTGTTTGTTAGACAAGTCCCTTATTGTTTGTTTAGTTTATTGAACTTTTAGAATTAATAATGGTTCATAAAGACAGTTGCATTAAAAGCACTTAACTGCCTGAAGTTCACCATGTTAGTATTTGGTTAAAGATAAAAAATGATGTTAGGTTTTAGCTAGACCATTATAAGCTTATAGTTTTATCTGTCACTGTTTATGCCACTTTAATGTTTCCACTGTTATCAATTGAATAACTGAAGTAATTGAATAATGAATTGAATTAAAAATATTGTGTTTAAATTGTGTGTTGTATATATATACTGGTGCCGAATGAACTTTCCCCATTTGAAAGATTGGTTTGAAAAATATATGATAGATGATATTCTTCTTTCGCCCTCGTATCCTCACTCAGCGTTAAGTGGTAACACACACACACAAATATATAGAAGCTTTAAAACCGGGAAAGACCAATGCAGCAGATCAGATAATTGATCAACCTTCTTAATCTGCTGTAGCAGCGAGACATAGCAGTTCACTGCGCTGGCCACTCAGGTGTTGCACAGCCTTTCTACCTCTTCCATATCCATTATGGAAGAGGTAGCAACATTTACATTTAGAGCATTTAGCAGACACTTTTATCCAAAGCGACTTACAGCAGTTCATACACACATTGACATACCGACCGCAGTATGCATGCAAGGTGAGTTACAGCAGTTAGGGTTAGGTGTTTTGCTCAGGGACACCTCGACACTCAGCTAGGAGGAGCCAGCAACCTTCCGGTTACAAGTCAACCCGCTCTACCTCCTGAGCTAAGCAGATCCCTTACAAGATGCTTTACTAAACGAAGCAACCATGTCACAAACTTTCGTTTCCTGAAAGATGCCAGGTAGGCGTACCAAAACAAGGCCACCCTGTTGGCACACAGCACTCTTTGTTACACTGAAAGAGAAACATGAGACATGCAATCAAGAACCTTAGGAATATAAATACATTTCTATGAGGTCGATGATGTATTGTTGTGTACTGTCTTTTCATTCTTAGGAATTTAAATACATTTCTATGAGGTCATTGATGTATTGTTGTGTACTGTCTATTCATTCTTAGGAATCTTTAATACAATTGTATGAGGTCGATGATGTGTTGTTATGTAATGTCTATTCATTCTTAGGGAAAGTTCAATTCAGACACCCTTTTGACATTGGGTTTAGGATTATTTTTCCTTGCGTTGTATGATTGTATCATATGTAAATATTTAAATTCTATTAATATAATAAAATAGTGACATCACTCGGCCAAATAGGAACAGTGGAATTATACACAGGTTAACAAATTGTCCTATTGTTTGTCCACATTTATGACCTAAATTTATATATATGCTTGATGCAAACATTATTCTCATACAAGGTTTTAAAGATATATATTTGCTGTACATTTGTTTTTGTCTGATATCATACCTTATATGAACCTCAGTTGGATTGTTCAACAGGAGTTTTCCAATCATTAACATGTATCATGTAAATCATGTACATTTACTGCTCCCATGTTTCCTTCTCCAAGAGCAACAGGTAATCCATAAGATCGGTAACAAAAAGATCGGTGACACTCACCTGGACAGGTACAAAGTTGATGATGATGACCTGAAAAGGAGTCCACACTTTCCAGTTCATCTTCAAAGGCGTCCAGTAAGTACCTTCCACTTTCTTGTGTAGGTTGGCCAACCCCTTTGACTGAAATGACTAAAGAAAAGCGTGTGAAAATATGCTCTTCAGCCAAATTACAACTTTTGCAGTGGACAAAATGATGCATAAAAAACCTGCAACACACAAGAAAGTGAAATATATTTTTTTAGAATAAAATAAAATGTGGGAGTCCACTTTATGTGAATATTTATCTACTACACTATAGCTTCTGTAGTAATGAGTAATACTGAGATTCAATAAGGTATCGGTATCCTCCAGAAGAATGACAATACCGCCAATACAATGATGCTTTTGATTAAAAAGGCTGGTGCGATAATCGGCATCCTGTCAGTCTAGAAAGTTTTATGGAGCTCAGAAGCAGAACATAAGTAAAGACTAGAACAGTGGGACATTGTATAGTGCATTTATTAAGTTGATAAGTGTTTATAGTGGCTGTGTAATGTCTAGAATTTCTTTTTTTTTTTCTAAAGGTTTCCTAAAGATGAAAGTATCCCGCTGAGAATCAAGGTGCATAATTACTTTTAAAGCAAAGCATAAATAATACAAAACAAATAAAGTCATACTACGGGAGTTTTTTTGTAGGCAGACATTGATTGGTTAAACGTGGACATCCTCAGAACAAGGGTCCCAAGAGGTCATAACCAATGTACACAATGGAACGTGTGTGATCCTGATAAACTGCCACAGTAAAACGGGTTATTCACTATTCATTCAGCATCGTGTCATGTTTGTAGAACACTTTGTTCCTCACTGTTTGACACTTCCATCTGAGGGCCCAGAGGAGAGCCTGGTCAGCAAATCCAAATCCAAAGAATACAATACAAATTCACACCATACAACAAGTAAAACAGATGATGCATCACGTGACCAAAACACTGTTGAGGTGCTGCTGGACAGCAACACATCATCTAATCTTAACTGTATAATCCATCTGTGTATATCGCTAGAAAAGAAGCATTTCACTGCACATTGTATATGTATGGTGGATTATGTCACAAATAAACTTGATTTGACCAAAAAAAGTGTCAAGAATAATTCCCAGTTGTTGCTGGAGTTGTATCAGATGCAGGCCCAGAAGGACCAGTGGTAGGGTCCAAGGCAGTATCTTCAAAGCCCTCATCTTCCAACTCCTCCTCAGTGCCTACATCCTCCAGCATGGGGTCAGTCTCCTCTGAGTCAGGCTGTACCTCATGCATGGTCCTTCCTGTCTGCTGGTTTTGGTAATCCAGCTATCAGCTCCCCTGGGACAGACAAGAGAATAGAAAGAGGAAAATTTGCTTTCAGCTAATTCATAAAATATTATTCTATGTTATGGATATAAAAAACAACCTCATGATGGAAAGGTAAAACTCACCTGTGTAAATGGTAGGTGGCTGAAAAGAGGACATGCCTCCTTCCAAGCACCTTGACCCGGTAGGTGTTGACACAGTGAACCAGGTTCCCTGAGTAGCTGAGCAGTGAGGGAGGCTTGACTTCCAGGGATGCAGCTTCACGGTCCTGGCTCCATCTGTTAAGGCCTTCCAGGAAGTACAGCTGGAGATTCCGGCTGTTGGCATACATGCATACAATCATATAACGCATACATCATAGTAGACGCCATTTTAAATGATGTCAAAAGTCTCTGTCCACGTTTACCTTCAGAAACAGATCATGCCACTTTTTCTGCCTATTTAAAGCATCGCAGGCGGGACATCCACTCCTCATCGCCCACAGCTCTGTGCTTCTTCTGTGTGGAAGCCTTTCTCTGTTAATCTGCCATTAATAGATAAAGCTATTAAAAAGCTAAAGCTAAACTTTATAACTATTCAGTTTCATCACACAGTATAATCATATCAAAGTGGCTAGTTTTAATTCACTATTAAAATACACCTGCCTACAAATAGCATTTCTAAATTAAAGCTGCAAGCAGCATTTATCGGGGGCCAAGCCTAACACGGACCAGTACGACCTTTTTGGTTTTTACACGGTTGATAACGTTGGATTAGCCTCAGCTTGGGTCTGGTGATGCTCCTACAAAATGTCATGACCATATGTAAAAGGGTGAGGAGCTATGCTTCTTCAAAGTTTTCAATCGATTGCTGTAGCGCTCCCTATGGTCCTATTTGGATGTACTTTAGCCTGGTTAATCTTGACCTTTGTTTCTTTAAGTTCACCAAGATTGGTGATGATTGCCCCAAGTTAGGTGCCTAGCCTCTAGGCACCTAAAGGTGATTGGGCTAATTTGGCCGTCCGGCGGCCATGTTGTTGCAGGTGATGGGTTCCTTAGAAACATTGGTTCATTGTGAGGAGAGACAAATGTCTAAAGTTAGCATTTTCAGTCGATTGCTGTAGCGTCACCTATGTCCCAATCTTGATAAACTTCAAAGTAATTAATCTTGACCCATGTCCCTTTAACTATATCAAGTTTGATGACGATCAGGTTAAGTTAACCCCGCCTTTCGACACCTTCAATTGAACCATATTGGGCCTCTGGCAGCCATGTTGTTTTGTCAATCAACTTTATCTTACTTTAGCAGTTGGAGCCTTCGACCCCAACAGTCCCAAAGTTCGTCCCGCTCAAATCAAACATTCCGTCTAGGAACTGTGGTCATTTTAGTCACAGGCCACGCCCATTTTGATGCCACGTCGCCACGATGGCTCGTGCCATGTCATCTTGTTCAGAATTCTATCCTGAACAACTTTTGTAGTTGACTTAAGATCCTGCGCACATTCCTGCCCAATGCACATGATGCCGCCCCCGAAATAAGACTGGTTAGGAGTCAGAACTAATTAGTATATGTATGAGAATTAGCATATCTGTTGTATGTGTTTAGGATTTAGATATAAGATTTAGCATTTAGATTAAGATATAAGATTGAGATTTAGATATAAAATGTAGATTTAGATTAAGATCTGGTATTTAGATTTAGCATTTAGATATAAAGATTTATTTATGCGATTTAGCTTCAGATTTAGCATGTCGATTTAGGATTTAGATACAAGATTTATCATTAAGCTTTAGGATTTAGGATGTTGACTTAGATATAAGATTTAACATTCTAATTTTACATGTGAAAAAGTGACATAAAAATTGCAGTGCATTTTGGAGGGGTGTTTATTTGCTCAATCTGGGAAAAAAATGAAGCAAAGCTCGAGCTAAATCTAGAAGTGAAGCACGTTTTTTAGCAGCAAAGGTTTACAAACGGCACCCCATACTCCACGGCCCAAGAAAAGGTTTGTTATTGGTGTGAATGCGTGCCCCTCTTTTTACAGTGCCGCTCCTTCTTTGCTGTCTGTGTGTGTGTTTTCTAGGCCCGGGTGTGTAAAGCTGAGTAGCCTATCCCTGCATTTAGCTCACGTCCTGTCAACAACACATAAATACTGTTTGGGGGAAACACGTCTCCGTCTAATTGTCTTATCTGTGCATTTGGGGAACCCGGTTTATAGCAACATTACATACAAATCTACTTTCCTTGATGTATAACATCTTCAAGGTGGCGTTGTCGACATCATTATTGTTACAGTAAAGCTCCTTGCCAAGCTCCGGTTACAAAGTCAATACAAAACAATTCCGTTTATTTGCATGACTCGAATTTCTGAATCGGACAAACGAAACTGATTGTAATGTAACCAAATCGGAAAACGAAACTTAGGCGAGGCTTTATAAACCCAGAGCATCACTGCTGATGTGGAGAACATAAGTGTATCACCAAGTCGTACACATCCATCATCCTTCTTTTCAGAGACTTTAGACGGAGGTAAGTTAAAATGTAGGCTATTTGAGTGTTTATTATGCTTATTAAGACTGCAAATTCGTAAATAAATCTAAAATTATTTTATTTATTTCCCAGAATCAATTCGTCATGGATATTAAAATCACTCTTCTTAGCGGGGAGTCTTATCTACTCACCGTGACACCAGAGACCACCGTGGGCTCGCTGAAGAACCTCATCTCTCAAAAGTTTCAACTCTCCCCGGAGAGTCAGAAGCTTTTATACGACAACGACGGGAAGAAAATAATTCTCGATAATCCCTTAACATCTCTGAGTGCCTATGGTGTGCCACCCTGCGCCATTATCTCCGTGCTGGTCAAGGAGCCCACT
The DNA here is from genome assembly GCA_027123675.1 of Molva macrophthalma. Lineage (NCBI taxonomy): Eukaryota > Metazoa > Chordata > Actinopteri > Gadiformes > Lotidae > Molva > Molva macrophthalma. Next base: position 6,760,992 of record JAOPJO010000147.1, on the reverse strand, counting down.
AACATCCAAGTGTTCCTAAAGACGGAGAAGGGCCAGATTCACACGTACAGCGTCCCACCTGGGGAGACGGTGGCGGACTTCAAGCTCAAGGTTGAACAGCAGGAAGGAGTGGCCGTGGACCAACAAAGGCTGATCCATGAAGGCAAGCAGTTGGACGGCGAAAGTCGTACACTGGCGTCCTATAATGTGGTAGAGGGGAGCATCGTCTACCTAACCGGACGGCTGAGAGGTGGCTAGGACTCGGGAGAAGACGCCTCAAGAGAGGAGACGACTTGGCACGTAGGTGCGAAGTCTTAGTTTAGTCCTTTATTGTAAGTTTAGTTTATTATTTAGTTTATTATATTGTTTACTTTTAGTATTATTACAAAAAACAGTTGCTTTAAAAGCACTTAACTGCCTGAAGTTCACCATGTTAGGATTTGGTAAAGGATAAATAATTTATAAGACGTTTGAGCTAGAACATTATAAGCTTATAGTAGGCCTAGCCTGCAGTTTAAATGTCACTGTTTACGCCACTTTAATGTTCCCACTGTTGTTGAATAATAAATATTGTATTTAACCAATTGTATTTTCTGCGTGACTTTATTACTTAATGCCAAAACTGACATGAATGCATTTCTATAATATATTAATGAATGATAAATTGTCATGCTCTGCTTGGATGATCTATTGATTTTGTATGTTTATTTTATATTTATTGTTTATTATCTTCGTTTTTCTTTGTTTGTTTTTTGTCTCATTTGGTATTGTAAAATTATCTTATCTTAGTTTATTGTTGAATGTTTGTCTAATTGTGCTATTGTATTATTGTCATTGAGGACCCCCTTGAAAACAAGATGATACATGTCAAGGTTATTCCTAATAACTAATTTCCAACAAGAGAAGGATCTCTGATTACACATAGTGCCTCTAATGCTGAATACCTCCAATAAGATTGAGATGGGAACTATGTGAAAATTAACTTTTATGGGGGACATGTTGTAATTGAGACCTACAGAGAGCATAATATACTGGTGACGAATGAACCTTCCTCATTTGTGAGATGGGATTGAAAAGGTATGATAGATGTTCTTCTTCTTTCGCCCTCGTATCCTCACTGAGCGTTAAGTGGTAATACACACACGGAAATATATAGAAGATTTAAAAGGCTTTTTAAAAAGCTGACCAATGGCAGCAGATCAGATAATTGATCAACGTTCTGAATCGGACTCCTGTTGTTCATACGCCCAGGGAGACAGCCGGGCGTAGCAGCGAGACGCAGCCGGGAAGTAGCCGGCCACTGCCATGACATCATTGAAGGGTGCACCTCCTGCTGGGGGATTTCCAACTTGGAGCAACTCGTAGCAAGTGGGGTTCATGTAGAGTAGCAACTACTTTAACCAGTCTAACCAAAACATCTTGCATTGTGTCTTGTATGATAAACTTGATACTTGACTAAAACAAAACATGTTGTTTGTTTCAAGTCGCCACAAGTCCCGGCCGACAAGGCGGGAGGAGAGCTTCCATGTTGAAACAGTCTGAGTTGAGATTCAGCTGAACATGTTATTCATATATGTATAGCTGGTCTTTGTATGTGTATTACATCGTATACATTAGACAATGCAAGGTTTTACACAGACAATTTTCAAGAAATGTTCATGTTCACACATACAGCGTCCCACCTGGGGAGACGGTGGCGGGCTTCAAGCTCAAGGTTAGACAGCGGGAGAAGGTGGCCGAGGACCAACAAAGGCTGATGCATGAATCCATGCAGATGGACGTCGGAAGTCGAACACTGGAGTCCTATAATGTGAGAGAGGGGAGCACCGTCTACATGAACGGACGGCTGAGAGGCGGCTGGACTCGGGGGCAGACGCTTCAAGAGAGATGATTAGCAATGTTTGTTAGTTAGTTTGTGAACAATAAGTCCCTTATTGTTTGTTTAGTTTATTTAACTTTCAGAATGAATGCAGGTTCATACAGACAGTTGGATTAAAAGCACGTAACTGCCCAAAGTTCACCGTGTTAGTATTTGGTTAAAGATAAATCATTTATGAAACGTTTTAGCTAGACCATTATA
>JAOPJO010000147.1:6665240-6679591 GCA_027123675.1 Molva macrophthalma | reverse complement strand
ATCTCATTGATTATAGTGGCTACACATGTTCCTGTTGAGTACCGTTGAATAGATAAGGAAACTATAGGACGCATCTCATTGATTATAGTGGCTACACATGTTCCTGTTGAGTACCGTTGAATAGATAAGGAAACTATAGGACGCATCTCTATGGCTGAACGAGTCTCTTACTCTATATGCACTTGCCTCTCGTCTTCCAATCCATCATCACTGAAGGCTTTTGATTTTTGGGTTTTCCTTTTCCTATGAAGGGAACACCAATGGCATTTTGAATTGTAATGGACAGTCATACCATCTAATCCTTGAGAGATATAATGAATATAATTGGAGATTATTTAGCACTCATTAGGGTTCAATTGTACGGTTGCCCCCTCAGTAGGAATCCTTATTACTTCTTGTTTCATACTTTCAAAGCTGACGCTTGAAAATGACAATTATTGTATAATTGAATTAATAATAAACCATTCACATTGTTCTGATGACAAAAAGGTTATGTCGTGCAGTATATACACGCTTTGACTCATGCTGGCAATCTGTAGGGATATAGGCTACAGCTTCACATGTTTTACTAAAGTCTTATATTGGCAACATATTCAAATCTTTATCTCAGAAATTACAACACGCGATGTGTTGTAACACACGTTTTTTTTGTGTGTGTTTTAGTGGCACTATTTCACATAGTTTATTTTATTTGCTTGCTATTGTAGTATCAATAACAGGCACATAGTATCTCTAATGAGGACTATTATTTATCAATGCTCATTATGTAATGCACACAAAAATGAACATCAGGCTACTGTTACGGCCGTAGTTATGCCAAGTCCCACTCTAATATCACTAACGGGCCACTGTTATGGCTGTAATCCTCTCCAAGATGTTAACTTCCAGAGCTCCAGGTAAAAAGTGCTAAAATGGTAACACACCTCAATACCCCAAAACATAACCCAACCAATCAGTAGTTTTGGTTGGGTTGCTTTTTTTGGATTGCTAATTTTCAAAATGTTTTCTACTCTGCTCTTCTCTTCCCTCCCGCTTCAAAATTCTCAAATCGTACCTACAGAAACTTTAACATCAATGGTAGAATGTTAACATGAACCAATATAACCAAAATTTGAATCTTTCTCCAATCACACCACCTCTTCTTCCTCTTCTTCTGTACTTTACCTGTAGCTGAGTGTGGCCATCTGCATGGGGTTCTTCGGGGCCTGGAGCCCCTACGCCATCGTGTCCATGTGGGCCGCCTTCGGACACGTCGACGCCATCCCGCCTATGGCGTTCGCCATGCCTGCCATACTCGCCAAGTCCTCCACCCTCTACAACCCTGTCATCTACCTGATGCTGAGGCCAAACTTCCGTAGGGTCCTGTGCCGGGACCTGGTCTTCCTGTGGCGTTCCTGCCTGAGCCGCGCAGTCCAGCCCCCGCCGCCGCCCCGACCCGAGCCTCAAGCGATGGCGGTCGGCCAGACCCACCAGCTGTCCACCGACTCCGAGGGCAACTCTTCCCCATCCTCGCGGCAAACGCTCGGCCCCGAGTCCCGCGGCGATAAATGTAGCGACGCGTTCGAGTGCTTCCGACATTACCGCCATGGGTGTCGCGTCGCTCACCCCGCCCCCCGAGGTCACATGTCCAAGGGTCAATGCCCATCCGTTTCGGGTTCTCCAAGAAATAAACGGGGGACGCAGCGCTTCTGTAAGGTAAACTGCGTCCCGACCACTGTGGGGGAGAAAAGGACTTCAGACATTGAGAATCTCCACATAAACCTGGAGATGATGCCAGGGCACGCGGTAGAAGCTTGGCCTTAAAACATTTATTTATTTCACTTTTTATTGGGTATTGTTTACAGTGAATAAATATTTATGTTGATATTCACTATGCTGTGCATTTCAATATATGCAGTTTTCAGGAATACTGTTCAGGAATGAGTGAATGAATCTTCAATGAATTCAATTCTATGCTTTTTTTTTCTGGCAGGAGATTATCCTGTAATTTTTTTTGTTTTTTTCTTACTGATATAGTGAATAACCATTCAAAGTGTAGCATGAGCTCAATTGTTGGAAATTATGTCACATAAATGTAGTCATGTATTATTTCATCCAATTATAGATAACACCTTTTTCTAAAGTGGCTTGAACAGCTTCAAAGAAATGTAGTTGCCAATTCAATTCAAGCCAATTCTTATCAATTGAGTAAAAAAGAATGCAATGGAAATGTTTTGGCCCCTGGACGTCCTCTGGAAATAAATCATGTTAGCTTAAAAACCCTGAGTACTTCCCCAGTAAACCAGAGTTTTCCTTATTACTTTCAAAAATATCTCAAATACCTTTGAGAGGTGGCAGTGGTTACTGCTGGTATTTCACTCTCACTGTTGTTATGCTCTGCAGTCAGGAAGCCATATCAGGTTCTCAAAGGAATATAGACGCCTCAAATACAACCAAACATATTCTTTACTAAAGGTGTGACACTTTTATGTACTTGTCCGGGAATAGTTATTGTTTACACGTAACAACTGCAGGTATACACAGATGTGGCGTACATAATGTTGCTTATAATGTTATGTAGATATGTTGATGTTATTGCATGGTGCTCAAAATCTGTTTCGTTTTTGTTTTGCAGCTCAATTTGAGAATGAGCAAAGTACCACCAGCAAATCGAAATGATATACCCTAAACTGTGCGTCCATATACATTATCCATATGTGAGAGGTGGCTGCTAGGCCGAGGTGTCTGACATACATACACTTGTTGTTTCCCTGACCCAACACACATGGTAGTCATAAGACTTTTCTATGCCTGACTATTCATGCATTCATTGACATACTGTCTTTGTTTCTGGCCATTTTTCATGTGCCTGACAGGTCAATTTACTTTTCAATTAGTCGTTGCTAAAACCCTTACTGTCCAAGCTAGCTGCAGGAAGCTGCTGGGTTTTAATTACATCATCAAATCGCCCAAAAATGGGAAATAGTAGGCTACTATTATCAGATGTGAATGCTAATCCCCATTTGACTCTGTGGTCTTATTATAATTCTTATTGAAAGGACCAATCAGAAAAAAACGAATTACCACTAAGACTGCAAATAAATAAAAATCGAATACCTATACAACTGGTTAGTTAGCAATCGCGCAATCACAAAATAGTATTTCCAACTGAGTTATTGTTGTAGCCTAAATTAAACATATTTACACAAAACTCGTGATTTTATTTCATGATTTTTAAAGTTTGTATTTGGAAATGAAGTGACATGCCACCTCATTGTCCTTACTCCCACATACATATTCACACATTACAGTGAACTGTCCATTGAAAGTACTGGTCATACTTACCATTTAAATTCACTTTCACCAATTTGATTGACATTAACGATTGTCAATTATCAAAAATGGTCTTGCCTTTATACTGTAGGGTGACAGCACAGAAGCCAGTAGCAACCAGCTTGCTAATTGCTTACATTTTACCAGGAAGCATATTTATTATTCAACATCTTATTGTAGTGGAACGGATGAAAGAAACGTAAATGTATATATAGATAATAGTGTATAAGAAGATGTATACAATTGCACAATTCAACATAATTCACAAATTTCATAAAAATACCTGGTACATTTTAAAATGTTATTATTCATTATGATGAAACAACTACTTGATCCATTATGCCCTCCACAAAAATAAAATCATTAAATTTAAGTTGTGTTTGTTTGTTTTTTTCTCCCGAGTAATAGCCAGATATACAGTGTAACCCCCCCGAAAACAGTTTACAGCTATAATAATTGGGAGAAATGTGGATTTACTCTCATCAGGATATTGGAAGTTAGGTACGTTTCTATGTATTGAGCGAATTTGCCTCAGCCAGCTGCTGCAAACCGGGTTTCAACACATTATGTTCTTACCTTGTGTGTCAAAAACAGTTTTTGTTCGACTTACGGCATCAGACAGAAGTGAGAGCTGTTGGTATAAAACAAAAATTGTAAACCAATCAGTCTGTACAGCTGAGAAAGATAGAGCGCAAAAATTGAAAGAAAGTTAGTCAATTTCAACAACATAGTTACATAACGACATCTTAAGTACTTCAATTGTTAGGAGTTTGATTGGAAAGAGATGGCTTTTTAAATCCAACTTCCTATCCCGTGTGCTCCCGTCCTCCTTCTCTTCAGGTGGAGGAGCTGTTCCGGCAGGTGTACAGCAGTTTCTGCACGACGTCCACGGGGATGCGGCCGTCCAGGGCCTGGCAGAGCTTGCCCACGGTGCAGCCCACGCTGCCCTCCTTCATCCTCCAGCGCTCCAGCATCTGGTGCACCTTCTCCTGCAGCCCGTCGCGGCTGTAGTCGTGGTCCACGGCCTCCACCTCCACGTTGGTCAGGCCCAGGCGCCGCGCGCAGCGCTTCCAGTTGGAGCCGATGTTGTCCCTCAGGAGGTCCAGGTGCTCCTCGGTCACCGCCTGGTTGTCTGTGGGAAAAGGTCAGAAGAGACGATACTCAATCTTAAGCCCTGAAAGCGCACGGCCTTGGTGCTGGGACGGAACGTGAAAAATAATGTTTTGCAATTTTTGGCGTCAAAGGTAGACTTTTTTTCGAAACAGGCGAAAGAATATAGCCCCTGCTTTATTCGCACTCCCTGTGCTTGGCTCTGCTGACATAACATAATTCTAGCTGTTTTTTGTGTCCCACTACAAATATGAGGAGAAATTTACGCTGTGTGTGCTTTGGGCTTAAGGTTAGTGTGCTTTTGGGCTTAACTGACGTTTTTTTGTCCGACAAGATGTACAGAAGGAACAGCAAGACTCTTTGGAAGCTAGAGTGCGACTGTGATTTTCCATGTTTGCCAAATGATATGTGAGGCAATGGAATGGTTTTACTATTTGGTCAGCTAATGACCAAAACTTACTTGATGATGAAGATGTATTTCCCATCGTTAAAATATGGCCCACCAGTTTGATTTATTTTTAAATAACATAAACATATGGCTTTATTTTTATGGATGTTGAATATAAATCAAACGAAAAAAGATGTGAAAACGCTATGGATGGAAATACACGTGAAATTTGTATACAAGTAATGAACTTTACTCTAATTGACTCTGTGAACAATAGTGTGATAAACTGTAAATAACGAAGAGAAACTCAATGCCACCATTACCATATTTCAGGAGAGCCTCTTTAAGTTGCAGCAGAGAGTTGGACGGCCCACCCAGACTGGAGTCTGAGCCCCTGATGTTCAGAGAGTTGTAATTACCAATCTGGATAGCACTCGCGTTCTGGATGAACAAACCCTGGGAACCTGTGGACACACGCGCGCGCACACACACACACAGACACGAGCGCACACACGCACGTAAGCGCACACACACGCACACACCATTGAACATTCAAGAGCAACCGGGTGAGACGTGTAGTATTTGCCGGAGGGTAGCAGAGACCAAAAAAAGCGGGAGAGCAAGTCCCGTTCTTCAGCACCTGTATCTTGCAGGGGGCCGATCATGTTGGGCGTGAAGCGGAGCCCGGCGGGGTGGTCGGGAGCTGTCGCGTCCGAAACTGGGTACACCGGCCATGACTTCTGCCGCTCGTACATCGACTGCTCCGGAGGGCAGGGCCGCTGCTCCGCGAGGGACGGGTTGATGGACGAAGCGGACATGTAATGAGACTTGGCGTTGGTCACCGAAGACACCATCGACTCGTAGAGGCCCATGGCGGGCCGGAAGCAGCCGTCCTCCGAAGGCGCGGCAGTCGCCGGGCGCACCGAGGACAGCATCGGGTGGAGTTCCTCCGTCGGGCGCCCGCACGCCTGATCCGAAATGGCGCGTCGTAGCTGGGTGTGGTCCGGCTGGCGGGGGTCGGCTGAGTCCGGCTGGCCCACGAAGGTGTAGCTGCCGTTCCTGTGGTACTGCAGCTCCATGTCCAGCTTCTGCTCCAGGGTGGTGCGAGCTCCTTCTACCCCCACCCCCTGGGCGTCCGTCTCGATGTGGCTGGCGGGCTCCTCCATGGAGGTCCTGCAGGAGAGGTAGTGGAGGTCCTCGATGCTGGCCTCCACGGGGCCCGGGGAGGGGCTGCTTCTGTCTGAGCTTAGTAGGGGAGCGGGGCCATCTGCCAGGTGACAAAAATATTCCGATTTTATACGTACGCTTCTGGAGATGTCTTCTTAGACATCATGACTGCACAGGCTATGAATTCATTGATGAGAATATCACCTGCTAATCCAGATTCAGAGGGGATGGATAACGATTTCATCTTCTCAGCCAGCCCTTCGGGACCATCGTACATTTCCTGTTGGGTTTGTAGATCAGAGGAATCAAGATCAGCTTAAAGTGTATTGGTTGGGCAAAGGCCATGTTGGAAAGAGCCACTTGAAACAATTGCTATGGTTGGTTGTTTTCACTGAACATGATTATGAATACCAGGTCATCTGACTACATAGAAATGACACTTACCCTTAAACGAACAGAATCCATCTCAATTAAGTCTTCCAGATTTTTCTTGTAGAAAGGAAAGAACATCTTGTAACCCTCTAAAAGGGGAGGGAGAGAGAGAGAGAGAGAGAGAGAGAGAGATATAGATAGAGATAGAGATAGAGATAGAGGGGGAGACGGAGAGAGGAATGGAGAGGAGAACTGAGACTGACATAATGACATTAAGTTTGGTCGTAACACATGACATTTTCCACGCATTGCACTGTGGACACTGTACATCTGGGCACCACAGTGAAAATGGAAACAACATTATACTTGTTTCTTGAGTACTGAGCCATGTACATGGCCTTTAAGCAAATCACATGGGTGATGTTCCAATTGATGATAACGTTGGCATAATTAATTGTTTACTCTTAACAACTCAGTGCTTTTTCCTGCAGTCAGCAATCCTTTTACACATAGTGATACACATATCACTACATTATATACAAATAATAGTATAGAAATTATATAATAACAATAATAATAACAATTATTATTATTATTATTATTACTACTACGTTCTTAATATTATTAATAATTTTATCATACAAATAATTGTTCTCTATCGAGAGAGAAAATAACAACCAGGGAATACATGATTATATTATCATGATATTTCTATAATATATTTTTTGAATGCAACACACACACACACACACACACACACACACACACACACGCGCGCGCCTGTGCTACAATCTCTGTTTGCGTTGCACCACACCCACTCTCGCCACTGCACTAGTACTCTAAAGCACACACCGCCGAGAGATAAGAGGTCTTTAATGTTTACTATTTTACACAGCCTTTGGTGTGTTATAGTACAATAATGCCGCCGATGCCTTGCCCCAATCCAAAGGAGGAAATAATCATAAAAAAAAGAAGCCTATTCAGTGAGTGGTAGACTGGGGTCTTGCTCAAGAGCGTGTTAACAGGGGGGAATCATTAGGGTGATAGCGAGCATCCACCCACGCTCCCCGATCGAAGAGAAGCGACGGGAACGTTCTGCTCCGAGGCACTGTGCTTTTTAATGTTACACATTTATCGGAGCAAGTAAACCATTCCTTCTCCTTTCTCCGTTTCACAGTGCCCTCCTCATGGCTGCCCTGTTTCCACACTTTCCACAGGTCATTAAGGGGCATGACATTGGTCATCTTACTTTTCAAATGAGTTTTTATAAAAGGAGTCTCAATCCCAAAGTACCGAAGAACTCATTTGAATCTCTGTCCTCCATTTGTTTTTTTTTGTTTACATTCAATGTAGGATGTACGAAAAAAGTATTTTCTTTTTTAATTGTACTCGCCAAACTTGGTGGCATATCTTATAATAAGAGCATTGTTTAGGCACTTATTGTGTTTTCTGTGATTCAGTAAATGCTCCATACTCGTGCTGCTATCGCAAAGAACAGTCATAATAAGCCGTTGAAGACATGAACCGGCCTTGACGGTTAGAGTTCTGCTGAAAAATGAGCTAAATAGCATTTGGTGATGCTCACATATGAGCAACACATAATATCATATTTGAGTGTATAACCCTGTAGAAACACCGCACTGTTTTTCATTGTCAGCATAGAACTTGTATTGCTGAACTAAATGGGGTTTGTCTGATCTCATTATTATCGTTGTAATGAAGTACTTATTCATATCATTATCAGTTCGCATAACAGGATATCAGGTAATTATAATGGTTATATCTAGTGTTACATCCTTAGACGTATTTTTGGTTTGAGTTACATGTAAAGTAACGATAGGACCTTTGTTTTGTCAAAACAAAGGTTTTCATTCATGAAGCGTTCATGTAGCTATCCACACATTATTTAGGAATATTAATTTAAACCCCCCATGAGGGGACGAGAATGACGGCATGGGATAACAGTATAATTATCAATTAATTATTTGAAATGACTATTTTAATGGAATATATCCAGCAATTTAAGGATTGTAAAGGATACTATCTCTATCAATAAGGGCCTAAGACTAAGAAAATATGGACATTCAAATACAGTGTGCATCTATTCATTATCTTTCCGCCATGACCACATTAGTTTCCAGAAACCACATCATATCTTTATATGATGTGATACCTGATACGTGATATGATATGATATATGATATAGTCTAATATGTGAAAGATACCTGCATTTCTGTCACACTTTGGTCATATTTGTCCTATATATATATATATATATGTGCCCTGTAATAATACATGATAAACAAACACGGCATAAAAGCATACCAACCATTTGTCAAACTTTCAACCAGTAATAAGTAACCAGTGTGCTCTTCTCTTTTACAGAACCAAGGCCAACCTTGTTAGTGCGTCATGGTGTGTGTTGTTGTGGTTAACCACTTAGCGTTCTCTACGCTACCGACCGAGAGGAGAGATCCCACGACCAGACGTCTGAGGAGCCGTCTGTAAATGCAGCGGTGGGAGGATCCGGGGGGGGTGGGGGGCCCTTACCGAGCTGTCCCCGGTCTTTCCGGACAGGATGGCCCGGGCCTTGGCCTTGGTGAGGGGGAAGTGCTTGATGTAGGAGTCGTAGAGGAGGCGGGACAGCGCACGCAGGTCGGCTGCCTCCGGGTGCGAGTGGTCCAAGTCCGACGAGAACTCCGCCAGCAGCTTCTCCTTCTCCGCCTGGGGCATGCGGCCGAAACGGATGGCTGGGAGGGACGGAGGGACAAAAGGTACATGCAAATACAGACGCAGACACAGACGCAGACGCAGACATGTAAATACACACGCAGGGAAATACAGAATGGTGACACGCACCAACACAAAACCTCACCGGTGCCCCCTCCACCACACGCCCACGCAGAGGCAGATGATGCAAGCTCTTCATGGCAAACTCTGTGCTCTCCTTGTGTTGCTCATTCGCTCGACGTTGTATTTGAAGTATTTCATTATTTTCATTCTTTTTTTTAAGCTGTCTAAAGTCAGTGAATCCAAACTAAACATTATGACCACAAAGATTTTTCACTGTAACATTGTTCATTAAATATCATAGAATATTACGGTAATGCTGGTATATTAAAGCACCTTGAGTCCTGATCAAAGGCGCTGTAAAACTCGAATAATTAATATTAATATTAACTCTAATTATTATTATTATTGTTACATAAAATAAAATTAAGAAAAGTTCTCTAAAATTCCCACAGTAAAAAACAACCACTTTTTAAGGCCTACAAAAATGCCTTCTATGGCGTACGCTATGGCTCAGGGGGGATGGGCACGCGGTGAACAGGTGAACATGTGATTCAGGTAACACCGCTCGGCCCCACCTGCTAAGCTTGCATGAAAAGATCTGTCACTCCGTCCCGTTTGAGGCATTTGACAAGAGAGCAACCCACCAGTCGGCCTCTGGGACTATAACTAGGAGTGGGCGTGCAGCCAGTGGCAATGACACAGCAAGTTGTAGCAGCGCAGACGGAGCCCAGCGCACTCATTCACGCGTCAATCATTAATGACAGCGGCGTCCCGACCCACGCTAAGCCGCATGGCGTGTTACCTCATAATGCACAGATGGCACGCCACATGCGGCGGGGGGGGGGTAAGGGTGAAGCAACAACCAACAATGAGTGGAAAATGGTGAGTTTAAACAAGGACAAGCGCAGGGGGATATTATGCACACACACGGACACCCATGTACACACTCACACGCACACACACACACACACACACACACACACACACACACACACACACACCGGTGCACGCATGTACGTGAATACACACAGGGAAACACTAAACACACTTTTCTAAAACTGATTTCAGTCCGGGTCGATCTAATTCTTTATCTTGAGCCAGTTTAGTAACAGAACCCTCCTGATACCGTACAAGAACCTCTTACATAGATTGCTGTCTAATCAGCTCACGTCTTCCAGAGAGAGAGAGAGAGAGAGAGAGAAAGGAAAAGAAGGAGCCAGTAAGGCGTTCATGGCAAATTGAAGATTCAGAGTGTATGAGTGTGTTCTGTTCTTACCGTTGTGGGACATGCCAACCATGATGCATTTCTGGAAGCGGCAGTATTGGCATTTGTTTCGAGACTTTTTGTGGACGCGGCATCGGAGGTTACAGTGGTCGTAAACAAGCTTTAACCGAATTGTCCTTCTGAAGAAACCCTGTGAAGAATATAGGAAAAATAATGAAAGTTCTAAGGAATACCAACCGACATGGAAAGAAATGGATTAAAATGCTCATATTCGATTAGTGGCTTTAGTTGTTTAACTATAGTATGAATACCAAACATTTGTTGCTTATTGCTTCAGGGATCCTGTATGTACCATACAGGATTAGCTAATACCATTGTTAATACCATTGATTACTTGCTGATTTCCAAAAAACGGTGCTTTTTTCATAGATCAGTTGCCAAAATTGTTCAACTGAAACTAAGTGGGTGTGAACGTTTCCGGAAACATCCACCCCACACATCTCACATGTGGGAGTTGGTGTGAACGTCCTCGCTATTTGTCATTTTTTCTTTTTTCTTTTTTAGTCATAGGTTATTTTAAAATGAGGGAAGCGAAATAGGGTCAAGTAGACTCCACCTCTACGAAGAATGTTTTGTGTTGTGAAACAATAAAGCATTGGCTGACCCCCACATCGACCACTGGCATGTCTCCCCTGAGACCCTGTCAGAACAATGAGGAGCGCTTGGCTCCTTACCATCAATCAGGAAACCATATATGTAATACACGCACACACACACACACACAAGTGTTGCACAGGCCCAAAATACGATCGAACAACAAACAGAAAAAGCAAGCCTCTGGCCTGATAACTTTGACAGCCCAGCTCTGGGGGCACCTCAGGGAAAAAATGTGGTATGGGGCCCAGCCCACGGTCGGCATCCAGCCATATTGGCCAACAGTGACCTGTCGACGAAAAACACCAACAATAAACACCCTCCAAAAAAGACTATGTGTCAGGAGGCAGACCCTTTAATTCCACGGGTGTAGATACCCGTGGTGGCTACGTGAGGCAGACATATAATTAAGACAACTGATGCCACTCGGTTTAAGGAAGCTGCTTGTGAAACCTTTCGAAATTATATTTGGAATTCAACCAGTATCCCAAAGGACTTATGCGCATTCATCTTTGATTGTAATGTGGGTTATCTGTTCGCTCCACTGCGGTCGCAGTGGACTGAGCACTGCAGCCAAATGCACTGCCATAACCACAGCAGAAGGCTTTGATTTGAACACACTTCATCTTCTTTTATGAAGTGGACTTATGCACAGCACTCGCACACAATACATATAGGTAAACGGAGAACGCTTTCTTTGGAAGAAATCTTGAAAATGTGGTGAAAAGTATTATACAACATTTATACATGTAAAGTATTTGGTATAGTGTTTAGATCTAACTTGAAGTCTACAAGCGTTGTTGTGCGTTGAAACCCCCTAAAACCATGTTTCATCATTGTCAAAACCTTTTTTTTCTGACACATTGTTGAAAGACCAATATAGAGAAAAGCCCACATCTTCATTATTATGTATATTCTTGATCAAACAACGTGTCACAGAACTGAAACTGAGCTGCATGGAACATCTATATACCTTTGAGGTTAAAGTGAGAGACGGATAGATAAAAAAATTGATGAAAGCCATGTCTATCAGACAAAACAAAAGCATGCATTCCCCGAACGCGAGCCAGCTCAGGTGAAAAAGCTGTAGTACAGTTCCGGTCATAGTCTTAGAAGTGAACAACCACCCACGCTAGAACTTAAAGAAGCCAAGAAAGAAATGTGTCTCTATGGCAGTGTACCGCAACACACGTTGTTATTTGTGAATATGAAGGAGAATATTCATCACATTTTGAATTCTTTCAAAGATTGTTTTAAGAAAGAATACAAATATTTTTGTCATTAAATACAAATATACCGGTACTGACGTTGATGTTCTGTGATCAAATCTCAAAAGAGCCACTTATGGATTTGTTGGTGCACACAACAAACCCATATCCCGCTTCTCCAAGTTAAAACACGTATGTTTTGGACGAGGCCTGTACCTTGCAGCCCTCGCAGGCGTGGACGCCATAATGGAACCCCGAGGCCTTGTCTCCACAGACCCGACACTCAATGTTCAGGGTGATCGGGGGCGGGGCTTCGTCCAGGGTCCTGGGGTAGGAGGGGCCCTCTGAGTACTGCGACGGGGACCCCGGCTCCAGCTTGATGGAGCCTGATGGACGGGAGAGATCCACAGTCAGTCCCGCAGTCACGCCTCCCGTGACCCGACCCTCACAACGCTTCAGGTGCGACGAGATGGGAGACAGAGGACAGAAATACTAAGGACTTCGACCGAGGCCTCCCCTCCGCGGGGGGAACCACGCGACGGGCTGGACCATGGGATCGGCCACACGAGCCACATAAAGGGGGGAGAGATCGTGTGTCGTGTTGCTGCAGCCAGACCACGCATCGTGTTGGTACAGAAACTCTCTCCAAGATTGCGTTATGGTAACATCACATGGAGATAATACTTAAAGAAGATACACACTGTTCATCTATATTCAGATATATACTGAATCAGGTGATTTGTGATATTTGGCTGTAAATCATGTAATTCAATAAAATGCACTAGATCAGTGAGTCGTTTTTATTTATTTGTTTCAATGTGCAATGAAGGCATTCCATTTTCCTCAAACAATGCAGTAGTACCAACACTACGGTACTACAAAATGAAACAGACAAAGTACTATGGAACAAAGGGCAATGATAACCTCTTTTTTAATATTTGGAAACCATTCCTTGATTATCATCCTGGAGATCTAGTTAGCCTGTTGCGCCCACGCTTTGTTTTCACAAATAGACACTGTTTTCCCCTTCCTTCGGCACGGTAGTAATGTGTACAAAGATGTAAACAAATGAATTCATGTGTAAGCAAATGCAACCCATGTATATTACCATTTATTTTTATTTTCGTTTTGCAACTTGCCAATATATGTCTTGTTGTGTCTTTGTTTGTTTGAGTAAAAATAAATAAATTATAT
Organism: Molva macrophthalma; assembly: GCA_027123675.1. NCBI lineage: Eukaryota > Metazoa > Chordata > Actinopteri > Gadiformes > Lotidae > Molva > Molva macrophthalma. The sequence continues at coordinate 6,666,168 of JAOPJO010000147.1, read as the reverse complement.
ATATATATATATATATATATATAAAAAACGGACCTAAAAGAAAGCCTATGTGTGCCAGACCCACCGTGAACATGGAACTGCGGCCCGCAGCAGTGCATGTTGGCGTAGTCCATGTTGGTCAGGTGATGGTCGTCGGCACGCTGTGGGCTGACGCTGTCGTAGATGGAGGCGCCGTGGGAGGGCAGGGCGGGGGATAGGGAGGAGGAGGACGCGGAGGAGGAGGAAGAGTTGGGCGGGGTGGGGATGGGGGCGTAGTCCAAGGTAGAGTAGCAGGGCTTCAGGTCCAGGGAGTGGGAGCTGTCCTCCTGCAGGGGAAGGTCCACTGTGCTCAGGCTGTAGCACACAGGCCAGGCCAGGAGGTGCTGTGTGTCCACCATGTCTGTACGGGGGGGAGAAACACAGAGACAGAGAGCGAGAGAGAGCGAGAGAGAGAGAGAGAGAGAGAGAGAGAGAGTCATTTTATGGCCCAGTATCCATTTCTTTGGTATCCAACTCAGTCCTATCCATCACCATTACCTTGTTTTCTACTGTATTTCTTATTTCACAGTTTATATATTTCACAAAGACAGAGTCAGAAAGAAATATATATATATATATATATATATATACATAGGGAGAGAGAGAGAGAGACAGACAGACAGACAGACAGACAGACAGACAGACAGACAGACAGACAGACAGAGAGAGAAGGGCAGGCACAGACTGAAATAGGCAGATATCTGAGAAAACTGGAAGAAATACCAAAAACACAGAGAAAAGATAAAGAGGTGGGAGATGAATAGAGACACAACAAGGAAAGGATTGTGAACCATGCATGTGAGACACACACACACACACACACACACAGGCAGACACACGCACAGGCACACACACACACACACACACACACACACACACACACACACACACACACACACACACACACACA
>JAOPJO010000147.1:6598437-6609841 GCA_027123675.1 Molva macrophthalma | reverse complement strand
GTGTGTGTGTGTGTGTGTGTGTGTGTGTGTGTGTGTGTGTGTGCGTGTGTGTGTGTGTGTGTGTGTGCGTCTGTGTGTGTGTGTAGGCATTAAAATGTATGTGTTGCCCTTCTGTCTTCCACTGTGTAGGGTTCTTTGGTATTCTGTTACCTTGTGTTGAATGGCAGGATTTCTGAGATACAATCGCGAGTCAAACCACCCAGTGAAAGACTCAAAGACCATACTTCAAGAGGTACTGGCATCATATCTCCCCTGCCCTTATTCATTCCCTGCCTATATGTTCTTTGTAATCTAAGTGCATCATATTTATGTTCTGTTATATTCATTGTGTTTTGTAGGCTCTGACAGACCCGGTACTCTGTGAGTACTGTGGGGAGAGAACCCGGCCTAACTTGGATCTGACATGGTTGGACAAACCAGAGGTGTGGTGATTACTAAAATATTAACGTGATCGACAACCGGGCAAAAGTTGACAAGAATAATGCTGCCCTGGAATACTTTTGATATATCCTCTTGCATTTGGCTTTTCTTTCAAATGAAATTATTCGACTGTCTCTTGTGTCTGTGGTGTCTCCCCATCCTGCAGACATCTGGGCAGTTCTGCTGTGTTCAGTTCCAGATGCTTTGGCAGTGGCTTCTTGATCAGAGGTCCCTGGATTGGACGATGGCTGATCCTGAGAGCAATGTTCCACCCCACAAGCAGTCAACACTGCGGAGGGAGATGCTTTCTTATAAAGAGGCGATTCTAGAAAAGTGCAGGCATGTGTATGCTAAAAAACTTTTATTTATCTTTTGTTCTTACAATATTTGTATAATATTATTGCATATTTTGAAAATGTTTATAGAAAATGTTCAATTAAAAGATAATTTCATCAAAGCAGTAAACATAAATGTAATACCTAATAGATAACACTTGTTCATTGAAGCCTGGAGGAGCATTACATGTTAAGGAAATATTTCTCAGGGGATTGGAAGGTGAACTCACAAAATAGGTTGTGTGAATTTAAATGATGCTGAATCTCATTAGCAAACAGGAAGAACAGCGAGCTTGCGATCATACATCTGTTGAGCCACCCAGATCAGAGTCTTGTAAGTCGACAACATAACAACTAAAGCCATTGCTTTAAAGCTTGTCTTCTCTACCCTGAATAGCTTGTGTGTCTGTGTGTGTTTTGCATTTGATTGTTAATTATTTCTTATTACCCTAGATAACACAGCCTCAAACACAATCAAGTACAGACACTCCAGCATGTGTTCTGGTAAAGCGGGCTGGACCGTCTCCCTTGAGTCACAGACAGAGATGCTTTCAAAAGCAAAAATACAAGAGACCGAGGTGGAGATTTATTGTTGTGAACACGACCAAGTGAAGTTTGGTTTGCATCCTCATCAGGTATGGCCTTTGAACCAATCTGCTGATTTTCTGTCAGGTCTATGAGGAAGATGGCTGTGGAAGTTGTTCTGACCTTGTTGGTATTAAACCATATACAATTCCATTTGTTTCTGTGGAGTAGACAAATCAATAGGAGACGATGTGAGCAATTAGCATGGTATATGTCAAAGGAGAATACAGCGCTACACTGTGGTCTGAGGTGGAACTATGCTCTTATTTGCCAAGCACTTTTCAGAAGTTTTAGGGTTGTCTTATTTACAGCTAACAATTGTTGCTGTTCTCTAATTTATATATACAGCCTGCAGCTGGATTTCAACAAAGAAATTACTCTAGTGGGACAACATTTCTCACTGTGTTTCCAGATGGATCCTTGCAGGTCTTGTATCCTTTTGTCAGGGAGGTATACACATTTCCTTCATATTTATATTTTTGCAGTAGCCTAGTGTATTCAAGGATCATTAAATATACATTTAATAAAAGGGTTTAAAATAATGTCATTTTTTGAGGGCATAACAATCCTTATAGCCATGACAACAGTTACCCCTCTGGCAGTGTGGCCCTGGTTGTTGTGGTCCCTAAAGCAAATGGGAGGGTCTGCATTGTGTATGATGACAACGATGTCACTGGGCAACCAATCAGAGCTATGTTCCAGTCTGATGGCAGGACAACGTGCTATCACAGCAATGGAAGCATCTGGTATGAGGGCGTTATCCTTATTGTTATTACCATCTTATGATCTATGACTACAGAGAACTAGAGGGGTAATAAGAACTGTGTGTGTGTGTATGTCTTTACACAACGTGTCACCAGGCTAAGCCTAGGTCAATCCGGAGGTCAACGCTTGGACCAATCGGGAGCCAGAGTTCAAAGGTGGAGTTGGGGTAGCCGTGGCCTCGGTGGTCCCACCCCTCTGCGTCCACTCTTCCTGTCACTCAACAAGAATATTGGGGTTCGCGTACTTGGCCGAGACCAAGTATTTGTCTCGTTCTTGTGCTGCGGTCAACAGGCAAGGTTCAGTGTTGGCATCTGCTGTGTACAGGTATCTACTTTTTTTTAATACTTATTTACAGTATACAGCATTAAAGGTGCTGTAGAAAATATTTAAGAGCTATTAGTGATTAGTGATAGTTTCAAAATCTTGCGCTTTTCTGCTCTCTTCACAACTATTTAATTCTTGCCTACAGCACCTTTAACCTACTTCAGTCGTTAGTAGACTTTCTAAATAGTTGTTTAAGTAACCTACATTCACATTCATTACTCTTTACATTTTCAGTGTCAGGTGGATTGTATGAACAGATGTTCCATTCCATCCATCCGCTCAGAGGAGCTGTTTCTGCTGGCTGGGAAGATGGGAGTCTATCTGGCCATGGAAGGTCTCCGGCATTGCTTGAGAAGGCTTTCCAGGCACAAGCCTTTCAAAGCCAAACTGGGTCTGCGCCATCACTTGAGCCTCATCAGGAAGCTGCTGGACGCCAGTAACGCTGTAGAGATACATGCCAGCGATAAGGCCTTCATCCACAGGTGCCTTCAGGGCTACTTGTGATGCAAAAATGTATGCTACCAAAAAATGAAGTCAGTTTAATTCACGAAACCAAGGGGAATGATTTAGTGTTTGTTGATTATGATCTTAAAGTCTTTATCATTCACTTTTATACAATTAGCAAATCGAAACATTTCACCCCTCGTCACTTTTAATTCCTACCATTTTTTACAAGAAAAATAACGGAAAATGGAAATTGATTCAAATGTTATAGCAGGTTTTTGTATCGTCACACAGTTCCAAAATCAATGTCTTTTGTTCCAACGACAAATGTTTCACTTTTTTTAACCAAAACACAGATACTCCAAATTCTAGTACACCTTGTCTTGCAGATTGCCAGGACTGCTTATATTGAATAACATTTAAATGTATGCATTTATAATTAAAAACTGCTCCCACGGGAGAATTGAATAGCAACAAAAATAAAGGATCCAGTACGTTTTGGTTTTACATTACTCAAGATAATCCCCTTAGACTTAGATGAGATCAACCGCTTACCTTAAGACCTACAGACCGATTACAGCCAGCAGATGGCTCTCTAAGCATCCTTGTTTACTCATCCTCCATTAACCAATTAGGACTAAATGTTTTTTAAAATACTGTTCAAAAGCTGTCTAACTGGCTCAAAGCTTTTGTTGGCCTGGCTGTAATATTGCAACAAGCAAGATTAGTTTTCCCTGCATCTGACCTTAGGAGAGGATGAAATGTGGGTTCAGTTCTCTCAGTTAGTATGAAGTGAGGTTATTCATAATGAGGCAACATCCATATTCAGCATATCTATAGAACAACAAGTTGAACATGCCTTACGCCAACAAGAACCAGGTAAACCGTGTCTCAAATATGTTACTTGGAAAAACCAAAAAATGGAAGGAAGGAAGGCAATTCAACAGTAAATTACTATATATTTTATTGTCAACATCTTAAGAGTTATGCAAATATATAAAACAGAATTCACAGATCAAAACAAGAAAACAATTTCCAATGTTATTTTTGTTATAATTAGTTTGAATTGGAGATGTCTTTCCTGTAAGAACCTAGTTTAATTTAGAAAAAAATTAAATTACAAGTTAAAAAAAAGAAGGTACAAATGACGATACATGGATCAGTCATTTGACAGTTAGAATTTTTGTTAAATTAACTTGCTCAGCCACAGATGTCCATGGGATGCTATAGGCGCCAAATCTGTGTTTTTTTGCGCCGTAAGATTAACTCTGCAGTAATATTAATAGTACAACATGATGACAGGGGAGGGGAGTGGTGTGGTTGCCACGGATACCACTCTGGCGTCAGGGGCAAGGCGTCTCTTAGGGGCATAGTGAGGAGTGATGGGGGACATCCAGTCTGTGCTTGCAGTATTCCTGCCTTCAGCGCAGACCTTCATAAAACAACACTTCACAGCCCGACGAGAAACCCACCTCAAACCTGGAGGAGCAAATGTTGGACATTAGTTCAAATTAGTTACATATTCAAATTAAAATGCACAATCAGAAGGGGAAAATAACTACTTTTAAGGCGTGGTGGCCACACGAGTGAGTGAGAGTGTGTGTGTACACTTGCATGGAGGGGTCCGTGGCTCTGGCCGCTGAGGGGCGGGGTGTGGCTAGGAGCGATGTGGCGACAGTGTGTCCATGTGCACGTTCATCTTCATCTCATTCTCCAGGATCTGCACCAGCTGCTGCATGGAGGGCAGGTGACCAGACTCCAGCTTAGACCACACCGGCACGTCTGTGGGGGATCCAAAACAGGCATTCAAAACACTACCAACTTCAAAATAATTAGGGCTGTCGAGTTCTGGTCGGTCGGTTGGTCGATATGCACTTGTTCGATCCAAATTCTCATTAGTCGGATAATCGTTGGTGTTACTTTTATATGGGAAAAAGCGCTTCTTAAGCCATTATTTTTGGGGGCGGGAGGGACATATGCAGACCGATGTGCTTTATTTTTGAGTGAAAGGCTATATTGTCTTAGAAATAACAATAATTATGAATAAAAATAATATTGAAAGGCCCATAGTTTCACTTTTAATTTACTCGGCTCCAACTAATTGATACCAAAGAAGTCGTCGGTCAGCCAGCATTTGTTAAAAAGGACGACAAAAAAGTATGTAAAGTGTAAAGTAAGTAGAAGTATGTAGGCATATCATCTAAAAATCTTACGGCATTTTCTGGCATTTTATGTTGTCTGCGATTCTCCGTCAACTCTCGTGTTAACCGCTCTATAGGTTTTGAGTGTGAACACCTTAGCCCTAATCGCAGCTCCATCCATTGGGACCAATTATGTTAAACATAGAACAAAACCCCAAATCAAATCTTCAGATGTGTGTTGTCTATACACAACGCAACGCTGCCCGGCGTGGCGCTCCGTGGCTCGTCCGGTGTGCGACCCGCTTTGTATTTAAGCTCTGCCGTAACCGAGTCGGACTCGGACCAGTGGATCTGAAACCCACTGACCTTCTCCAAACAGCACTTGTGTGATATTTAGGCTAGCAGGTAGAGTAGAGTGCACCGTGGCTGATTAAAGTTAGAGATAACGTGCCGACTTTTTTAATTATCATTTTGTCCCCATCAACCAATCGGTTGGTCGTACAGTTGGTTGAATGTCGACCAAGGTTTTATTTGGTTGACTACAACCCTAAAAATAATGAATAAAATAAGTTTTCTTGTACTACATAGAATAAATGGTTTGCTGATGCAAACAAAAAAAAAACACTGCATTGAGCCATTCTTCTGTAAAAAGAAAAGAAAAAAGAAATGGGGTAAATAAACGCTATTCCATCAAAGAGAGGCTCACCGTTCAACGTGATTTCAAAGGCTCCTGTCGACATCATCTGGTTTTCAATCATATTGCTGAAGAAAAACACCATCATGCAGGCATATATCTGAAACACAATTTACAAAAAGGTAAAGATCCACTGATTGCAAGGCTACCATTGACCCTTATATTGCTCTTTCAAAACAAACTACATCAGTAGAAAATAGCTTCATAATTAAATCCATTATACCAAGGATGCGTTTAATGTGTGCGGACACATATTCAGCAAAGTATGTAGTACGTTTACTATTGGCACACAAGCAGCAAACATAAATGCCCATAAACCTGTGTGGTGGACAGGAGGTGCATGCATAGTCAGAAACAAGGATTATGCACATGTGCAACAATGTGTATTAAATTCACGTTTGTCCAATATTTCAACTACTCCGCTAGCAATCACATATCATTGAAATGTGCACCGACGGCGATGCCATGTAGACCTCCAGGTAAGCCTTATTCCTACCTTATTTTCCTGTCCCCAAGTCCAGACGCCCGGGGCTTGCATACCCAAGAGAGCGAATGGGTCTTTGCCGATTATAATAAGCCCAATCACCACTAGCTTAAATGTGGACAGGAATGTAGCAATGTGTCTGAGGGGAATACAATGAGACAGACAACATATTTAGTATGCAATATGAAAACAATTTGTGAAAATATCCCCCTCCTTTTCAAATTAAGGTTTTCTAAATGCACAGTAAACATCAAAAACAAACATTTGTAGAGCTCTGAAGTTAAATATTAGTTCAGTGTTATCTCACAACCTAGTTAAAGAATGACTGGTGTTTATTTTGGTTAACCCAACATTTTTCACTTTATAATTTGCACCAACCTGGAATTCAGTAAGGCTGAAATCGTATGGTTGGGTTAACAGGCACAGAGGCTGTATCATTACATTGCCGAGTGGGTGGCAGCACTGTGGGCCAGATCAGTTTGTAGAACTCTGATCTGGACATAACTCAGTTCCTTAAGGATATACAAGGACATTTTGTAAGAGGTAATAGAACTACCTTCACAGCTCCTTATTTCATTATTATGCACAGCACAACTAAAAGCATTTCAACACATGTCTGATGGTACTGCCATAGCTAAATGCAGGTGGTAATTATTGTGTAATATTGTGTACTCCAAAGCGAGTCATGAGAAAGGCTGCATCTCCCATGAGCATTACTCACTGTTGTTGTCAAGAGCTACAATCACACTTTGGTTTCAAATGTGTTAGTTAGTGAGAGATATGTTTGAAATCCTGTAGAAATTGCCTGTGGTGTTGCTCATCATCCCATTATTTGCGTTAACGTTTTAGTCAAATTAACGCCACAAGCTAATTAGTGAAAACGGGGGGCTGTAGCTTATTAACCTACAACAACAGCCAAAATCTAATTTCAAGTATGCGGATGGGCTCCTTTACGTTGAAATCATACAAAACTGGTGCCACGCCTCAGGGTTGAAAAAAACGTGTTTAGTCCACAACAGCGACTGGGTACAGGGAACGTTCTCCATCCTGGTGTTACTACGAAGGGTGCTGTTGCCTTATAGCTATTCCCTGGTGGGTTTATTAGCAGTTCATTTGATGAGGACCCGAGAGCCCTAATGACACAAGTCTTCAACACCTACACCTGGCAGTAGAAAAGCAACAGACCAAACTACAGCCTACCCCCCATGATTTATGTATATAATAAAAATCGGAATTAAAAAAATAAATTAATGGAAGTTGTGCATGATACTATCAACATATTATTGCATACACTGAGCAGTGGCTCAGTGTATGCTAACCCTAACATTTAGTGACTAGAAAGACGTTTGATGTTCCTGTTTCTACCATGTAATTAAATAATATATTCTATGGGAAAAATGTTTTGCCCCTAGTCTTCCTGTGTATTAAATCACAAGATACTTATTTTGCGATAGAGAGCTTAGATCAGGCCAAAAAAAAAATTAACAAGCCCTACCCTACCCAAGCGTGTACACGTGCTGCCTGAGCCCAGCACATTTGCTACATTGATGGGCCCACGCCTGGTTTAAAAGCAAATATTTCTTAGTAAGATGGCTGCTTATAAGTAAACCAATTTAGAATTTTTTGAATGACAAAAATCTGGGGAGAATTCGTGCAGGACTTATTGAAAAGCCTATTTCCTCTTGTGTGGAGTACATCAGAGGTATACAGGAGATACATTCTCGGAGAGGAGCCTTTTCTAGGCCAGAATGCATCCTTAACAGGGGCTTGATAGGGTGTCTCGGTCTTACCGATAGAGGGGCATTGGAAGGTAGTTCTCTCCCTCAATGCGGATGTCCGGATACCGCTGGTACAAGGCCTGCGTGTATTCCTCAAACACCCGCTTATACCCTCAGGAAATGCTGTTGGAACAGAGCAAAAGGTTAGTAAGCAAGTAGTTAGCAGGATGACCAAGTCAGGGTCACGTTTCATTGGAACAGGTCAATTCCAATGTCCAATGTCCTTAGACAATGACTTTTCTGCGATTGTTCGTTAATTAAGCACACACACGCACACACACAAACAACAAATAGATGATTAACACGATTTATCAGAAAAACAATCAACAGAAAGAAATGGTGAAATAGCATCATTTAGATATTTTGTTTTTACTACTAATGTAATGACTTTGGTCATGACATGACTTTCTGACGAATCAAAGGAGACGCAGAGTTGTCCCGAGGTGTGTAGCGCTGCTGATCAGCCATTGGTTTGAATGGGTTCAACAAGGAGAAGACAATCATTGCATTAATCTGGTGGTAGTCGGCGGAAACGGGGCCATGTTTCAACATGACGTTCTCAAAAACAAGAGCTGGGGTACATGCTGTCATATACGAATAGGGTATCAACATTAACAGACTTGCGTTAAAACGCATAGTAGACATAATAAATGATTAGTAACTTCTAAAGGTGTTGTCAAGATTGAGATAGTATAGAGTAGGTCGTTTCCGGCCTTCAACAGTCTGATCCACTTAGCACAGCTCTGAGCGTAGCTGTTATTTCCCCTTCCGTTATTTCAGTCTTTCTTACCAGATTTGAAATTTAAGAAGCGGTCCTGTTGCAAATTGCATCTTCATCTTTTTTACGCCACTGTTGTCAGCCGACGTTGCACAGTAAAGGGAGAAAACTCCCATGAAAAGGAGGGAAAATCGAAGCCACCTACTCGCCATTCCGTCTCGACGAGCTTGGTCACCAATCTAATTCTCTTGCTCTCTCTCACAGCTCCATCTGAGACGTATAACGGGAAACACAAAATATTGCCTCCTGCTGTTTTGGAGTAGCAGTACATATGATGTATGGCTTTTTTATATCGTTAAGTTGATTCTCAATGTATTCAAAAACTATTATGAAAAATGATGTAATACTAACTATACACTTTAATGAATTCAAAAAAATCATCCTAATAACTTGTGCATTAGCAGATTAATTGTGTGTTTAGATGCTGTTTCTGGGTCTATTTTTACAATAGACTAGGTTTTCTGACAAATTATTATTTATGACGTTCCGGAGGAATTAAGTCAAATTGTTGTACCGCTGGACGGTGTCTAACTAGATATTGACGAATGAAGGAAAGATTAATGTTGATCAAATTAACAATCATGTATTCCCTGCCAGGCAGTAGCAACAGTTAACCCTGAAGTAAAAGTGTCCAATCCATGGTCCAATCTCAAAACAATCAAAAACCACCTTGGCTGAACCTCCTTAACTCCTCTACTTCTCTGTCCACTGTCATCTCCCCAAAAGCCCATTTCCCACAGCAACATATCAACACTGTTGTAGAGTCTTAAGGTAAACAAACAACTATCCCTTACCCCCCTTTATAATGACTTAGCCAACTACCCTCTAGCATGCACACTTCCCTCAATAACATTTTAATTACACACATCAATCAACCTATCCCCACATACACACACAGTGTAACATTATGTTTGAATTTGTTATACAAGGTACATTCTGGGCACAATAGACTTATACATTTTTGTTTATAACTGCAATCTTCTAAGGGGTAATTGCCTCAATGACTTAATTTACACCCGGAATTAACATGCGTATGCCAGTGCCAATGTGTACATTGCCGCCAATGTGTACATTGCCACTGATATCAATACTAATTCTGCTTATAATACATTATGATATTAATACTACTACTACTAATAATAATAATAATAATAATGATGAATAACAATGACAACATTTAATATTATGATAGGTATATATTCATAATTTCAGCCAGGTATAGTTCTGAACATTGTTTATTGGTTGATAGTTTCAATATTGTAACTTATCCGTCCAGTAGATGGCGACACAACAAAATATGAGACTATGCTCAGTAAAAAACCACGAAGAGTAGGATTCATCCAATCAAATACTCGCATTACCGGAACCAACACAAATTTAAACCTTTGGCGGTGCAGATTTTCGTTTTGAAAAAGTTAGCTATATTTTGGTACTCTGTCGAAATCTTTTATACATCCATGGTCGAAATGGACTCGCATCTTTCAAGACTTCTGGTTGGGCTTTCGATACAAATCAGTCGGAGTAATGGTACGTTTACGTGGGCTGCCCAGATCATTTCTCAGAGAAGTTTGTTGCTGCTAAGAAAAATCGTTAACTCCACTGATAGGCCGATAGGTCTAATATACCTAAATAGGCCTAATATTTACATTTTTGCCAAACAGGCCGAGTCCATCGAGCCAACGTCAAAGCCGTTGACACAACGAAGTCCTCGGTTATTGTAGAGTGGCAAGAAAGGGACCAATTTCTCTCAAAGGAAGTAAGTGCAGGTGAAATGATCGGGTTATGTGTCGCATGTGCATTGAACGTTACTCTATCCAGCTTGACCCATTCGTGTATGGGTTATTCACGAAGGTATCTTAATTTATTTATGTGTTTGTTTACAGGAAATTATTTTTTCCATATCTACGTTATGTGCTGAATGAGTCGAGGTTTGGACATGGTTAGTACAGACGTCATGTCTAATATTAATTGTTTTTCTCTGTAGGTTGACTTGAACGAACTATGTACCCTCAACCCAGAACTGCAGGATCATATAAATTCTGCTGCTGCCAAATCCGATGTACTCCAATCTCCAGCCCCAGAAAAGGTTAATATAATTTACCACATATTACTGTACTTGATAAAGACTTGATTTAGTTTTGGATAAATACAAATGGTACTTTTTTTTCAATGCTGAAATTGTATATGTAATTATGAATAGTCTATTAATTAAAATATTATTGTGAATTATGCGCATTAAGAGTGAGGACTACATTTAGACTAAACGTACTGGGTTTTTTGTCATAAAAAAAAGTATATTACTGTTTCCAAAAGCTAATTTTCGTATTTATTTTTATTTTCTAGATTTTTGGTGGTCGGCTGCGCTCCTCGAGGATCCCCGCCCCTTCCCCCTGGATCTCCATCCCTTCTTCCTGTAAGTACAACTAACAGGTTTTAAGTCCCTGGCTATTGTCTTGGGAAGGGATGCTTATTTACAGATTTACAATAACTTTGGTCTGAAAAAGAAGGTGCACTAGTTACCCAATTAATAATGTATAACATAAGACATTTGCTGTATGTTTTTTTTTTTTTTAAACCAAAAGTCTGTCACAATACTGTGAGTGCATATATCTATCTCTGTACCAAATGCCATTATTGTGTATCTGTCCTCATATAT
>JAOPJO010000147.1:6503060-6515566 GCA_027123675.1 Molva macrophthalma | reverse complement strand
CACACGCACACACACACACACACACACACACACACACACACACACACACACACACACACACACACACACACACACGCTCGGAGACACACAAGGTAAGGAACTAACATTACCTCACAACCTCAGACTCAAGCTTGCTTACACACACACACACACGCACGCGAAACATGCACACAGTAAGTACACGGTAACCCTGCAACTACATTACCTCACTCACACACACACACACACACACACACACACACACACACACACACACAAGAGATTGCTGTAGCATACTGTTAAACAATACAATCAAGCCACAGAATAAAACTAAATATCAAACTGACTGAGAAGCCTTGGTATGATTTCCCATTTAATGATATTATACTGTACATTTGACTATGAAACCATATCTTGGTAGATTTAGACCATGGTTGATAAATAAAAGATAATCTGTCTGTTAACCTGGTCAAATACATGAAAAGTTGTATTCCAACAATTGGAATACAGGACAGGACATCTGATATGACTTTGAAACACTGATATGCTTTCTTTAAAAGTACTTAAAAGTAGCGCAACAATATTATGTGGCATTATACAAAGATCCTTTTGTGAAATGTGATCAATCAGGAAAATTTGGTTTAGCTCAGTTATCTCTGTAAAAGCATTTATTCTGTCCTTGATTAAATCACAATAACACTTATCTTACACGACGTAGATTGTTATCAAATTATTATTTACCACACCACACATTTATCTCCGGGGTGGTTTAATTTCCTAAGACCGTAACCTTCACAGAGAACCTCTGTTCCTTTTGTGGCAACAGACCTAATCTGAAGAACTCCTGCGAAGATATCAGGGAGCACAGGCGCAAAAGGTCAAAGAAGAACTGGGACCCAACAAGCCCCAGCTAGCAAGCAGAAACAAACCACCCACCTCAACGCAACAGACATAAGCTGAAAAACAAACCTCACTCGTGGATTCAAGAGGAAGAAGAGAAAGAGGTGAAAGGAGTATTTTATAAAGGGAGTCGGGCCACCTCTGTGGTGGTCTGTGTGGTCTGAGCATTAAGCCAAAGCAGCAGGTCTTGTATAGACTGGTGGATAATACATGAAACTAGTGAGCAGTGTCCAATCCTTCAGGGTGAACCCCGTGCCCCAAACTCAGTGTGAAGTGGGGGCGCGCGCAAAAACCTAAAACGAGATTGGCTAATTTTGATACTAACGGAGGATTTGATATTTTCTTCAGCAACTATTAGTCATAACGATACGTCTCCATCAACTGTTAAATAGCGTATGTCGTACTTTCATTTGTTTTTTGTGCACACACCTATGCTTTATAACTGATGAATCCTACAAGCATTTCCTGAGATCAAAAGATTATGGACTTTGAAAGATTAAAGCTTTGGTGGGTACAATTTTTGTTTTGGGATATTTGAACAAAACAAATCCTGCTTTCAACCTTACCCGATTATTACATATTACTTAAAAAATGTTTGATATTTAGGATTTTAAATGTCAAAACTCTATACTATTTTCTTATTCCCATACCACCCTAAATACTAAATATCAACATACATAAAAGCTAAAATCAATGAATTGCATGGACAGGTGATTTGTCCCCTGTACATTCTAACACAGCTCTTTACTCTGGCCCTAACACAACTTACTTCCTCATGATGGACTTCCTAATCGATAGCCCCTCCTCCAGATCCGCCTCATTGGCCATAAAAAGCAGTCTCTTGCCCGATTCATCTACACCCACAAAGTCCCTCTGTTCGGCTGGAAAATTTTCAAACAGAAAGGAGGAAAATAAAGTTAATTTAATTCACTATTTGGCATGTATTTAATTGTCCTCACTTTGGTGAATACATTGTATTTGAACAAATAACTACAAGACTTTAGTGAAGAACATAAATTGCAAAACTTGGCCCTTAAAAAAATTAAAAACAAAGCCTAAACCTCAGCAACAAAAAAATATTGATGAGTTGTGTGCCAGAAGTATTAAACAGGTAATATCAAAATGATAAAAAATGCACCTTAGACTTAGCTGCCACCAGACACACACACATTTGGATTAAATATTAACTAATCCTTTGATATACCCTACCCTTAGTTCACTCCTATACATCTAATCTAAAGATGGCGGCGTGAGTTACCGGTCTTCTTCTTGCCCTTCTGCCCGGGGACGGTCTCTGTGAATTCGTGGGCCTTGCTCATCATCATGGCCAGCGTGGCGTTGTGTGCCCGGAACAGGTCCACCACCTCGTGCAGTGCAGCGTCTGTGATCAGGTCACAACTCATCACCAGGATGTCTGTCTGTAGGTCAGCGTAGGGAGAGAGGGAGAGGGAGGCAGAGAGGGAGAGAAACGCATGCAAAACATTTCGTCAGATTGATACCGCATACATTTCTTAATGAAAGGGGCTGTGTATGCTTTATAGGGTTATACATGGGCTCCTCTTGCCCACCAGTATGTAGTAGAATTTGTGCTTATTCTTTAATTGCGCCCGCATTCAAAGAATGAACACCTGCCCTGTGAATTGGATTTGATAATTAGCCTACTGTATAAGTAGTAAAGGTAAGCTCATTAGGGCACAGAAAATGCAGGAAAAGATGCATGCATTGCGAATCCAGCTATGACACTCTACAGAGCAGATTAATTATCGTCTGAAACTGCCTATGCATATAAATTTTTCTGGAGCAGTGACAACTATCTTAGCGAGCACAGCTTATGCTTTGCGTAAAGTATAGAACGCTTCATGTACACCTCTCAGGGCGTAAATAGCCTGCCATATGTGTTTCCTAACGACGGACAACAGACCAGTAAAGGGATCTGTTTGACGCACAGAGTTTGGGTGAGAGACACAGAGAAAGACAAAGGTAGCGAGCTGTGTTGACAATGAAGAAACTCAGCACATGGGACCTTTAATGGTGGATCTTGTGATGGTGTGGAGGCCTAGAAAACACACGCTTACAGACACACACAAACGCTGACTGATACTCACAATACACACTGGGTGTACTTGATAATTTAGCATTTTGTTTAAGTTTTGATTTATGTTGGGATTCTTAATACCCCACCAATGCCAAGTAATAATCTGAAGAAAAAGAAGATCCTAATAACTATAAAAAGAAGTCCAAAAAAGGTCAATGAGATGAGGAGAAAAACAAAAAAAGGATTGTAAAAAAGAAAAAGTGGGAAGAGAGGAGCAGGGAGCTGTGGAATGGGAGGTGGGGCCCCTCAACAGCTGGACCTCAGTTACCGGCCCCTAGCCAGGCCCCAAGTCCCGCTCCGGCTGGCTGACACTGCTAGCTAGCCCGTGACAGCACACCGTTTCATACTGCACTCTGGGCACGTTGAGCTCTTATAGCACACACACACAGACACACACACACACACACACACACACACACACACAATATAAACAGAGCCAGACAGACTATAGGAAAAACACACATGGACAACAGATAACTGGCCAGTATGCTGTTTCGGGAATCCACAGTAGCCATCTCTTCCCTGTAACCAGTTTCAAAAGCTGTTATTAAACTGGATATTTAGGTAAAGGCAATGCTTCCCGTTGTGGAACAGATCCTATGGATAATGTAGCGTGGACCATAAGGGTCCATTGTAAGAAAGAAAAAAAGTATCCTCCATGTTTAATTCCTATGATTCAGTTCAAGATCGAAAAAGCTGTCGTCAAGATGTAGAGCCATGAGGGGTAGTTTAGGTTTTTATTAATACAACACCCCCCCCCCCCCTCTTAAAAAGAGACATTGTATCCATGAGTCGTCCTCTTTTATCATCAGCTTTCCTTTGTATTCAAACTATGGAACCGGACAAAAGGGAATTCCATGGAGCGGATTCCATAGAGATACGGAGCATACGCATGGGGAAGCCAGAAACAGAGCAACACTTACATTAGTGGCATTAACTGGCTCCCATGGCCGTGTTAAGTTTCGCCGTGTTTACGCACGTTTGTGTGTGCGGCGGCCTCCATTTGGCGGTGCACTGACAAGCACTGTCAGCATGCATGCTAATCCTACCATTAGCACCAGCGGCCCCAATGACAGATACAACTGTATATACTCTCCTGTCGAGAGAGAGAGAGAGAGAGAGAGAGAGAGAGAGAGAGAGTCTCAGGGAAGGAAGTGAAGGAAAAGGTAGACAGGAAGAGAGTTGTAAGAAATAAAACTGGACCAGTCACAGAAGAGGGCTAGGAGGTAGAAGAAAACAAAGCTAAAAGACTGACTGAAGCAAAATATCCCTCCATTCAATATCAACAGCTCAAATAAAAAGCACATTTCAAATAACACATTAACCCATACAAGTACTTACACATTGAAAAATAATAATGTAGTCATCGCTGGGGATGAGAAAAAAAAAACAAGGGAAAACGTTTGGAAAAATTTCAGATTTCAAGGCCTAGTGGGCAATGATACACAACATCACCACATGCACACACGCAACACAACATTATCCTACACAATCAAGAACATGATATTTAAAGAACCAGACTAATACCGCGTTGAACTAAGTGATGAGGTTGACGCCATCTTCAAATTGAACAGGTTGCGAGATCGACATTTCAATTTGGCATCGCGTATTCGTTGAGACGTCTCAACACGTGTCATGGTACTAAAATTCAGACACGATAATAATCCAGCGATGAACATATGGAATCATCTCAGGTAATGGCATTTCAAGGTCTCCTGGGAGGGTTTGGAAGTCTCCTGGGAGGGCTGCCCTGGAAGTAACACAGCCTGGTATGGCCCAGGAGGAGACAGGAAGCCTCCACTGGAACGACGGAGGAGGTGTCTGCTGGAGATCAGCTAACACTGGGAGTCCTAGGCCTTTCGACTCCCTCCCTCTCCCTAACCCTCTTCTTTCCTGTCTTTACATTTATTTCACACACACACACACACACACATTCACAGACACTGATCAACACGAGGGGCAAGAGATAAGGTGTGTGTGCGTCACACACACCGTTTTGCGGACTATTGCACATAAACACAAAGTCAAAAGCGTGAATCGTGAAAGCTATGGTTGGTAACCATAAAACACAACCATAGGCACACAATCATGCTTATTTTAAAGAAAACACACACACACACACACACACACACACACACACACACACACACACACACACACAGACAGCTCGGGCGACAGCAGAGTGGAGTCAGCTGGAGAGATAGAGACACTTTAACCTTTCAACAGCGATGATCACGGCTGGACCGCTCAGGACCACACACACAGGCACACACACACCCAAATGCGCACACACACACACACACTGCACAACTTAAAGTTTACAATACCACATTCCAATGGTAGATAACACCAGTTGAAAATGGCCACTAATGTTGAAAATAAATACATACTGTATAACATGCTAGTGACCCAAGTTCAAATGAGATGGTTTTCAAACTTTACCGTGAGAAGATTTTAAAAATTCTGACAAGCCAACCTAGCAATGAAGATTTGCTGGGAAAAACAGAACCAAACCAAGGTAAAGTCAAACAGCAGATAACCGGTATGATTATAGGGACATCCATCTCAATTGATTTTCTTTGCCATTGTTTCTAGAATTAACTCATTTTGAGGCAGAAGACACAAAGAAAAGCTAAGTTCTTAAATTGCAATTTTTTGCTTTAAAAATAAAACGACTCCAAGCCAACAAAATAAAGCGATCTAAGAAATGTGGGCCTTTGATCACTCAACTGGCCGTTGACATCCCTCCCTCCCTCCGGCTTACCATTAAGAACACTATGTCAAGAGGAGGAGAGCATAGCGAGCGTGACAGTGGAAGATAACGGAAGTGTGCGCGTCTATGTTGATGGTGGGGGGAGAGAGGGGGGTAAACTCTTACTCAACCATGTCTCCTGTGTCCCAGAAGAAAACTGTCTTTTTCTTTCTTTCCCGTCTCCCAAACTTCAACAACTCACCCGTGTCGCGGTTACCTGAAGAACAAGATCCATGCACGATTTTCCATTGCAATCTTTTATTTTTCCTCTGCCTTCCCGTCCTAAAGCCTTTTAATGGTTGCCCTAGTGAGAAGCTCCGGGATGTAATAATGTAATTCATGATTCATTCAGCAACTCCCAAAAGGGCATTTAGGTCTTGGGAAGATAGAAGCCACTTATGCACTTCCATAAGGTTGAGCCGAAGAAGGCAGGATGTAATGCGCAAAAGGCTTGACGCAAGCAAGAAAAACGAATGGAATGTCAATGGAACAGTGCAAAGCTGTCGGAAAAGCCTCCCTTTCATACGTTAGCTTCAATAAGAAAGAACCCAGTATTAGCCTTAACATCCATCTAAATAAAAACTTTGCCGCTAAAAGGATCGAACAGGATGAAACGTGCCGGTGACAAACTTTCCTTTCGGAAAACCAGTGACTCGTTCTATTCATTTAAATCCCGACTTTAAGTGTTTGGTTTGATAAGCTACACCAAATCCCCAATACGGGATGCTACATTGTGTGCGGAGATGACTGTGTATTGGTGTGTGTACGTAGGGATGAGTATGCGTGTGGACGGCACTAGTGCTTCAAATGGACGGCATGAGTGATTTCTATGCGGGAATTTGGGAGCCCATTGATAGGGTCCTTCACTCATCGCCTTACAGTGTGTTTGTGTGTGTGTGTGTGTAACTCTACTCCTCTAATCTAGCGCCCTGATCGGGGGATTAGGGATTGAAGCGTTCTCGGCGGGAGCATGCCCCAACTCGCCGCACATTTGTCCGCGTGTACATTGAGGGCTTTCATACGTTACGGTATTTTTTTTGGTTCCTGAGTTTTATATTTGGACCATACAAACAACAACAAGAAAAAAAAAAAGAAAGAGTCAAGCCCACTTGTCATGACAGGGGACATCTGTATTTACTTTAGAAGCAACAGGGTGCTAAAATGTCATATTAGTATGATGTGCATGTTTAACCACTCACTGTAACCTTCGCCACCATGGCCCACAAATCTTCTTTTTTGCAGGGGAAAAATGCATCGTAAGTTCCCATAAATTAAACAAGATCTCAATAAGCTTAATAATTAAGTCGTGTTCGCTTCTGCCAATCGACCGCAAACTATAGAACAGAAAAGCAGCAGAATTGTACATTACACAGTGGCGTTTCACTCAAGAGGGGCTTCTAAGTGGCGTACTACAAAAGGTCTTTCCTGTACATTGCCAATTCTTTCCATGTCGTGCACTCCCCTAAAAGCCGCAACAAGCCAACCCGTAATACCCCAACGTACTCGGGTTCAGCATACGCACGCACCAACGCTTGTTGCTAGCATGTGCAGTGACATCCCCTCGATAAATGACCATAAGGAACCAATACATTTTGAATGGGGCGACCTTTTGGGCTGCAGACAGGCGAGACAAATTCATGCAGTGGAACCAGACTGTACATGTTCAAACAGTGTCATTTTCCTTGTCACTGTTTAGCCAGCTTCGCACGACGGCCGCACTGGAACGGTTATTTGGTACGAGAGATGTAGGCTGGAGATTATTAAATGCCGCCCGCACACGCAAACCATTAAACTTGGGGATATTGTACTCCAGCATAAGGAAACCTGCTGCACATGCTTTATACTGATTCAAGAACTACGGCAGTCAGTTCAACAATAGCTAAAATATAAACTCAACTTTTCCAAGGGGTACAGATGGCACAGATCTTGGCCAATGACTACTGGATGTATAGTAATGTATCATATATATAATATTGCTACATTTTAGAAAGAGCATTAGGAGATTGCTGCCATCTATAAGTTAGTGATATTCAGGTTGCAATATGAACACGCTTATCTATGCCATCATTATCCCCAGGCTTCAAAGCAGCAATATGCAGGGGCCAGGATTTAAGGGATGGGCCCTCAGGGAACAGGTTGCGCTCAGCGAGACTTTGATGTGCCAGGGCCCCCTTGATTGCCCAGGGCCGTGGTGGTGGTGCTGCTGCTGCACCTGTTGCCCCAGCCTAAGTACCATATGTGTTGCTGGATTCCCTGGTTAAACAGCCTGTGATTATGGGCCTTAACCATGACCTCATCTGTTTAGAGGGAGAGGGGGGCAATGCAACTGAGATGTCTGACATGGTGTGGCGTGGGAGAGAATACACAAACACCTTTGGCATGTGCCATGTGAGGGAATACACATTAGTTCATTCTGGGTGGGAGTCGATAAGTGTTTTTCTTTAACTGGTAAGGGTAAGTGTTAGGGTTCCCACGGACTAAACTGTCTTGGCTGCTTGGGACTAGTATTACTCCGGTGTCGGCAGATTTACCTGATGTTCCGTGTAACCAAATTATGGCTGTGATGATATCTTTGATTTGCAACTGGGAATAACCACTCCCAGTTGCGGAGACGTTTTCCTTCATTTATCCCAGTTTTTTCATGCACTGAATACACAAATATGTCCTTGGATGTGTGCGTCTGCATGTAGGTGTGTGTGTGTGTGTGTGTGTGTGTGTGCGTGTGTGTGTGATGATTTTAGGACATCCCAGGCAATGGCCACATAATAAATAACAACAACAAACAAATAGAGAGCTTGCCCCGATGCAGGCAAAGTACTGTGTATTGCTTCCTCCTGAGTTTGCCACCACGGGACTCAAACCCAGGTCCTTTTTCCTTCCACCTAGCGCCAGCGTCTTAGCCTACTTGATAATTGGGAAAGGTGGCCAATTCCTATAGTCAAGCGGATGTATAAATACCTTTGTGTGTTGTGTTTTCTTATTTTTTAGCAACTACTTGAGTTCATTGCAACCCCACGTTAAACACATAAGGGGGAGAGGAAAACACACACCTTGATCTTCTGCTGGATGTGTCTGAGAGCGTCGGCGGTGCCCATGTCGGTGTCCTCCTGGATACACACCACGTCCAGCTTCATCTTCACCTCCAGCTTCATCTTGGGGTCCGTGCTCATCATCTTCTGCACCTCCTTGGTGGTGATCACGATAACCTCTGGAAACACAATCCATAACCGGTGCATTTCAGAGAATGGCCACATGGATAAACACAAACACAGAGACTTTTGATAGGCCTCTTCATTTCTGAAGGAAATTCATTCACTTTTGACGCACATAATCTTAATCTTTACTTTGACAAAATAAACCTTAAGAAAAATGCACATTCAATAGAGATGGCCAATACAGCAAATGAAAATCACTTTTATTGAACCGCCTACAGTAAATTCAGACACATGTCAACCCAGAGCAGGTTAAGATTGAGCATATGGCCGACTGATGACAGCAATTGCATTTGCAGAATTATGAATGTTACGAGTGTTGTAATGAGTGTTACAATATTCCCAGGAAAAATTGGCGCACAGTTAGTGACGCGTTTTCCATCACCCAGAAGTGATTGTTCCGCCAGAGAGGTTAGGCGGAGTTACAACAACTTTGCGTACCATTTTTTTCCGGTCTCGGCTAGCGTTGCCAGTAATCCACCTGCTAACTGACTGACGTCACACAGGCGACACTGTTTGGATCTCTGGGAAGTGAGGTCTGAAAACACACCTGCAATTACAGCTTAACGCCATAGGTGTCGCCAAAATGAAGGAAACTGAAGTCTTCGAGATGACCACTTTAAGTGCTAATATTGCTGTATTTGCCTATAATTCTTAACACTTTGAAACACATAGAATAGGGAATTTGACCTCTGAAATTGTAAATCGCCTCTGGGCTGTAAGGTATGAGGTCAGTAAAACAGAAGTCAGCAAAAACAGCAGCTAAGAACAGCAGATTCTAAAAGACAAAGCCAGTCCAACTGTAAGCCAACTGTAAGACTATTAAAAAACATTTAACATTAAATAACTGAAGACTGAGTGATCTATGAGTTATGACTTTGGTGATCTATGTGCAAATGCAGATTCAAAGTACTTAATATAAAATAAAGTGCACTTTCATAAAGTGTTATCTACAAAACACCATTAGAGTTAAATTGGTTGGGCCTGTATGCTTTAATCGCTTGTCTGCATAAAATGTCTACTCTCCCGGGCATACTCTCACTATTGCTGTGTCAGCATAGTTAAAGCTAATTGCAAGACTGGGCTATTTAGCTGCATGTAGTAAAATGCTTGCCACACATGTTGGAGATGTACACAAAAAAACAGCTTTTCCTTCAGTCTCTCAAAAATAAATGTTTCTGTTGGTCGTTTGCTGCCATACAATAATAAAGTTCACCAAGTGCCTTAACAAGCAATCTTTTTTCGGAGCCACCGCTTCAATTAATTCATTAATAGATTAATAGTTTGGTGGAAAATGGGTTAGGGGTGATGCGGAGGACTAGTTTAGTTGTAGTTAAGCCTATTCTTATTTCGAAATTGTGTCAAGCATTTAGTGTGCAAGCATCAACGGATATATTACCAAGAACTTTCAACAGCCTGAACGTAGTAGATATTATGATGCAAGGGAGCGGTCACCTTCGAAGCCCACCCTCTCCAGCAGGTTCAGTGGGTACCACATCAGAGGTTTGTTGCCCACTGGCAGCATCGGTTTAGGGGTGTTGTACGTCAGATCCATCATACGAGACCCCCCACCCGCTGCCATCAACACAGCTTGGAGCTCCATGATGTCTCCTGCGGATGGATTGGGGTGGGACATATCCGACATGAAGATTCAGACAGTCTGTTGCTATCTAGCCTACTATGTTGGCAGTTCTGTTTGGGTTATTAAAACGTTCGTCACATTGCCACTCAAGCTTTAGCACATCATTAAATATATCAAATACTCTTTGATCAAGCCTCGCTGTAAACCTAATAACTGGAATATGTTCATACATTGGGTAAATCCTGGCAAACATTTCGAAGCATCAATAGCATAATAGAAATGTGCAACAATGATTATTGCCTGCTGAACGACTGTACTTGAATGTAATTTAATGTCCACTTACCTTACAATAAGCCTCGGGCGATGACTTCTCACTAAAACGATAGCGACCGAGAAACATGCAGTACCTGTCACTTACAGAATAGCACACTAACTAAAAAGTATAATAAACGCTATTCTGGCTTCAGCGATTATTCTAGAACAGCCGACACTTAATATAGAAAGAAAAAAACGTGCAGCTCTTAAAACTATGGATATGTAAGTTTATTCAGTATATATTTAAATTCTAGATTCGTAAAGTGAGCTAATAGTTAGCATGTATGATGACATAAGTGCGTCTAGCGAAATCCGTCCGAGTGAGAAACGACCTACTCCACAAAGGTTCCACTCGCAGTCAGCCGAGCCAGGTAGGATTATGGACTGTATGCAATTTTTCTATCAAGTGTCTCCATGGCATAGCTACAGCACATACATAAATTATAAATCCAACAAAAAAATCACAAGAAACGTTAGTTTTAATGCAGTAGATTAATACTCAAGTTTAAATTAAAATTGCACATTTAATCCCAGACAGCGTGGAACATGTAATGCCTCATTGCCACTACATTTCACCTTCTTAGTACTTGATGTTTAAAAATTCCTGTTTCACAGAGCAGAGACATTACAGCAAATTGAACTTGAAGAATGTGGTCTTGGCTTTGTTTGCTCGGGCCAGGAGATGAGCTTGACTGACTGCTGCTGCTGCTCTCTGGAACCCCACAATAACAGCACACTGAGATAGAAGTCTGGGTGGCGATGAGTTGGGCTACAAAAGAAAACAAGATACAAGGAGGAGATAGGTAAGGAATGGTGATAGAAAAAGATTTAAGAAATGAGGGAAATCGATTGGGTGGGTGGGGGGTTGTCTGTGGATTACAAGATTGAACCATATGAAAATCCTAAGAATGAAGTGCCTTTCACAGCTTTTTGTGTTTTTCCCCCCTCATTGTTTCCCCCGACAGCCTACAATTCTAGTGGATTAAGGAAAACATTTGCAATTTGATATGTTATCAATGTTGCATATTCATCAAACTGTAAGCAATTCCCATATTTTCTGACACAAATAAACAAACGAAAAAAAGCAAACTCCTTGAAATTACAACGCACAATTTCTGCCTCCCCTAAACCATTATGATCTGCGCTCCAGATCACACATTGTCCAACCGTAGAAAGGCATTTTCTGTTTCCCCTCTCCTCCCGCCTGCTTTACAAGGTGTTGTCAGCGCACAGGTGGCATCCCTCTCGTCTCGTCATAAAAAAGTAGGATCTGGAAGGAAGGCCAGGCTCTAAGCTGTAAACGTCAACTCCATACCACGGACACTAACACAGATCACAGCTTGGCAGCGTTTTTTCTTTTTTCTTTTACAGATGTGGGAGAGACATTGTACATATCAGAGGTCTGGAGGATGTGGCTTCACCTGGAGTGGTGTCTGGTAGGTGTCCACGGAAGGTGATGTCCATCCGTAGTGGGTCCTTGGGAGCATGCCATCTGCTCCCAAGGACATTTGTCTATTCTTTCTTTGATTTGTTTTATTTTGGCTTCTTATTTCTATATTAAAATCCACATTGTCAAAAAGAAATGAGTGAGAGAGAAAATGTTTGTGTGTGTGTGTGTGTGTGTGTGTGTGTGTGTGTGTGTGTGTGTGTGTGTGTGTGTGTGTGTGTGTG
>JAOPJO010000147.1:6483634-6495527 GCA_027123675.1 Molva macrophthalma | reverse complement strand
GTGTGTGTGTGTGTGTGTGTGTGTGTGTGTGTGTGTGTGTGTGTGTGTGTGTGTGTGTGTGTGTGTGTGTTTGGGGGGGGTTTGACACTTCATCCACTACCAGTAAGTAGCACCCCCCCCGGGTGATGCACTGCTGCCAGTATCCAACAGAACACTCACCAAACACTGGCTATCACTCTGGAGAGGAGAGGAATGATGTAACTATCCAATTAGAGACCAGGAGATGATTAGGTGGCAATGTCGGTACAAGAGACAGGACACCCCTACTCTTACGATGAGTGCCATGGGATCTTAAGTGATCACAGTCAGTCAGGACCTCGGTCTAACGCCTCGTCCGAAAGACTCTTTGACAGTACATAGACAGGGATATTACATAAACACCTCTACCAACACCATCTGGTGCCCCATCCAAGGATGGACCAGGCTAGCGCTGGTTAGCTTCCAGAAACCAGTAGTGCTTGGCTGGTAGCCATGGTGTTGGTGTGTATGTGATGTGTCATTATTTGTATGCAATTATATTTAAATGTTTTATAATCAAACCCTGTATGTAATGTACGTACATTTGATATTTCGTTGGACGTTTTGTAATACATAGAGCTGGGTAGTCAAGGCCCTTCCTTTCTCTATGGACAGTTTTAATTCAGTCAGCCGTGCAATCATGGATGTGGCAGCAGAGAGCCGGAGTTGTATGTTTACCAGCTACCCTGCCACATTCAAGCCATGAAAAAAATTTGGACTTGGACACAATTGGAACACTCCATTTTAGAAAGCTTTAAAAAATGTGATGAAGTCATACCTTCCGTGTTTATATCTAGCTTTCCGAAAGAGGGAAAGAAAATGTAGTCCGTATACCAATTCATCTACGCATGAATTGGTATGTATTGGTATATGATGTGATGGTATATGATGTGATGGTATTTGATGTGTTGGTATATGATGTGTTGGTATATGATGTGATGGTATATGATGTGTTGGTATATGATGTGATGGTATGTGATGTGATGGTATGTGATGTGATGGTATGTGATGTTGGTATGTGATGTGATGGTATGTGATGTTGGTATGTGATGTATTGGTATGTGATGTGATGGTATGTGATGTTGGTATGTGATGTATTGGTATGTGATCTATTGGTATGTGATCTATTGGTATGTGATGTGATGGTATGTGATGTTGGTATGTGATGTTGGTATGTGATCTATTGGTATGTGATCTATTGGTATGTGATCTATTGGTATGTGATCTATTGGTATGTGATGTATTGGTATGTGATCTATTGGTATGTGATCTATTGGTATGTGATCTATTGGTATGTGATGTATTGGTATGTGATGTATTGGGATTTGATGTATTGGGATGTGATGTATTTTTCAGGAGCTTGTGATACATAGGAACTGGAAGCACTATTGTTGGCCAAAAACAATATATCACTTAACTACTGTTTGTTATATTGTTTTTTATATACTTATTATGTATTGTATGTTATGTGTGATGTATCTGATACATTACCGTATATGTATTATATTGGTTGTGAGGTGGGCTATATGTTATATGTTATGTATTATGAATTTGATAACCAATTTGCTTCTAAACAGTTTAAATGTAATCAACAATTTCATGTATTGATGATCCTTAAAATGAACATTATATACTTCTTTGTATATAGGTATACTTTTTATGTATATAAAGATTCGTTCATACAGTAAGCGAGAGCGTAGATTTCAAATGCAAACTTTACAAGTTAATTGATGTTGACATTGCATTGATAACTGTTAAGAGCGGCAGGAAAGGAAAAGTTCGAGCTGACGAATAAAAACGAACTGGAAAAAGCTGCTGCCAGAATCCATAAGAGAGATTTAAAATCATCTTTCTCATGGGCGAGCGCGCACTCGGAGAGAGAAAAGCACTATATTTATTCTTAAATTAACAGAATGATCTATTCAGAAACTCAATTTTAACTCAATTAAAGCTTCTCTCCCGTCGGTCATGCCTTTGTTGCGGTAATTGTCAGTCTGAACTTCTCTCCGGCTTCATCCCCTTTGAACATGAATTGTGATGGAGCTCAAACCTCAGCATAGTGTTGTGGGGATATGTTAATTCAACCAAGGTGGTGGTGGCGGTGGAGGTAGTGGTGGTGGTGGTGGTGGTGGTGGTGGAGGGATGGTTTGGGGGTTGTGGCGGTGGGAGCGGTGGTGGAGGGTGGTCGTTGATAGTCGAGATGATGATAGGCCGATGACAAAAGACGCAGGTAAGGAGTGGGCTTCAGAGCCTGTAGCCAGCGGAGCCAAATACACGTATAAATGGGCAGGATGGGAAGACACACACGTCGTTCACACACACACTTCGTTCACACACACACGCACGCACGCACGCACACACACACACACACACGTAGTTGCAAAGGAAAGCGAGACTGGTTGAACTAATGAATTTGTGAATTTCAGCCCTGCTTCCTGTGATGCTAATGAGCTTATTTTGGCATAAGCTCATAGAGCCAGCACACATACACACAAACACACACACATAAACACACAAACGGCAGCCTAAGCCAACCACTCACAATCTCTTGCTGACAGTGGCTCATTGCCACCTCTTCAAATCTCTCTCTCTCTCTGTTTATCTCCTTTCCTTCCTCCTCCATGTCAAGTGTGCTGTTATGACATGTGTGTGTTTGTGTGTATGTGCATGCATGTGTGTCTGTGTGTGTATATGTGTGTGTGTGTGTGTGTGTGTGTGTGTGTGTGTGTGTGTGTGTGTGTGTGTGTGTGTGAATGTGTTTGTGTGTCACAACAGAACACCTAATAGCTTCTTGCTCTATACAGGAAAGGCGGCCTCTTTGTCTGTCTGACAATAGGAACTAATGGAATCATGAACGAGGTGGCTGGTCCAACCACAGGGGTCCTAAAGCGACTTAATACTTCCACCCAGGTGGTGTCACATAGGTCTACTTAATTAAACTACATCAAATAGATCTTACTTTGTCCCTCATCGTGTCTATCTGCAACATCTGAAGGTACTAGATAGTTTAAATGGGAGTTTTTAAAGAGGAGTCATACAAACAATATAAAAAAAGATGATCATAAAAATGGACGTCGCTGGCCCAGCACCAATTAAATAACTATGGATGGAAGATGGAGAAGCCCTCATCAGTAGCTTGAGTCTATGGGATCTGCAGTTCCAACGTGGGCCTCAGTGTGGTGCTGTATATTCATGCCCAGGTGTCGGCCTAATGACTTGTCTTCAGTTCGTACTATATTGAACCAAGGAATGGGCTTTTTTATAGTATAATTTTATATACTAACAAGCTTCACTTTCCATAGCCAACTTACATATAGTCATAAAAAGCATGTTGTTTCATGGGAAATATCAATTGCCTGATGAGACAATAAACCAAACGTAACTTGGTTGTGTTTGGCATCAGACAAGAGTTTTCTTCAGGCGTGCTGCAGTGAGATATCGAACGGATGATTAATTGCCAAGTGCGTATGATTGGTTGTTTCGATTTAGCGAAAATGGTAAACATTCTGAGAAAGACCGATCGCCCTCTGTCATTTGATAGAAAGGAGGCGCAAGATGGTACGCAAAAGAGAAAGGCAACTATGGCCTAAAAGTTATTTTACTTTAGCTGTTATGGTGGTATGTTGTCTAGCACCCACTGTACAGTCTTATAATTTGAGAAAAAGATACCGAATAAATGGACAAATATGGCTACCCGATAGGGAAACCACGGCGCATTATCGAGAAGGAAAGGTTTTGCTTGGCAACTTCTTCGAAAAGGGGCGAAGTGGTCTCCCATCAAGTTTCCCAGTCAACAGAGAAAGGAAGATGAATTCCTCTCCGGACGATGAATGCAATTATCAAGCAGATTCTGCAGGTAACTCGATTTATTGTTTGAAGTTGGGTTGTATAAATTATTGCTGTTGTCATCATTTTTATCATCGACAAATGTACAATCCCAGGTTGGGCTAAAGGTCTACTGAACTATCCCAAGGCACCGACATTGCAATGTCGTGAGGATAAGATGAAGCTCCAAGCTATGGGGCCGGGGGCGTCACAGTTTCAGTTGGACCAAGGTACAATTCTAATGTAATTTCCTCTTGAACTGCAGGCTTAATATTAATTTCTTCAGAAAACCAACAACAAGACCCCTTTTTAATTTTCAGAAAAGAGGGGACCACTTCCTCTAAGCAAAATCCCTCCAACCTGTGGTTACTCAATGCATAGAAACGCTCTAGGACTGGTGATGGTTGCGCTGTACGATGGCTGCAATATAATCAAAGAGGTAATATTTATTTATTTATTTATTAATGATGGTGAAGTAGTGGCTAGGGTGTCCGAATGCCAACGGAAAGGTCCTGGGTTCGATCCCCAATATATACAGCATTACCTGTTGGCCCTTACCCTAACAGAGCTCTTTAATGACTTTAATGTATTTGACTGTGATGGACGAATAAAATAATCATCGTAGCTGTGACTGATTGCATTTTTTCTTCGTAACGGTCACAATCCCAATGTCTATCTTCACAGGGTGGATATAACGTCCTGCCAATGCGTTGGCAAGGAATGCCCATCATGCTGATTTGCCCCCAACCGACACCAACAGCTGTCATAGCTACCCCCACCACTACAACCCCCACCACACCTTCCACAACTCCACCACCGAAACCCGAAGACTTGCCCTTTCAATTCTACCAGTGGAATCCCCTGTTGATGCTTCCCTTCAACAAGAATCCATATGGGCAACAAGTAGTCTATCCGCCACCATATATGCCGAAGGAACCCCTAGCAGCACAGCCTCCATGACGTCCATGACAGCAATGCCTGCGCCAGCTATGAAGAATCCTCCAATGTTTAACTTCCAACAGTATCCCCAATATTATGCATCTCAGTTCCAATACCCATTCTTCTTTCAACCACCAACAATGATGCCGATGACCCCCACAGGACCGACCACCACTACGGGAACGACCACCACCACCACAACACAGCCACCTGCAAAGCTTCTGCCAGGGCAGGGACCAGTTTTTCAACCAGTCCCTCAATTCTACCACCCTTTCATGGCAAAATACCCTTATTATTTTCCAATTCCGCTCCCAAATCAAATGGCACCATCTCACCCATACTTAATTGGCATACCTTCATCCACATAATAGTCCATCTGCCCTTCATGCCACCCATTCCTATTTTTCCAGGCTAATGCTGTTAAATGACTCAACCAATAAAATGAAAGCATGCACTCAAAGGTTCACTTTATTTGACTGTTCAAAAAGCTTCATTGCGCATGGAGAAATGGGCTACTTAAGAAATCTGCTCATATGCATCTGCACAGTACTAATGATCTTGATGGAAAGGATAAGACAGGATTTGATAGCATGTACCGTGATGCACGGCAGCCAGTGCACTCACCACACTGGCAAGGTGAGGAATGAAACTATCCAATTAAAGACTGGGTGATGATAAAGGGGCCCCGTTGGTAGAGAGCCAGGGTGGGAATTTGACCAGTTTACCAGGTTACTACCCTTACTAGTGTGACGATGCCATGGGTTCTTTAGTGAGCACAGGATGTCAGGACCTTGGTTAAAGTTGTATCGGAAAGAGTACCTCTCTGTCCGGAGCCATTGGAGTTTTTATATAGGCCAGAGTGATGAGCACCCCTATTGACCCTCAAACACTTCTAACAGCACCATGGTCTCCCATCTTAGGATAGACCAGGCCAGCCCTGATTAGCTTCAGAAGAAACCAGCAGTGCTCGTTTTATTTACCATTTGTCTCTGGAAAAATGGTCTTGGTTTTGTTTTGTATTGTACTGCATGTAAAGCCCTCTGAATTGCCCCTTTTGTTTGAAGGGTTCCATATAAATGTAAAACTTGCTTTGCCGTTAAACCTTTAGACCCAAATTTGTGACTTAAAGGTTATTTTAATTATTGGGAAAATCTAACTGTATACATCACGATAGATTGAGTATGTTATGTGACACGGGCACATCATTAGTTTAGGTCTTCAAATAACAGGAACGTTAAACATTGTTGCTACGTAGCTAATTGTTTTAAGTGAATACACCTGTGGCTTTATTATTTACAGGCTCTTTGATTGGCTAACTAGTATGGAATTCCTCACATGAATACCAGTGATTCGGGTCTTGCTTCAGAACTGGTGAGCTGAGGGACATCTTCCTAGGCTGTTTGTGGATCAAGCATGGCTTCTGATGTTACACCTAACGCAGAGAATTTTGGTGGCAGCGGTTTGCAGCTCTCATTTTTTTTAGTTATGTATACCCATGTCTACACTGTGTTGCTTTGGCTATAGTGAATAAAGTTCAGCCAAGCGGTGAGGCAACAACAAAGGGAGTCATAGCTTGAAGTATTCTCTTTGACGGCAGAGTGCATCTGATTAATTAACGGGGCTTCTTGGCTCTTATCAAGCAGATGATGCAGGTAACTATTTGCGTTATTGTGATGATGAAATGCCTTGCACTTTTGCCTTAATGTGCACATTTGAATGCTTTACCAAAGGAACGCCTGGCCTTAATTTGGCTAATACGGGTTGGGGGTACATGGATACTTTCTTAAAAAGTGGTGAGGACTGGATGCAACTCAAAGCCATGGGACCTGGATCCTCTTACTTCATGCTGGGTATGGGTACGTTCAATTGTGCCTACAATTTCTGCCCTGTGTTGTGCATTATAGAAGTTATTTCTGTGTCTGGGTTTAAATTAAAACTATTGTTTCTTTACTTCATTTTAGGCGACGATGCTCCCATGTGGCCGAACCAGGTTCAGCCACAATGTGGCTACTCCCTGAAATACAACTCTTTGGGTCTTGTGTTGGTGGTCCCTTACAACGGCTGCAATATGATGCAAGATGTAAATGGATGCTAGTGGAAGGTCGTCACTTCAATTACCTGATAATTACTATTCATGTTCTAATGGTGCCTTTCCCAAATTGTATTTTTCTAGAATGGCTTTTATGTACTACCAATGCAGTGGAAGGGGACCCAAGTAAAACTCTGTTGCCCCATTAGGACAAGTCCTGAAACTACAACTCCTGCATCCCAGAAACCTCTTCTATCAGGGAACCCCACAATGAAACCTAGCTCTAGTCTTATGCCAAGCTTGAATATGCAGAAAATCCCACCTATGATGCATGATCTGTATAAACGATACATGGATCATTTAAACGCTATGCCACACGCTTCCAAATCACCTGAAGAAACCCTTCCACAGCCAGAGACTACAACTACCACAAGGCAACAACAAAAAATACCTTTTCTGTTCACTTCAGATGGGAACCCTTGCAATCAAGTTTGCTATCATTACCTGATGCTGCAGCAACAAAACAAGGCCTTGCCCTTTTAATCCTGATCTTGATTTGAAACTGAACCCTTCCAATCAAAAGACCAATCCTTATCCTCTCCAAACCACTGCATCACCACCTAATATCAAATCTCCTGAGGTAACCACTCCAATGCCGACAATGCAGCCTAGAGTCCATCAGCAGCAGCTGATGGACATGGCTGTTCCTGTCAACCCAAACTACAATCCCTATTTGTACCTGACTCAACTGATGCAGCAACAAAACATGGCCCCACCCTTCAATCCCGATCTCACTTCAAAACTGAACCCTTTCAAACAAAATGCCCATCTTTATCCACTCCAAACCCCTGCAGCACCACCTACTACCAAATCTCCTGAAGTAACCACTCCACAGACCGAGACGACAAAGCAGCCTACAGTCCATCAACAGCAGCAGCAGCAAAACATGGCTGGTCCTTAGAATCAAAACCCAAACTACAATCCCTATTTGTACCTGACTCAAAGGATGCAGCAGCAAAACATGGCTGTTCCTGTCGATCCAAACCTGAACCACAGTCCCCATCCTTACCAGAAGGATCAGTTCTGGGATTCACAACTATCCACTTAATCAGCACATCTATGGTAATTTAATGGCAATCCAACAATCCATGGATCCGACTAAGACTAATCATGCCACTGATGGGCCTAGCACAACTACTACTATACGGCCTACCCCCCCCGCCTGCTCCCACCACCACAATGCCAGCCGTCATTGCTATCAATTGTACAACCCTACCGCCTGTCCTAAGAGGTGGCGTTTATCAAAGCCCAGCCAATAAGTTTGTAAATTACAAAACTTCCTTTTGCAGCATCTATTGCTTACCAACAGGGCCTTAGCTTCACCCAAAATAATGGCTAGATCTGGAGACTCGCTGGAAGTATATCTGCACAGAACTATTGGGATGCTGCAGATTGGTTACCCTTCCATGCGCAAGCGCGATCTCCTGCTGACGGGCTGGACAACCCTAATTAAAGTAAAGGCAAGCTTTATTTTTCCAAGTTATCCACTTTTAAGAATTTGAATTTCTTTAACATTGTTCACCTTTCTTTCAGGTGTTCCATTTACTGTGACTCAATAAAAATATATATATATTATACTGTATACTTGTCAATTTTCTTATCTTTGTAACATACGTATGTAAAGATGAACTGTAACGACCAATGCATTGCGCAGTGTTTTTATTATTAAATCTGTTAAGCTTTGAGCCTATGTCTGTTTAGCTTAACATGATGCAAGGGTACTCAAAAACATATTTCATGGCATGGTTGCAGTATAAGTCAAGCCAGCATAATGAGAAGTACTACCTATTCTACAAGCCAGGCATCACTCGTACACCAGAAGGCTGTCGGTTATCTTTCTTGAGCATCTCTCCGTTGAACGACACTACAAGCTGAATGCATTTATATTATATTTAATGCAGTGAGCCAGCTCCACTGAGCATTTTCTTGTACGGGTCAATGCACTGGAAGCCTTTGTGGCACTGGAGTTCTTTAAGGCAGAATGTTGCCTTTAAAACGCAGGGTTTATTTTAAACACAAAGGTGCTTTTACATCATTATTTGCTTTGGTCTTTAAGGCAAGAATATGACCCATGCCATACAGCGACCATCTCCACATGATCCTGCTTGCTAGTAACAGTTTTCCTTTCTGAGTTAGTTAAGGCTGAGGTTGTGCATAGAGAAGGCATAAATTAACAATGAGAGATGACAGCGAGTGTAGCTCCCACATGGACTTATCGGCTACACACATCTCTCTCCTCTGCCCTGAATTCTACATTCTCCTCCCATTTCTGTCCCCTCCCACTTCTTCTTTGCTCAGTCACCCTCCCTTTTCATCCCTCACCCATCCCTCGCTCTCCTCCCACACCCTCCCTCTCCACCCCCCCCCCGCCATCTCTCCCTCTCTCTAGCTCTTGGTCTCACTCTCCTCCTGCTCAATGTTCTCTCCTCCCTCTCTCCATCCCCCACCCATCCTTCTCTCCCCTCTATAGCCCATTTCCTCGCTCTAGCTCGCTCTCCATGTTCCCTGCTCCCTCTCCATCCTCGCTCGCTCGCTCTCGCTCTCTGGCTCTCATACGTGGAGCTGCGGCACATCGGCCAGTCTCCCGGGTCTGGCTTCACTGCAGTGTGGGGGGGGGGGCAGAAGAGGCAGTGCTCTCCATCTCTGTGTGATGCGTTGAGAGAATGGTGCACCAGGAGAAACGCGTTTACCAGGTGCGTTGACTTGACGTGGTGGTGGTGATGTCTCTGTGTACATGCTGGTGATGCATTGACTTGAGATGTACATTGATATTGAACTGCTTGTTTTGCATTGGTTATTGCTATGGGGTGCGCGGCTAAAGGTGTATCACGTACGAGTAATGGATGTGCGCATGTGAAGTGGGAACGGCTATGGGTGTGTCTGCCTGTATATCTAGCTGGTTGCCTATTGGTATGTATTTGTAAAACCTTTTGTAAAATAGGAAATGTATCATGGCATGAATGATTGTGAATAAAAAAAACTGCTGTCTGTTCCGGAATTAATGTGATACTTATTATTCCTTTTTTTTATGTCTGATATACTGTATTGCCCTCCTCTTGATGGAAGGTGGATGTGTGTGTGAGAGAGAGATGTCTGGTCAGAAAGTCCCCTGACTGTTCCCAGTGAATGAGCAGGAGGCAGGACATTGATTGGTGGAGCAGGGTTGGCCAGCCAGCTATGATTAATGATGCAACGTGCATCACACCACTGTCATGCGTCACAAACTGAAAATAGAAAAGAATGAAACTGAGGTTGTGAAGAGACATAAGTAGGCAAATATCAACGGAGAGAAAAATATGTGGGGTACAACTATCATGTGTGTGTGTGTGTATGTGTCTGGGTCGGCCTGTCATTGTCTGACAATATATTGGCATTATTTTTCAACAGCTATCATACGACAGTGGCCCTTTCCCATCTTGCACCATGGGTAGATGCTGAGGTGGAATTGGGACATCTTTCGTGTGGGAGTTGGATGGGGGACGTTCTGCGTTTTGGTCAGACGCAGCAAATGATAGGGCTTCCACAAACTGACTGGCAGTCAGTTGAGGCATAACGTTACATTAATCATGGGATTTATATATAATTTAAATATAATTTAGATTTTAGATTTAAATATAAACAATGTTGTTCCAAATGTGTGGGACCACTAATTCTCTGTATAGCAGTAGATCCTGCAAGGTACCCAGATTGAGAATGTGTTTTTAACAGATGTTAGTAATGTAAGAGGATATTAGCACATTATTAGCACTTTAATTAGCATTAAAGTACATTAGTTAGGGCGTTAGAGAAACAGGGATGCAGGTGTAATGTGTTGGCCTTATACCTTAACAATTAACTTCTTACTACTGAGCAACTAAATACTATAATAGTAAACAAAACGTGCTGGTAGGCATCACATTTGCGAACTCACCATCTTGTTTCTCTTCCTCTCTAGAATAGAATATAGTTAAATGCTATTTTACATTGTGGTTTCACATTATGCAACATTATTCATGATTCTTCCATAAGAGAATTTGTCCTCATGCGTACATGAATAAATCCCCACCCCTCCCCCAGGTCATCTTTGCCAGGTCACTATTAGTTTGTACTACTCGAGACAGGACAAAGTAAACACAGCTCATTGCCTATTCTGTGCTAGCTGTATCGGCTTGTGTTGCTTTGTTCGCTCCTTGGCTTCAGTGGAGTGGCTTTTTACATCTACGACATGAAAGTCTTGACTCGCTGTCAAATGGTTGCTTCCTCCCTTCATCTTCCTGCATCCAATCCTCCAGAGCCTGCTCCTCACTGTCTGCTCTGCAGAGTGCTGTTTTCAGAACCCACATTCTGGTGTCGTTTTAAACCGTTGGTTGAGTTATATTTACCTAGGCAGTTTTCAGTTTTCCTTTGCCAGTATTCAACAACAACTCTCGACAACTCTCGCTTGTTGGCACCAGTGAGAATGGCAGAGAAGTAGCCAAATTGCAAGGCTATGAATGATGAGCATCATCTCTTCTACACTGAAGATGTACTTTATTGTGGTCAAAGGCTGAATGTGTTCTTTTGTAAACATTAAAAGTAAAGCTTATATAAAAAGCATTTGCCGCTATTTTTGTGTATATCTTTAAAATGTTGTTCAATGTATATAGGTCAAGTTCGATTTTCTTGCCGTTTTGTTGATGTTAGTATAATGTTGGCATTTATTCCCCTCTCTCTTTCTGACAGGCCCAGCGCAATGAGAGAGAGTGCATCAGGCAGAAACTCGCCCTTGGCAGTTTCTATGACGACGAGCCAGTCATCTACACCAGCTGCAGCAAAAACGGACAATCCTCCCGGTAGGCTTGGAGTGAGTGAGTGTGTGTGTGTGTGTGTGTGCAAGGAATGTTGTTTTTTTTATGGCAGGAAATGCGAATTATTTTTTATCAGTTGTTAAAGCACTGGGAATTTCTAATTGCATATGTTTCATTCATTAATAACAATTGCATACACTTATTTTATATAACATAACATATAACATAACATTTTTGTGTACCTTGCTGCCAGTAA
>JAOPJO010000147.1:6321084-6331741 GCA_027123675.1 Molva macrophthalma | reverse complement strand
ACCCCCAACCCACACCCCCCCCGCACAATCTCTGAGAACAATATCCTCGTCGTTGTGCCTAAAATAACGGTAGATTGTTTCTGAAATAACTGGCAATTGTTTGTAACAGGAGCAAACTGTCCTGGATCAGCTCGGACAGTGTGTGACGCATGACAGGTGAGATGTGATTGAACGACAATGGGTCACGGCCCAGAATGTGTGTTATGTGTGTAGACGTGTGCCTGACCTGCAGGTGTGCTTGCGGAGCCACCAGCTGAACTGGCTGTGGCAGTCCAGGCAGTGGTTGACGTCGCGCTCCGTCTCCTCCTCCCGCAGCTTCTGCTCAAACTCCAGGGCGTCCGACTTCTGCCACAGTTCATCTTTATCCCTGCAGGGGGCGGTGTTGGCCGCGGAAGGGATACAGAAGGGATTTTTGATGCAAAAAAAAATTTAAACCTGACGATGGCAACGGGAAATCAAAACTAGCTGTCTGTGTCGTGTTAACAGCGTTGGTGGAAAGTGGTTTTCGATGCGAGGACAAATGGTCCAGGGGCGGAGTAACATGGCGGGCCTGATGGACTTCCTCAGGCTCATGACCCTGCCCTGAATGTCTTTGATATTAACACGTTATGGAAGAACACACAGGCTCATCTTGTAAGTGCTGAGTGCTGTGTCGTTACATAGTAGTAGATTCTAGATTTTTATAGTCACGAAATTAGATAAGTGTGTTTTCGCCCAGTTCCAGCCATTACCGACATAACAACGCATGAATCACTGTGGATGTGTGTCACTGTGAGTGACATCAGTTGGTTGATGGTACCTGATTAGCTCTATGAGTCGCTCCTCCAGGTTGATCTTGGTGCGGTATAGGTCATCCAGCTCGGCGGCCATCTTCACATCTCTGCTCTGTTGCTCCTGATTGGCTCTTCTCAGTCTGTCACTCATCTCCTCGCAGGCCTTCTCCGCCACTGCCAAGCCCTCAGCCGTCCTACACAAATTCAGTGTACACGGGTACATTACTGGGTTTGCTAATAAGCACCCATATACATTTTTTTTGCGAAAAAGGGCACTGAGAGCTATATTGATAATGCATTGATATGATACAGTTTTAAGTTAAATAAGAAATACAAAACTAGTACTGGTTCTGGGTGACACAACTTTTATAAGGCAAGATGTGATACGGCCCTTTAATGTCTATGCAATCTATAGAACACATCACCTCAATAATTTCCCCTTCATTTGGTTCAGCTCCTCATCTCTCTGCTGAATGAGGCTCTGAGATTGAGACATCTGCGTGCTTTTCCCTTCAATCTGCTCGCTGTACTGCCGATTCTCCGCCTGTAATCGGTACACCAAAGCAAACGATTGCTTTTGCACATCAAAGACCCGTGTTCGGCATTACGTTAAATGAGTTTGCCTTACATTTTTTTACGTGACATGCAATTAATATACGATCCTCGCGAGGTATGATACACCCTCGGTGAGCACGTTTTGAAGCAGGAGAAGAACATTTCTGAGATCAGTAATGAGGCTCGCCTCTCACCTCCAGCTGTTTGACCTCGCTCTGCAGAAGCACCGCCTTCTCGTGTTCGACCCCCAGCTGTGACCTCACTTCCTGAAGCTCCTCATTCACACCCTAAATGAGGAAGACCGCAGAACCACCACTTCATGCCAGGTGTTATACGCTTGCACACAGCAATTAACTTATTACCATGGACGAAGAAATTCTGAATGATCTGCTTATGTTTAGTTTTCATTTCACGTTCAGGTGACTGGGCCAAGGAGATTGGTGCTCACCTGCAGCAGGTTGGTGTGGCTCATGGCCTGGCTGCTGATCTGCATGTGGAGGGCCCGGATCTCCTCTTGGCTGCTCTCCCGCTGGGGCTGGGCCTCGGCCTCCTGCAGGGCCTTCTCCAGGCGACCGCACCGCTCCTCCGTTCCCTTCGCGTCTCGGAGCCTCTCGGAGAGCTGCTGGTTCTCCTGACTCAGCTGCTCCATCCTGGCTTTCAGCCTCTCCGCCTCCTGCGACGCCTCCTCCTCCAGCTCCTGTAGCTTGGACGACAGGCCCTCCCAGCGCAGACGGGCCTCCTCCTTTTCGGCGGTGAGCATGCACACGTGCACGCCCAGCTCCGCCGTCTCTGTGTTGGCCCTGTGGAGGGCCTCCCCGGCCTCGCTGTTCTCCAGACACGCGGCTTCGTAGCGCTGCTTGAGGCTGTGGAGCTGCTCCCTGGAGGCCGTCACCTCCGCCGCCAGGTCGTCTCGGACCCGGGCCTCGCCATCCCGCTGGCGGCCCAGGGCGTCCTCGCGCTCCCTGGAGTGGAGGATCTCGTCCACGTGCCGGCGGTTCAGCTCCTCCACCTGGGCCTTGAGTTGCTCCACTAACATACGGAGGTCCTCTCTGGAGGCCTCCGTCACCTCTTGAAGGGCCTGCACTTTCATCCGCTCCGCCGCCCCGGCCAGAAGCTGAGCCCTCAGCTCCACCACCTCGTCCTGGAGCTTGGTCACCTCCCTCAGGTTGAGCTCTAGCTGAGCCTCCGCCAGCAGGTGGCTTTTGCAAGCGTCTGGGAATGAGGCCTGGCGTGCATTGTGCAGCTTCTGCACTTTCTCCGGTTTCTCCGCGTTACTCTTTTCATTGTCCGTCTTCCTAGCGCCGCTCACCATCACCTCTGCCCTGGATTGCAGGAAATCAAATTGAAGTGGCTGATCTCCCAGCTGTGTCTCCTTTGCTGCAAGCGCATCAAGATACCCTTGAGTAGAGGCCAACTGCTTTTTCAAGGACAATTGAGTCTCCATAATCTCCTTGTTATCGCGCTCTAGCCTCTTTAAGGTAGCATCAGATGCTTCACTCTGGAGAAGAGCCTTGTGGACAACTTCCTCCAAACGCTGATTTGCTTCTAAAAGTTTTGTTTCTCTCTCTTCGATGCTCAGCATGGTAGCCTCCTCTTGCACCTTTAGAGGGTTCTGGGATGCTGTTAAAGAAGACAGTTGATCCCGCATGGCCGCCCTGCTTTCAGACAGTTCTCTGTTACTCGCCTCACTCCTTTTCACAGTTTGGAGTAGCTTAGCATTTATCTCCATGAGACTTGTGCATTGGGATTTGTAATCCTCCAGAATCTTGGACTGATCAATTGGAAAAACTTCATTTCTAGCATTATTTTCCAGCAAGTGTTGTTTCTCAACGTCTAGCTTCTCCAACAGCGCTTCTAGGTATTTTACTCTCTCTGAGCTATGGGCCAACTCCTTTTTTCCATTTTTCAGTTTTTCTCCCAAGTCCAGTAGTTGGCTCTCTAGGACTTCATTACTGGCACTACTTCTCCACGTCATATCTCGTCTTTCTTCCTGGAGTTTTTTCTTAAGCTCCTCTGCCTGTCGCTCTCGGTTCTCCAGCGAGGCTTGCAGGTCCTGCAGCTGGGACCTCAGGTTCCCCGCTTCCTTCTCCTTCAGTGTCAGCGCCCCTTCGATTCGACCTACGACCCCTTGGAGGTCCTCCAACCGCTGGAGCACCTGCTCCTGTTCCCCACGGGCCGTGGCCTTGACCTTGGCCAGTTTCTCCTCACTAGTCTTTCGCATCTCTTCTTCCCTGAGCTTTAGTTTGTGAGATACCTGTTGGGAGCGCCTGGCCCAATCGTCGGCCTCTCTCTTAGCCGTCAACCTCTCCTCTTCTGCAGCCTTCAGCTGGTCTATGAGCTCCTGGATCTTCCAGGCTGAGTCACAGTAGCTTGCAGTCTGCTGTCCCTTCTCGCTGAGAGCCCCATCCAACTTAGTCAAGAGCTCCATGTTTTTGTTTTCCGCGGTGCTCAGTCGGTCTTGAAGTGTGCTGTTGCTGGCATTGCTGGTGAGTTGAAGATAACTTGCGTTCTCCTGATTGGAGTCTTCTGGGTTTGCGTTTGGCTCAGAGGACGCCGATCGGTTAGAACACTTCTGGTGCTCCGTCAGCTGGCTCCGTAGGTTTTTCACCACCGCTCTCAGCTCGACGGCCTCTTTATCGGACGCTTGAACCTGTGCTAGCAGGGCCTGCTGTCGGAGCTCTGAGCGGTCCAGCTCGGTGCGCAGCTCGTCCGCCACGCTGCAGGAGGAGGGCTCCCCGAGCTCGCCCAGGTCGCCCAGTAAACTGTGACCCATCTCCAAGTTGGGGGGGAACTCCACCGCCTGGGAAGAGCATAGACCAACCGTCGTTGCAGTCACGTTTGGAACATTTGACTCTGTTCGTGTGTGTATTTGTCTGCGTGTGAGTGTTCACTGTGTGTGAGTGTTCACTCTGTGTGTATGAGAGAGCGAGAGAGCGAGAGCGAGTACCTGTGAGTGTGTATAGTTGCTGACCAGGCTGTTAATGCTGGAGCAGCGACTGGGCGGTTTCCACAGGTATGCTGGTGAATTACCTCCTAATGTTCTCCTACGACACAAAAGCAAAATGTGTTAATATATTGTATCATGTTATTATTTTACTATGTTATGTTAGACTATAGCCTATTAGCAATAGCCTATAATAAATTATATTATATATATATATATTATAGGCTACAGTCTATAGAAATGAAAACTATTAGAATCCATATAAAAACGACTAATAATAAAATACTGACTGAAAATACTATATTCAAACTATTAATTTCAAGACATGGTGCGAGATCTTCACTATTTTCTCGTCAGTGTCTTCATGAAATATACATGCTTATTGCGCAAATTCTAAATATGTGGCTTTCCAGTATGCAACATCTTGATAATGTTACTCCTACGTCTCAGAAATGACGATGAGAGTGAGCATGATTACCACATGATAATCTAGCATCGATATTAGAGCTGAAGTAAATGGACTCCTTTTTCTAGGAAATGTATCCTTCCTTTACCTTCCTAGGATCCTATTTTTCAATATAACACACTTGCTTTAACTGAGTGTTCTTTTTTTGAAACCTACAATTTTTACTGTACACTGAACATAAATCCCTCCCGGCAAATGACCATATATGGTATAAATTATCTTATTTCGATTTTTCACTCAGCACTTAAGAAATATACAACATTACAACATTAGAAATATAGAAATGTGCAATACACCATGGTTAATGGTGTGTTTTTTTACTTCTGGTAATCTCACCACCACATGTTTTCACTAGGAGTCTCACTCACATGACGAGAGGTGTGTGTGTGTGTGTACTTTTTTCTAAAAACAAGAAGTGATGACAGGTGAGAGTGCATATTGCTGCCCACAGTGTTTTTTCCCTAACAAAACAGATAACATAGTGGCACTGTTAAAAGCTAATGGGGAAATTAATAGTTTTTGCAGGAGGTGATGACATGAGGAATAAAGACAGACACACATGCACACATGCACACACATACACACACCAACACCCAACCCGCTCAAATTTTTTTTTAACAACTTCAGTTGTAAATTGCAGACTTATCAGATAATTAAGTGTTATATCAGGTTGTTAAAACACCCATCACTGGGGCCATTTTAATTTTAGATTAGCTTTCACAGCAGCTCTTATGATGTCTCAACCCAATCCATTTACAAATCTTCTCCAACTGCTGGTGGTTGGGCCATCACCCATGGGTTCCAAAGGAAACTAGTTTCACAAATACATCATTTATAAATCATTTTTTGCTTTCTCTGTTGTTTTTTGTCATTATAATTCATTCATTCTAATATAATTATAATTATAAGTAATTCAAGTCTGTTTGTGATGCATTTCCTTAGTATCGGAAAGAAAGTCATTCAGCCTTCATCTGCTCATTACAGAGAAGATAATTGCTAGTATCGGTTACCTGGCGAAGGTTGGCCAATCGGCATCAAGATCGTGGCCCCTGGACGCCACATCAAAGAGGACCTGGTTGAGCTCGTAGAGGTGGTTGATTATGTCTGCGGTAAGGTGGGACTTGAGGAAGGGGCTACGGTCGTAATACCACTCACTGTGAGGAGACAACATACCCAATAATATATAAAATACTATTTTATTTCATACATTTCATTCACAGACACAGTAAACATAGCAGTGAATGCACAAAAATGAAAGTTGTATCAAACAGAAACAAACATTAACAGTAACCCAATACAACATAGTTTAAGAGACTTGGGAGGCTTTCCGATTCTGCATGTTCTTGTTTATTGGGAGAAGTGAGAAGTTGCCTCAAAAGGAGGAAGAGAAACAGTATATTAAATCCAGGAAGTAAACCGTGGTGATGATGTGGTGGTACCACATCATCTTTTCTGTTTGACCAAGCCATTTGACCTTGTGACAATTTCTGTTTGAACGAAAAGGACTGCAGTAACACATTCTGTATCGATGAAGTCAATTGTATTTATATAGCCCTTAAAAGTATTGGGCCAGTTTGATATATAGTGCCCACAAATGAACAAATCCACGAGTTTAGATTCTGTGTTT
Organism: Molva macrophthalma; assembly: GCA_027123675.1. Classification (NCBI taxonomy): domain Eukaryota; kingdom Metazoa; phylum Chordata; class Actinopteri; order Gadiformes; family Lotidae; genus Molva; species Molva macrophthalma. The sequence continues at coordinate 6,325,376 of JAOPJO010000147.1, read as the reverse complement.
ACACACCACTGCGAATGCCCACGGACGTACGGACCGAGGTGCTTAGAGTTTGCGAAGATAGTGGCTGCGTTACAGGCAGTCTGATTATTCTGAATTCTGAGTGCAGAGTAACATATCAATAAATCCCCAGCTGGATCCATAATTCCCCATCGTGCTCATGACCAGGACATTTAAGGTTCAAGAATTTGAAGTTTGCGAGCATGCGCAGTGGCGTGTAAACACAGAATGCTTAGGCTGCGTTCAAATCGGCTAAAAAACACTCCCTCCTGCACTTACCCTCGCAAATTATTGAAATGTTGCTCTGCACTCTGCACTCTGCACACTTCAGAATTATAACACCGCCTATAACGCAGCCACTACACTACACTACACACTTAACACAGATACAAAACTTTTTCGATTTGTTCGTTTGTGGGCACAATTGGAGAAAACAACCTAACCAGGGCAGTTTGTATGCGCTAACTTGTTAGACAAAACAAAGGTACAGCTATGGGAGCTGCTAAACACTCATTTGGAATATAATGGGTGTCAATGGATCGCCAACTGGCCAATTTCGGAACACGCCTACACCACGAAAAAGTGGTGAATTGAACAAAAATCATGGCTGATTTACATCTGGACATAGACAATGTTCCTTTCATTAGAGTTACAGTCTCAAAGAGCTTCACAGGCCCAACCCCTAAGCACTATAACGGGCTATATTTCATAAAAAGTGGAATGAAATGGAAAAAATATCAACACATACAGTCTACTTCATTTACTACTCATTTCTGAAGATTCAGGCCATCTCTTCCCTGATTGGTTCGGGGACTCCATCTTGCCAATCTTGTCAATCTTACGTGTGAGATACACTCAAGAGCGCAGAAAAGTAGGTAGGGAGGGAGCAGAGGGGGCTGGGACTGTTTTGTGTGTTGCTTAGTTTCAACTTATTCCTCTTTTCTGCACATTTCTAGTCACTCTCTTCACAGTTCTTGAATATGACCTACAGCACCTAATGAAAAGCTAATGAAGCTACTGAAAAAGAATGTTGTTGAAGCATCTTATGAACCAACTTACAAACCACAACACATGCCCATTGCATGCAAATACAATGGGCATGTGTTTGTGGTATGGTTGGTTGGTTAGTTCTCTTACCTTGTGACCTTATGGTTGATGAGACACTGCTGCAGTGTGTCTGCGAGACGTTGGTGCACGAGAGAGTAGCGGATGAAGGCCCTTCCCTTCCCCAGTGAGGTCTTCAGCTGGGGAACCATACAATATATTATTTAGAGACTCATGTTGCTGCAACATAGATTGCAACACACTAATATCACAGATAGTAGTACCTTTATCAAAACAGGAAGTATCATTGAGATTAGAGACTATTTTAAAAGAAAGCCCTGTACACATTTTGACCTTTTTACCTGCACATTTTTTGCTTGCAAATATATTTGCATCCAAGTAAAAATAGAGATTCTTAATTGTCTTGCATGGAGCACAGTTGTCTTCTGACTCCCTGTGGTCACTAAAGATCCCTTGACACTCATCACGAGAATAGTGGTGCTAACCCACGTGAGCCAAATTCACAACCTGGCTCATGTACCAACATGGCTCCCAAATCATCCCCGGTCTCTAATTGGAAAGTTTAATCATTATTCACCTCTCCACTGTGATAGCCAGTGTGTGGTGAGCGTTCTGGTGCATACTGGCAGCCCCTCCCCCACCCCCCGATCAGGAAGTTACAGTTCTTGATCAGCATGCATTTGTAATATATAATGTAAAACATAAGGGCAGTGTTTGACCCGACATGATAGTACCTGATGGTACCGCAAGGGGGGTTACAGGGAGATGGGATGGAAGGGAGCATTAAATATATTGTAGTGAGGGGAAAAGTTGGAACATTGTGTGTTGTGCACACAAGATCTGTCAGCAAACAGATTAAGTACTGATACAATTTAAACGGCTGCATGCGGTGTGTGCCGAACTGTCAGACTTTATAGTCTGTGTGTGTGTAAACTGTGCGCGCATGGCGTGAAAACAAAAATGATGTAATCACAGCCCCCAGCCATGGTTCATACAGTCACGTTTTTTAGCAGTAAGTTAGAGTGCGGCTGTACGGTGGTGCCGGTGTGAGTGCTCTCATTGGACACACGACCCACTTAAGTTCCAATTAAGACACACCGCTTTGAACGTATGGGGCTAGGGGAGAGCCAGGCACAACCCAACATATTTTCGTATTTTGGTGGAATTCAGAAAATATATTTTTGTGAGACTAATCATGTAAGGAACATACATGTCTCTGGTACACGCCATAACTACATTTTTGGAACATTCCAGGCGTAACAATTCAAGCGTAAGTATCTGAAGTGAAATGTTACACCTTACCCCACCTGGTAAGTCTTAACACGGTTGGGGCTAGATGTAACCCTGCATGTGGTGGTTTAAAAGTCAATGCACACTACATACATTTTATACAATTCACAAATATATTAGCAAAATACAATTATCGATTACATTTGGTTTGGTAATATCTCATGTCGGAGAAAAAGAATTGCAGGTTCAACTTTCAAGAAATCAGGAACAACCAGCTTAGGTTCCAGAGTGACCATAACTTTTAAAATGAATTAGAGTGTATCCATGGGAAGACTTGCGCCAATATTCTAGGATTTTTACTGCAAATGCAAAGGTCCAGCACAATCAAACAACAAATCCAGGGACTGTCTTTAGCTTCCCAAAGTTCTCTGAAGGCAGATGGAGGGACTTAAGTAACCGAACAGAGATGCTGCTCAACCATACGGACACCAGCTGGAGACTCCCACATGTATGTGGCGGTCTAATAATTATTTGTATTATTTACATTCAGAGTAAAATACGACTTTACAGTATCAATTCTGATATTATCTGGTCATGGTGCTTGCCAACTTCTAACAAGATTTAAAATGGCATATTTTCAATCAGAAACATGGTGATCATTGTGGAAAATTCAAATTCAAATTAAAGTTATATTGATATTGATGTTCATGTTTGTGTAGATCTTAGGCGGTGAAGCATTAACACATCACATGTGTGTCACATGATTTGGCATAGAGATAGAGATAAGATGAAGCTTACACGAGGTGCATTTCCATCCACCTGTTTAATGCACAGCTTCATTGGTGCGTAAAAAACCCTGAGTGGAAACTATGAAAATTCGAGCAAATCTAGAAATATCGCAAAAAAGTATTTACACTTGAGGGTGGTGGAAAAGTTGTGTATTTGTAAAGGTAAATGTGGCTAATTCCACATAGCTGTAATATCTGATGTGTTCAATCTTTCCGTTTTCATTTTCCAGTGTGCTCTCCGTCACCAAGCTTTCGTTTCCTTCGTTTTAGGTTTAACTGACTCTCTTTAAATTACGTCATCTCTTCTTCTGCAGAGGTATAATGGCATCTGACTGGAGAAATAGCACCTTCTGATTATCTCGATGAACCAACTCCTAATATAAGCATAGCAGTAGTGGACTAGCCTGATATCAGACACAATTGTCAACTCGTTACACTCCATTTCCACTTCAGTCTGACCTTGCCTCCACTCTCACCGATTTCTGTGGGAGAAGGGGATGGCATATCTATTTTACATCACATGTTTTACATGTCTATTTTACCGGCATACAGCTTGACAACGCTTCACAACATCTTGACAATGGCGTTAGTCCCGCCCGTAGCGCTGATTAATCGTTAGTTCCCCCGCAGTGCTCATTGGTCAAACACCTTTTTAACCAAGAAACCGCAATCTACTCGGTGGCGTATGCGGACTCAAAGTTCTGGACACAGGCAAGGCAAGTAGTGTTTGGAAACGCGCATACATTCGCCCATTCTGCTGCAGGTTTCAAGAAAATTTGGTTAAAATGTGCAATACATTTGGATGGAAATGTGATGACTTATTAGACTGCATAATTAAAAGTATTTCCACAAAAACCTTTAAGTAACAAAAGCAACTTGCACCCCCACTGACCTCACAAACATGAATAGGCCCATTGGTATGTTCTATAATTATGAAGTGTATACATGTCTTATTAATCATACAAAAATTTTATTAATCATTTTCCAGGTTGGCCAAACTGCCAAAGACAGGAAGCGAAAAATAACTTGTCGAAATAATCAGCCAACAGGGTCCTAAATGTGCTACACCCCTATGCCAAGACTTCTTAACTTTTGCACCTACCACTCCAAGCAGCCGCAGTGGAAAGCTATAAGCTTAAAGTGTGTGTGTGTGTGTGTGTGTGTGTGTGTGTGTGTGTGTGTGTGTGTGTGTGTGTGTGTGTGTGTGTGTGT
>JAOPJO010000147.1:6248814-6262825 GCA_027123675.1 Molva macrophthalma | reverse complement strand
GGGGGGTGGGGAGGGGGAGGAGGTGGGGGGGAGGGGGGGTGGAGAGGGGTGTGGGGGGGGGGGGGGGGGGGGCGGGGGGGTCTGGGAGTGAGTCTGGGTGGGCGGGGGGGGGGGGTCGGGGCGGGGGGGGGGGCCGGGGAGGCAGGATGAAAGGAAAGGGATAGAGGGAAGGGAAGGGACGGGAGGGAGACAGGTGGGAATAAGAGGGAGGTAGGATGGAAGAGAGAAATCAAGAAAGAAATCAATCGTAAATTAATTGTCATATATGTCACAAAGAGGGGCTTCAAAGCTCACTGGGACTTGCGACAATAATTCAACACATCACAAGCTTCTTAAAGCACCACGGCTATGGCTTCAGCTCAGTTCTAATGACATGACTACACTATTATCGCAGCAGTCTATATACTGCGGTACAGACATGTCCAGGGCCCGCCGGTCGTGAGCAGGGGCCAATCACCACAATACATGGCCACAGAGCCCACTGCATAGTTCACTCCTTATCCTGCTGTTGTCATGGCGCTCCGGGCTGATCATAATCTGGCTCCGCGCAGATGATTACGGTCTTACATAATTCCATAAGCCAGGTCATACAGTATCTGGCAGGGCTGGGGCCCGGCGTATACACACACAGAGTAAAAAGTCTAACCTGGGTTTACATTAAAAAAAAATTATAATCAAATCGGTTTGAAAAATCAAACAGTGACGTCACAACGTGACCTCTGTTGAGCCTTTTGGACGTTTCTAAACGAAAACGTTATCAGATTTCCTATAAGCGGCCTCGCTTTATCAGCGCTGTGCAGCTACGCCTCTCTCTGCATGAGACAAAATTGCATTTGGAAAGACCCGGGTAGTTGTAAAGGAAAGCGTTGCTGGCGCTGAGCTTCTCATTGGCAGTAGCCTAGTCCGCGGCGGCTCCTCCGGCGTACCTCGTCTCCTCGATGTACACCGACTCAAGCACGGTGGCAGCATACTCAAGGTTCTTCTTCAGGTCAACCAGAGACGCTTCCCCTCTCTCCAGCTGTTTCACCAGACATCTTAACCTGGAGAAACACAAGAAGACATGGGTGACTTCATGCCTCCTCGTCGGTGTAGTTTCCCCCCCCCGCAAGTGAAAGGGTTGAGGTATGAGAGTTTGGGCCTTTTTTTTTTTTCATGTTTTGATTGTTTGTTCACACAGTTCACAGAATTATATTATGATTCACATTTGTGTGTTTTCCTTGTTGACTGTGATGAATGCGAATATATTATAGAGGCATTTTTGTCACCAGATCAAACCAAATTCTGTTAAATTATTCTTCAAGAAACTATTAAACCAAAAGATTTGTATTGATGAAGTTTCCAGCCGAGCTGAAAAACAATTACCAAAATGAGCACGTCAACAGCAAGTCAATGGGAAGCTATCATGAAATATTTTCTGCTCTTTTTTGCCTAGCATTTGCTGCCTTCGAAGTCAAGTGTTCTTCTTCATAGTATAAGAACAAGTGTTTTAGCTCCTTTTAAGGCTAGACTAGTGTTTACTTATTGCTGAAACTTACGCAAGAAGAATGTCTTTTTTTTTTTATTGCTGCAAAAGGTAACAATTTGAAAACTATTTTATTAATTAGATGGTGAGGCAGAGGAAACAAACAACCTACTGAACTACCATCCTCATACCGAGAGCTCATTGTTGGATACTCTGCAATGCTCATTGTATTCATAGTACACAAGATACAAGTACTTTTGTACTAGCGGTCATACTAGCGGTCATACTTTGTCATATTAGCGGTATTAGCATCACACAACTGCGGATGGGCCCTAAATGTACCAAGTGATCATAAAAAGGAACATACAACCATTATGTTGCTTGGAAACCATTCTCTTTAACGACATTAATAAATGAAATCTCTTGGTGGAATGTGACAACATTATAATACTAAACGAGTGACATCAGTGACGTTAAAAATCACAGATTGGGCTCCTTTCCTGTCCTTTCATTCCATGGTTGCTGCCAAGGATTGCAATCACTTCCCGAGCCGTGCCAAAAAAAGACTGCGGCAGATAAATTAAACTTATGGGTCCAAAGAGGAAATGTCTGAGCAGAACAGAAAAACAAAAATCAAATAAAAGCAACGCAAAGGAAACTAACAACAACAATAACAACCGCATGGCGTCAGAAGGCGATATGAGCCAGGCACGTGATATAGTTGATGGATGGACTAATGATGGTGATTAACAACAGCTGTGTGCCAGTGAGCTTTCCAGCTAACCTGCTCCAACAAACAAAATAGTCCTGTGTTCTTACGACAAAGCTCCTCATCAGAGTACAATTCAACCACAAAATGGCAACTTTTAAATCTATAATTGGCCATTTGTTTTGCTTTTTCTTATGCATTGTGTAACAATGCGGTGCTTTCTGTGAAAAAATGAAAAACATTTTGACTGACATCCAAGAAAGCCGTTAGAACGAGAGTGCCTTTGTGAAGAGCTTTGTCAGTCTAGCTAGCTTTTGTTTGTCGAACAATGGATAAGATTGAATGGCCAGTTAAATTGAAACGTAATATAGTTGTAATTGTTCAGAATTAAGGTCTGTTCTCAAAATTGTAATCATTCACATCATCCCTGAAGTCACATTTAATTACACCTAATTATTAAATGTCATTTTAGGGATAATTATTTAAAGAGTTAACTTTTTAGTAAACACTATATGAAGCACAAACATTCCTCTTTTATCAATTCCTGATACTTTCCCCAGCAAAATAAAATGGATGCTAGTTTGAGAGGTTTTAACCAGTCAACATGTATTTCAGCCTAAAGAAGATAATTTAACCTACTTTTATCTCCACATGAAGTGAAAAGCAAGGTTAATATCCAGTTGCCCTTGCAAACGGACATTCAGACAACGGACTAAGTTATACATCCTCATCATGAAGCCAGGGTATAATCTGTCCAATGTATGACAGATCCCATCACAATATTAATACAACCATAATCTAAAGAAATAAAGGGGTAAAATAACAAAGAAGTATAATCCACCCTTTATTGATACATTATTCTCTTTGTGTAATGTTTAATTACCAGTGAATTATTGATAAATGTTTTAAATACATGTTTTAGTATAATGTTACCACTGCCAATGCCTTTTTAAAAGGATCAGAGAGGCTTGCTTGACTTTGGATTTACTCCAGCTCAAAAATGTGGTATATTGCTTTTTCAAAGGTGACTGCATTAGATCTAGACAAGTGCAAGAGTCGAGAAAATTGAAAGCTCTTCATTTCAGTGCACTGAGTTATAATTAATTCATATCTATGCAACTGATGCCTTGTTACCAAATTGTTTTGTTAAAAAAACATTCTGCTGCCACAGAATGTTCTTCAAAACAGAACTGGGCATGGCGGATTTGCAGATAGCATAACCGACTTGTGTCTTTGCAACACCACAATCACCAATACAGTTATATAGTGGCTGCTTATTTAGTGGATACAATGGCTAAGGCAATCATAGACGGGCACAAAAACACAATGTGATATGATCTTGACTGAGTAATATTTATTTCATGTGGTCTGATTGGTGCAGTTTGGTGCATATAGACAGGGAGTACACACCCCCTTTCAATTATACAGCCTTCAAAGTGCAGTGTGCAGAATTTAGTGGGATCTAGGCAGAGATGGATGTAATATTCATTCATATTCAAGTACTTTTTAATTAGTTTATAATCCCATGAAAATAAGAATTGTTGTGTTTTGCTACCTAAGAATAAGAGTTTTATATCTACATTTAATTTCTACAGTAGCCAAGAACGGACAAACGGCTCTAAAGAGGACCCGTTTTTATAATATAATCGCTATCTTACTTGTATTCAGTTGGGTGCAATGTGCAACGTTACCGCTAGATGGCACTTAATCCTACACACTGCACCTTTAACTGATCTGGAGTAGGGAGAATGAATACAAAATTAACAAATACTATATTTCCAAACTGCAGTGGCCTTTAATTTGAGCAATAGCATCGCTCGCCACGGCAACCAACTACTCCCTCCCTCCGCCAGTGACCACCCTCGTCCGGTCCAACATGTACAGCTCCATTTTCCAGACAGTAGATATCTTTCTGGGTCTGCTAGCATCAGTGTATCAGACGTGTTAGAGAGCAACAACCATAGTCACGGGAAACATCTCAAACCTGCGGGAAAACGTGTTGTTGTGACGAATCTCCAGGACTGAACCACTACCTTCACAAGCTGTACCTCTCAGTCCGCATCTGTGTTTAAAAGATATTGTGGAGCACACTGAAATCAATGTTCTGCTCCAAAGAGACACTTTTAGGATTAACGCCGCTGATATAGAAATAGAATGGTCACACTTGCTGGATGGACATCTTGCCAGGTCTTGTCCGGAAAGGGTTGACGTGGCAACAGGATTGATAACATAACATACGCAAAAATAAAATAAGACAGAATAAGAAACATCCTTGCCACCTGAACCCAGCCATGACTACAAATACATTGCCTCCCATTGCACTCCAATCAGATAAACGTTGTTTGTAATAGGTATTTGGCTGATGCAACCTGCAGCGCGAAGGAATGCCAGCGCTGGAGGTGGAGATGCAGCGCTTGCATGCATAAATGCTCCCTACGCATCTGGCCCTCACATGCCGTACAAACCACGGCCCCGGGGTCAATGTTATCGCCAAAGGAGATTAGTGCGCTCTCGGGCAACGCGGCACAGGTCGGCGCTGATAATAGGAATTCGTCCCACTGCCGCACCATGACTCAGCTAAGCCCCGTGCAATGCAGAGCAAACAGGCAGCTGTGACTCTGATTTGCGACTGTAGGGAGAAGTCAATAGAACAATTTCAAAGTAAAGACACATCCATGGGCATGCATCAGGGGAAAGCAAGACGTCAGCCAGTTGCTATTTGCTGCACCGCCTCCATCTCTGACTTGTTTTGTTATCGATTGCAGCCGACGTGAGCTCTAAATTATGTCCTCAGACGGTGGGGTTGTGGGGGGGAGCAGTTATTATTCAACGCAATGACTTTTGTCTTATTACATTCATCCATCCATCTCTTGAGCCAGTCCACTAGCAAGACAGCTAGCCAATGGTAGAAAACAGGACTACAAAGAAACAAAACTTATCTGTATATATTATATTGTATATATATTATATTATCTGTATATATATAGTGTTGACAGTAGTAATTGATAAGTAATTTTTTTACGGGCCCTACTGCCCAGTCTGCAAACATTTAGAGAATCTACAGAAAAACATGCATGAAAATCCACTGATACAAAACTTATCTGTATATTAAGTTTAACATGATTTATTAGATAGTTCATTCATCAAGCATGCTGGGCTGGTGAGTAAACAGGCTGAAAAAGGTTGCAGGGTCGATCAGTATAAAATACTGCATGTCGTCTTGACATGCACTATGTCCTTGAGAAACACACCAGCTCACTCAGGCTACATTGCAAGTGTTTCAACCAAAAGCTTTGACGTAACACTTTTGTTTTTAATCCACTTGTTTTTTTGTTTTTTTTTATTCACAACGTCAGACACAAAATAACACAAGACAACTAACGCAGAAGGTTTCTCGTAAGATTTGTAAAATGGAACACTTCGCCGCCGAGTGTTTGGTAACTTGGGTGCTTTAGCTGACATTGAACAAAGCATTTCTCCCATGGGAGGCTCAAGTGACAGAGTGTGACAAAAAGTGGCGTAGAGACAGCTTTAAATAAAAGATCACTGATTGGCTGAACGCAGCCTTTGTGTGTCAAAATGTCCAACCGAAGAACGCGCATCAAACCTGTATGCTGCTTTCTAGACTGCTTAAAAATTCAATGAACGATTGTAAAACATGAAATGCATGTGTAAGATAGATGAACCAGCCAAATGAACCAGTCAAGAACTGAACTCATAATTTTTGATGGGAAAAAACAAATGTGAAAGGTTCACTGTTCCTTCTGTCATCTACAAAACTTTACCGCACTCTATCAACTGTTAATGTCAGAAGTTGAGCACATCCTGTATCTGTACCTCTTAAAAGTAGCTACAATGAAATGCACGTTTTTTTTATTATAAATGGTTTGTCGGGACATCCTCCCTTAAAGCTCTACTTAATGCAGGAAGGTGCCGGCTGGATCTCAATATGAGTGATAACACAAATAACAGCCATGTTATTCTAGCCGATGGATTCCTCTCCTCCCCCAATGTTTGACGTGTTCCTGCAACAAATCCAGACCTCTGGTCCTCCAACACCTTGTTCCACGGTGGAACCCCTGCTGCCAAGCACCCGCATAAAGGGGGAGGGAGGATGGTGCTCAGCAGGTACCCCTGCTGGGCCATGGCATTGCACCTCTCTGTTTTCAAGAGAGCGGTTTGCAAACTGCATCCGAACCTGAAAACCTCTAAACTCTTCAATCTGTAAAGATGAAGATTGTTTCGAATTTGAGCAGCCAACACTAGGATCATTTAACATTATTGTTCCCAAGGATCAGATGGTCATCAGATGTTCTTTATGAGGAGGGTGCTGCTATGGATGCAAACATGTGGTTTTGGAAGTAAGAGGAGACCACAGCATCGCTTGAACCATGGGAGAACATAATTTCCCCAGTTTTGGTCAAACGCATGGTCAATCTTGCTCTTAGGGAACAGTGCTGAGGCACCATGCCAACAAGTCTTCAAAACAGAATCAAATCACCAAATAGATCATATAAAACAAGAAAACTGCTTGCAAATTTTTATCAATTAGTGAAAGTTCCTGACTAAGCCAATCAGCCAAATTGTAATTAGAATGCTTTGGTGACATCTAAAGGTGTATGCGCACAGAAAAGATTAGGCGTGCTTTCCCCATGAAGTAAAACGATGTGGGTTAACCATATAATTAAAAAAAATCCCTTCTATAGGCATTTAACAAGGCTTTCAGATATCAGCCCAGTTGATTGACTGTCAAGCTAAATACAAAATAAACTGACTTCAGCAGAATCAATGACTATTATCCCATTGGGAAAAGGGCTGCATTTCAGAGATACAGTGGTTTATCGACTAAGCTCAAATTCATAGTTTAAAAAGCTAGATGAATTCAACTCCCATATGGGATTTTATAGGCCCGCTAAACAGTGAGTACATTACCGAGCTTCGCGTAAAACAAAACACCATAAATTCTGGAACTCAGAGGGTCGTAATTCCAAAGCCTACATTTTACAACCGCTTCTTAATTATCCCTCATATGGCACACTTTTATAGAGGATAAGAATAGGATGCCACAGACTTAATGAGGAAGGTGTGACACAGTCAAAGGGCAAAAAAGAGAATGTTGGTGATTTGAACATGACTGAATGTGAATGAAAACACCATAACTATAGTCTTGATACTGTGCTAGTGTTTAATATGTTTTCAGTATTGACAGATTGTCTGCAAGAATCCCCTCCAAAATATCCCGCATAGCTCCATAACATATCTAGGTATGTTACGGAGCTTATCTTATTGTTGTTGCAGAGAAAGACACATATTCAAAACCACATTTGTTGTGCATTCAGGTTTCAGTTTCACGTTTCACATACTGTTCCCATAGATGTCTGTAAATTGTTTTATTATTTCACTTTCACAACTTCACAGGAAAAACCAAGCGACTGACCATTGACTTCTATTCCAAGCTTCTATTGTCGTCACATGTTGTTGATTACTAGGCTTGTGAGACAATCCAGATATTTAATTTTGTGTTTCGCAATGAATCAATCTGCCGTTGGTTAGGCAGCCATTGATTTCCACGTACGGGCGCGGCCATACCTTGTTCAAAAAAACTCCAGCCAATCAGATTAAATAACTAAGAGATGCCCTCGCTCTCTTCACTCTTGCCGAATGCGGTGGGAAGTAAAGCTTCTCCTCTGAGAAAAGCCTTCCGTTCAATGATTGGTCCTAGCATTATTTTTGGCAGAGGCTTTCAATGGGCTTAGGGCCGGACCGATCTGCTGAGAGAAACAGAACTTGAACTTCTGAGGTCAGGATGGTCTCACAAAGCTTTAGGCTACTACGAGGGTCCACTGAGAACAGCACGTTTGTCCACAAAGCAGCAAGATGGCCAGAGAAAGGGAGAAGGTGGCATTCTCTGCTGTCGTGCTTGTGAAAGCCGACACCGCTAATTACCCATGTGCACCAGTGGGCAGCGAGGGGACCCGGAAAAACAACTGGACAGGCCAATGAGCTGCAGTGTAAGCTACATACAGCTACACTGTGCTGGGTCTCTGCATAATTAATATTCCTTTATTACTGTTAATGATGATGGTGACATTCTCTCTCTCTCTCTCTCTCTCTCTCTCTCTCTCTCTCTCTCTCTCTCTCTCTTATTCTATGACTGTATGAGAACATTGAATGGGGACCTTCCCAGGAGATTTAAAATTACAAGGTCAATAGAGTGTTGACAGTAGTAATTGACAAGTAATATTTTTACGGGCCCTACTGCCCAGTCTTCAAACATTTAGAGAATCTACAGAAAAACATGCATGAAAATCCACTGATACTTATTCCAAAACATTCCAGGAATTGTTTCCAGAAAAGCTTTATTTTTATGTGCATGTAAGGTTCATTGTTGTTGCGACCCTGCAGATGTAGACTGGGATAAAGACTTGGAAAAACAATCTCTGGTTGGTGACTTAGCCTCCCAGTCCTGCCGGAAGGTTGTCTGTAATCTTCCAGAAACACACACCAATGGATACACCCCTCTCCACCCCCTATCGCAGGAAACCAATCACACAACAGAGTAAAGATCCCAGCCTCTGCCATCATAACAGTCTGCTTCACTGGGCTACTGCTCAAGCCATGTGTCATCTGTATTTTTGGTCAATTTGTAATTTAGTTTTATTTATTTTGACTCAAAATGCCCAAAAGTGCATTCTTATTAAAATACTTGTTGGGCTATCAAATTAATAAGATGCCGTCAGGTCTATTTATAGAGGTCTGCTGGCATTCAGTTTCATTACTATAATTGTTATTTTATTGTTATTAATATTATTATTACCTACTTTTTGTTTCAGATCCCAGGGGATTATATTAGTTGTGCCTGGCACTTAGCGAAGTAAACAAACTGGAGAAGGTTCAGGCTTGGGTCACACCTGACCCCCTGCATATGAATGTAATGCAATTCAACATGCAGCCCATTTCTACCACAGGGGAGGCCAGCATGCAGCTTCTTATGAAATGTGCTTAAGTTATAGTCAGCCGTGCCATAAAACCGGAGTGTTTGGATATTAGCATAATAGAGTCATATAGGTCAGGTTTCCCCGTTGAGCATTTTGTATTGATAGCAACATTCACCATCCCTATTCTTTGCTTTTTTCCCCTGGGCATCAGCTTATCTTAGATTTGTAGTCTATGCACTTTGAAAAACGCCATAAAGGGAATAGTTTAAACCCTTTTACCCTTGAAACAATAAAGTCTTTGAGTGTGGAAATGTTGAAAAAAGAAATGGTCTCAATGTGAATGTCAACATATAGGGAGGGCAAACGTATCGAAGGACCCAAACTCTCCCCACATCCACCATAAACCTTAAAACAGAACCAGACCTTGAGCAAGATACTGTACCCAATTATGGAGCCCTAAAGTAGAAAAATAGAGAAACATTCATCCCCTGTACAGGGCACGTAAATACATGAGTTTGAAACATCATTCAAGGACGAGCGGGTGTGTGTGACGAGAACTAGGCCACTTTTCTCTTCACAGGCATAAATGATAAGAGCATGCAGGACAATCTAGCGGTTACGGTGTTTGACTTCCAGTGGAAAGGTTCTATACCCTTGAGCAAGAGAAGCCCTGCCTGCTACTTAATGAGTGGATAGAAGTGTAGTAAAGCAATGTAAATATTAGTAAATAGTAGTGGACTGCATTGATAAAGCACTTCTCTAACCTGTGGCCACTCAATGTGCTGGACAACTATCCCCTCACATTCGTCCTTTTACACAGACATGCATACACCGATGAAGGGGTCAACCATGCAAGGGAACAGGCAGCTTATCCATGGCAGACAACCCGCTGTACCTCCTGATTCACCACCAGTCCCTGTAACCTCTCTCTTCGCCCAACCACTGACTAATCCAAAGAAACGAGAACAAGACAAGCTGTCTCTTACGTTATTCTACCTTCAAAACACCATATCCTAGGCGTTGTGTCTCTGCATGAAACAGCAGAAGGGAAAGGGTGGGCTAATGTCTGGCAGCATTTGAATAATGTACTCTTGTTATTCCCTGGGTTGTGTTTGATTAGCATAACCGGTGGTGCGCAGCATCGCCCTGGCATGCTTCACACTCCACGCAACAGCATCTCCAATCCATTTTCAAACACGTCGGCCCGTTTTTGATAGCGGCAGGCATTACGAGTCTCTTCCCTCTGAGAAATGAGTTGTTATTCAGCGGAGTCAAGAATCAAGTCAATCAAGTCATCGAGTCCTTAACTGTTCAAGCATAAAAGAGGTTCTGTGGAAAAAAAGTAAATATCAAGAAAAACTCGAAACTATAAACTATGAACGCACACATTTATGAATTATTGAGTACCCAAGTTGATTTGTAAGCATTATTAGACATGAATTGATTTTGAGTATGCTTGCAGAAAAGACTATTGGTTTTGTTTAACAAATAGTAAATTATCCATCCCACTAGTACTTTAAGTTGATGTTTCTTTTATTGTCTATTGCTTAATAATGTTAACGTTAATGTGCACCAATGAGACACACATTAACGTAAACATTTTATGGCTTTTAGATTCTCCCTAAGCCTATTAATTTATTTATAATGATTAATGTTGATCAACATGGCTTCTTGGCCATTAATTTATTTTTAATGGGCTCCTTAGACTTGCAATTTCAAGCACACACTAAAACACCAGTCATCTCAACACTGTGTATATCAAGTACATACATATAAAGTATTATTCTATTGGAAATGCATTATAGATCTTACTATAGAGATTCACCCAACACTTTTGTGTCCACATCAACTGGTCACCCTGTGAAACGTGAGCTCCCCCTGTTCGGACATTTCTCCCATGTGTTGTACTCTAATCCCTAAACCCACCCTGTTGCTTACATAATCCCCCCCAGGGGATTAAAAATATGCATCCCACAGAATGAGGGCAGGTCTATAGGATAAAGATAAACAGCAGAATGAGGGGAGAGAGAGCGAAGGAGAGTTACACAAAGAGAGAGAGAAATAAAGTATGAGAGAGAGACAGAGAGAGAGAAATAAGGTATGAGAGAGA
The DNA here is from genome assembly GCA_027123675.1 of Molva macrophthalma. Classification (NCBI taxonomy): domain Eukaryota; kingdom Metazoa; phylum Chordata; class Actinopteri; order Gadiformes; family Lotidae; genus Molva; species Molva macrophthalma. The sequence goes on along the minus strand of JAOPJO010000147.1, from coordinate 6,251,606 downwards.
GACAGAGAGAGAGAAATAAGGTATGAGAGAGAGACAGACAGAGAGAGAGAAATAAGGTATGAGAGAGAGACAGAGAGAAAGAGACAGACAGGGAGAGAGAAATAAAGTATGAGAGAGAGACAGAGAGAGCGAAATAAGCTATAAGAGAGAGAGACAGAGAGAGAAATAAAGTATGAGAGACAGACAGAGAGAGAAATAAAGTATGAGAGAGAGACAGAGAGAAAGAAATAAAGTATGAGAGAGACAGACAGAGAGAGAGAAATAAGGTATGAGAGAGACAGACAGAGAGAGAGAAATAAGGTATGAGAGAGAGACAGACAGAGAGAAATAAAGTATGAGAGAGAGACAGACAGAGCGAGAGAGACAGACAGAGAGAGAAATAAAGTATGAGAGAGAGACAGAGAGAGAGAGACATAAGCTATGAGAGAGAGACAGACAGAGAGACAGAGAGACAGACAGACAGAGAGAAATAAGCTATGAGAGCGAGACAGAGACAGGGTGGTTGCCCGTTGGTCCCAGGGTGGAGCGGTGACTCTGTATAGGTAACTTTGATGCCTCACAGCAACATAGTTCTATCTTTTCGCTGAGGCTGACTGAGGATGGGGATGCTTCTGTCCATTGACTTCTGTGGTGTATTCTTCTAAAGGTCAGCTGCTGCTGGGGGGGGGGGGCGGGGGGGGCCCCGGCGCCCCCCCCCCCCCCCCCCCCCCCCCCCCCCCCCCCCCCCCCCCCACGGCATGTTTATATTCAGGTCGGACAATGAACAGGATGGGGGCTATGTGTTGGTTTTCACCCCACTCACCAGCGAGCGGACACTGTCCGGGTTGCGTGTGTTGCCTGATGAAGGAAAGGAACTCATACTCTGCTTGCTGGAGGCTGATCTTGCTGTCCTTCACTGACTGAGTCAGACCAGACTGCGTCCCCACAAACGCATCAATACAACGTAAACATGAAGATGCATTGTTGATCGGAAATTATATTCGTTAAACAAAACCAGAAATCTGTTTGAGATTATCGCGTTGCTTTATAGTATAGTTACATTAATGAGTAGACCTGGGCGACCTATGTTGCATAACTTTGCTAGCCTAAAATCAATACTAGGAAAATACTACAGGTGAAGCCAGTAGTGGGCCTGATTTGCAATATGGCGGGTGGTTCTTCTACAGAGAATGTTACACAGATAACATACAGACAAGAGCAATCTAACTGGTAACACACCTTGCCATGATGCTCTTTGCACCAATCTGACATTCCATCCAGGAGCTCATTTGGTTGATTTATGATCAGATTTGGTCCCTGCAATTGGAGGAAAATTATAGAATTTAATCAGATCATCAATGGATACGATCTACTTCAAATTAAATGTAATTATGTATAAGGCTGTCTGTGCATTACCTCTGCCAGCACATTGAGTTCAGAGTCTGTGATGATGCATGCCATTTCGATGATCTTGTCCTTCTCAATGTCCAGCCCCGTCATCTAGAAAGCACATCCCGATAGAAAGAAACACCGGTTATAAGAGTCCACACCAAAGAAACACCAAGCATCTCCGTTAATCCTACGGTGTACGATAACAACGGAATTAGTAAATACTGTGATTCCTGTCACGTCATTAATAATGATCACGAACACATTTGATTGAACATTATTAAGTAAAACTTGCCGCAAGCGGCTAGGATGACGTATAGTTCAATCACTTTATGACACAGCAAAATGTAACGCTTCAGACTTATTGAATGAAAGTTGCTTACAAAATGACAAACGTAGATTTTTCTGGCACCAATGGCATGCCGATACAAGGAGGATGAATGGTGCAATATTCGTACGTTTATGCAATTAAATACAATCAGACAAGACATATTTTCAGGAATAGGTAACTGCATGGAGGGAACATCCTCTTAGTCGCTTGAGGCTAAAGTACAAATAAAACATGCTAGCAATGTGACGTTAACGAAGATATGTGGTAGACTAATGCTTTTGTTTGACTGATACGTCAGACTTTCCGCAAGAAGAGAAGCAAAAAGTGCTAACTTTGCTAGCTTGTCAGCAGTTTGTAAGAGAGCAATCCCTTGGCAGGTCAGCCGGAACATTGTGACATTTGTGGAGCTCAAGGTGGGCTTACTGCGGGAGAATAGCTGTACAACTTGCCTCCAGGTCCACCCAGACCATTCTCTGGGACATCGCGTCTGATTTGTTTGATGACATGTTGTTGCTCAAAACGGGGACGTCCACAAGTGAAAATCGTCCTAATCCTTTTCTGATCACGGGGAAATGAACAGACCTTTTCGGCTGTAAAATGTTATTTTTTGAAAGTGAATGGAAAATTGCCCCGCTTGACCAAAAAACGAGACCCCACCTTCTGCACAGAAACCGCGAAGGACTCAAAGCGCACATGCTGCAGTTAGAGTGCTCGCTGGCTGCATTCTCACGCCCACCAACTGCCGTAAAGCAATGCGTTGTCGTCAAGGATGTACATTTATTATTTAATTTTAATTTTAAATAAACGTCTACGTATTACGTAGAAAAATAGCATTCCTAGGGGATGGTCTAGTGTTTTTATTTATTCTAATTTAGAGAGAGGTCCGGAACCGATTTGGTGTCAATGGGTATATTTAATACATATATTTTACATATATCGTACCACTACATACATTCTCGGTGGACATAATGGTTCAAGAGAATAGAAATACAGAATAGGCCTAATAAATAATGATGATGATCTGTAATGTAAATGTGTGTGTGTGTGTGTGTGTGTGTGCGTGCGTGCGTGCGTGCGTGCGTGCGTGTGTGTG
>JAOPJO010000147.1:6179001-6194351 GCA_027123675.1 Molva macrophthalma | reverse complement strand
AGAGAGAGAGAGAGAGAGAGAGAGAGAGAGAGAGAGAGAGAGAGAGAGAGAGAGAGAGAGAGAGAGAGAGAGAATTAGGGGTTGGTAGATCAAATAAAATAATGACAATGATATAAAATTATACTTTTGTTGTTAGCAATAGAGAAGATGAATTAATACTTACAAGCCAAAGGCTGAGCTGGTTCTGCTGCATCTGAGTTGGCAGACTGTGACATGTATGCTATTGTATGGACATTGTATTTGGACAATGTATATACATTGTAGTTTCCCAATCTAAACGGTTCGTTGCCTGCAGCTACAATAACTCCAGAACACAAAATAAGAGCAGCAAGCCCATCAACCTAAAGGAGGAAGAATATTCAAAGTTTAATAACAATTTCATTAAGATTGTAATGTTAGTTCTATAACCTGAAAATAAGCACACATTTTGTCTAAAGCCTGTTGAGTTAACTTTAATTTAGCTACAGGGTAATCTGGAAAGAGTAGAGATCAGGCATGAAAAAGCACTGAGCTGCATTAGAATTCCTGGGTGATGTTATTCCTGGGCAGATGGAGGAGAGGATTACAGAGTTCAGTCAGCAGGGTGCAGATAGGTGCAGGAGGTGCACTTCTTAGCACCTCCTAGGACATTTTTAAGTATAGCATTAAACTGTACCCTGTATTTTTATGGTTTAATAGATGGTAGATGGTAGATCTTAAAACTTCAAAAGTAGAACTAATATAGTAAAATCCAATATAGGTCTATGGAGCATTCAAGGGTTAATTAGGTCAAAATGAAAACAAAACAATGTATTGGATCAAATCAATTTTTCTTCATCTATTTTGGGGCTACCTGACATTGACCAAATATTAGGTTTCCCCCTGACTAATTAATTTGATTTCAAACAAAAGATCAGAACAGAAACACTTACTCTTCTGCCATCGGTAGAGTAAAGTTTCAGAACAGGAAACTGCATGACCTGAGAAAGATAATCCAACAGAGCATCAAATGTCGGTGCTGTTCTTTTCTGAAGCACAACCGTGCGCTTCACGGTGGGGTCCCTATTCTTCACCACCACCAGCCTCTTTGGGGTCCGCACCGAGACCTTTCTGGCGATCTTGTCGGCCCTGTCATGGCCCTCGTTCCGTCTGGCGTAGCGCCGACGGCCGGTGCTCGGGGGCCTAGTGGTGTTCCATGGCACCTTCCGTCGATGGACCACGTCCAGGTTGAGAGGTTTGACGCGCCTCCGGTCCGAACACACGTACGACCCACCGTCGTGCAAATCCCCCAGGCCCCTGACTGAATGGGTGCCGCGGGGGGTGCTGATCGTCCTGACCCCGAACGGCAGAGGCACTTTTTTGGAGATGGCGTCCAGAAGGGCATCAAAGGTCTTGAAGGTCCGGCCGTTGATGACCATGCGATGCCCACCAAACTTGGGGTCCCCGCTCTTGTAGAAGCACACTCGCTTGGAGGCAGAGGGGTCGGGGATGGGCTGTAAGGGTCTGGAGATCAGGGTCTGCACACTCCCAAAGGACTCTCTCTGGGTGGGGGAATCGAGGAGGGGCACGTGGCTCATGTCTCCCTGGGGAGGAAGCTGTAGAAAAACACAGAAGGGCATAAGGGGTAGTCTAGCATAAAGCATTGGTCAATATTTAACTATGTATGGGTCAAATAGAAGGGGAACTTATGTTAAGATTGTAAGTATGTGTACATTGTGGTTCCCTTAATTAAACTCATCATTACTGTAATTATACTGAGACAAAGCAACAAATAGTACACTTCTTTATTCACCTAAATTACATTTCTGGATTATTTTATTATTATTTTATTGATTATTATGTTCTTCAAGGTGGAGGCTATAGCATGTGCTAGTGGTACAGAGCTGGATCGGCAACATAATAGACCTGACACTCGAGCAGTAGTATAGTGCAATGACTGTTTGAACACTTAAGTAACTTGTTGCTGTATGTTGATTATTGATATTAGGGATCTCATCAGTGTTTTATTTGTCAGGGTTAGGGTTAGTCAATGAAAACAGAGCTACTTTGCAGTTGGAATTATCATACATCTATGCTACAGGCCTATAGATCCAGTTAGCATGTTAAAGATAAGACCCAATCTTTATTCTGCAAATGAAAAACAAGATGAAGGAATAACACACTTTAAAGGACAATAAATTTGTCTTACCGTAGCTTCCATTTACCTAGAAATGTAACCATGAAGACTCGAGAACGATTGACTCCGGTACAATCCGTGTGTTGGGAAAAGCTCCTGAGCTGCAAGAGTGGCTATTTTAGGACATGCAACACCATGGCCAATTTGCTTAATCTTTACCAACAGTTAATCAGCATATCAGGATAGAGTACCACCAGAGTGAGGAATAAAAACATTTCTACTCATTTTGATTGACAAATTGTTAACAGAAAATGTCAGTGTTTTCCACATAAATATTGTCAGACTCAGACTGTCATGCATGTGTTGCATACTTTTGCATATGATTCAAAGGGTTTAACTATTATATGGTAGTTACTATGTATATTCTTGGGATTTTATATTAATCTGTTAAATACAGCAATATGCTACTATTTGTTGTTTTAATTGATAGTTAAGGAATTTAAAAAAAAAAGGCTACATTTCAGAGAAGTAAAAAGACTGACCGGGTGATATTAAGAAATTAGTAAAAGGGAGTGAAAGTTGAGTGTCAGATATGAGCAATCTGTGTCTATTGCCTCCTGCTCTACATATGAAGATTGTTCTCACTGCTTGTATTTTGCCAGGAGCTCCGTAATCAGATTTGAGTAGTCTTGGCCTAATAGGGATTAGGTGAGAGGTCTTGGCGTATCTGCTGACCACATGAGGCACAGCAACACAAGGTTTTAAGAGAGCACTTTTCCCCGCTGCAGGTATTCCGAAATCCTTCCGCCAGATTTCGACAGCGACACGCGCTTGACGTAAGGAGGTCATATATTTTGGCATACCTGCGCAAAATTATTTTGTTTTGCTACACCTGTATTTGGAAAATTGGAAATTATACAGCCTTCCGTATTGTGTTCACATCTACTTTATACAGTCTGGCCCACACTAAAATGAAGTGTATACCAAATCAAACAAGGATATGACAACAAGTGTGTTATAACAAATAAAACAATATGTTAGAAATAAAGTGTGTTATAATTTTTCTCATTGTATATGTAAAAACCTATATGTAACCACTTTAGTGTGGAGATCAGTAATTCACTTTTTGTGATTGAGCGAAACGTCCAGATAAGATCTTATCAGCACATGTGTTAAGGGTAGTAATGCCTTAGGGGGAATGTTACACTGAGGGATTCAATAAGTTAAAATAGGCCTCCAGGTAACATACCAGATGGCCCTACAGACGATACAATTAATTGATTGGTTGTGCTATAGTACTATGTGTAGGCCTATAACTGTGTTTCTGTGTAAGTGTTTGTACGGTATCTTTGTTGGGTATTTTACATTGAGATGTAGTTAACATGTTGTTGCTGTAGTTGTTTTTGTTGTATATACTTACTTATTTATTGTTATAACAACTGCCTCCTTTATTAATTAATTATGCAATATCCCTTCTTCGAACATTTCATATAATAATAATATGCAAGGAATATGATTCAATTAAGCGGTACATTATGATATAGTTTCATGAAATGCAACAGGTCGTTGTCTTTGAACTAAGCCGAGATTGGGTTTGACCTTGCTAAAACAAAATAAAAAATAAGTAACAAAACACATGAAGGGATGGATCATTTTCGCTATGTCAAACCATTCCCAACATACATACGCGTTAACAGGAAATAGAGAAACGGACCAGTTCAGTAGAAAGTAAATAAATGACTGCAACGCCATCTGACGACGTATTGAGTGTTGTGTCCACAGAGTGCATCCATCACAACCCTAATCATATGCGGGGCTGTGGGAGTTATGTGCTGGGGACGAACTCAATCAGATAATACATATATACACTTGTGTTTTCTTGGTTTATGTAGGTAATGCAGGTTCAAGCCAAACGAACATTATCCGAATCAGAAGTGGGCCGTAGCAGCATACGAAAATACATCCATTTGTCGTGTGTTGATTAACCTTCCCTTGACTTCGTGCCTCAACTAGTCAGGTCTGCTACACAACGGTGGGTCGGTGTGCCGTCCACCAAGCTGTCGCCGCTGGCTCGTTTTTTAGTGGCGTGGTCTTTGTCGTTATATTTTCTTCCCATCTTGTTCCAATTTTAAGTTTCCCGAAAAATTCCACCATGGGGAAAAAAGAAGAAGAAGAAATTATTCGGATTGCAAAGAAAATGGATAAAATGGCGCAGAAGAAAAGCGGGGTAAGATGCAGTGTATGAACGCTTACCTGCTTCTCGTTTAGCTGTCCCGGCGGATGTTGTTGTGTTAGCATTGGGGGTTTTGCATTGCAAAGGTTTCTCCTAAGATTAGTGTTGTGTGTTTATGTATGTGCAATTATTAGTGGAAGGCTTGATGTGTCACAAATGTGTCTCCTATGATTCACAGTTTTTATCAAATAAAGAACAATTCTCAGCCGTTTTTATGTAACTTGCCGCTCAACTGACTTGTAGCTAGCTAACCCTGTTAAAGTGGCTAGATGGTCACTGAGCCTTATTTAGCTTGTCCACGATTTAGCTGACTAGCCAGGGCTAGTAGAGAGGACAGGCAACACATGCATTCTTATTCATGTCGATTGCATTACTGGTTTTTCTCCATGTATTTTTGCATCAACAAATGCATAACAGGGTTGTAAAGTAAAAGTGTTTAAATATCTAAACAGCTTTAGATGTCTAAGTAATCAGTTAGCTATTATAGCTAGCGGTAACTTTGAATGGAACTTTAAAGGTAATCCAGCTTTTTTAACTTCGTTTAAGTAAATGCATTTACAACATACATTATAATGCTGCTCTTATCTGCGGGTGCCTTTAATATCGAATAAGCAGGTTCTCCATACTAAATGTCCTTCCACTTCTAGTCTGGAGCGCTGGACCTTCTCAAAGAGCTCCGCAGTGTTCCCATGACTCTGGAACTACTTCAGGTATCTCATGCATCTTATTGACATGACATATGTATTTTAGCCTCACATGTGACCCAGCAAGTAATGCATAACTGGGTAACACATTGATTTAAATGTTTTGCTCAACATTTTAGTTAAAATATGGATATTCTCTGCCATTATACGCTGCACCAGGCACCATTGTTACCTGTTAATTCATGTTGATGCACCTGGCCACCAACGTCGGGAGTTTTTATATTGAGCAGTGAAAAGGACAAGAGATGAACAGACCAGCCATATATAAAGTCTAAGGATGTTGGGCCAAACATTGACACAATCTTTAAGCTTTAACCCTGGATAATACTAACATGCTGACTTTATATGTAAAACACTTGTTTGTTTGTATTATAGTTTTTATTATTGCTCACCTTTCCAATGGGATCATTATGTCTCAGAGTAGTGACAGTGTAAAAGAGGTCACATATGGAGCGACTGTGTCTTTGTGCTTAGTGCTTTGTTCTTGTCCACAGTCGACAAGAATCGGAATGTCCGTCAACGCCATCCGCAAGCAAAGCACAGACGACGAGGTGACATCCCTAGCCAAGTCTTTAATCAAATCCTGGAAGAAGCTCTTGGGTAATTGTAGCTTCCCTGATCTTGTTGTTAACATGTTTGTATGAGATTGCAAATGAACAATGATTCAACAACAATTCCCTGTCCTCCGAAAGTGACATGTGTGAAGTTGACGTGGTGCATCTGTTATTTTTGACTTACCACAGACGAACCTGGAGGTGGAGACAAATCCTCGGAGGAAAAGAGGAAAGAACAAAACACACCTGTTGTGTCTCCATCGCAGGGCAGCCCAGAGGCCAAAGAAGAAAGGTGAGGAGATATTAAAACTCATCAGCAGCAATGTTCAGAAAGATAAAGTGGATTTAGTTTAGAATCTTTTTAACAATGCCGTTGCTCTTTAGTTGATTAGGTGCCCCTATAAGGTATATCTTAATCCATTCCAGCTCCAGCAGTAACTCCAGCAGCAAGAGTGATCCTGTTGACATGGCATCCAACTCACTCATCGCCACCTTCCCTCGGGCCCCCGGTACCTCTGACTCAGTCAGAATCAAGTGCAGGGCATTGCTGACCAATGCACTACAGACAGGGGGTAAGTCCTATTACTGCGTGTTGTAATTGTTAGTAAAACATTCATAATTGCTGTTGTCATTTGTGGCTTCACATGTCACTTCTGGGAGTGTGGGAGTAGTTGTTAACCTTTGACCTTTTTGTTTTTCAGAGGACCATATTGCCATTGGCTCTGATTGTGATGAGCTTGGAGCACAGATTGAGGAATATATCCTTTGTAGCAATTGTCAGCTGAATGACAAGTTTTTTTGTATTTGTTTTAACCATGTAATGCTAAAAAAACAAAAACACCATTGGCTATGGTGCTGCACAGTAGCACACACCTTTATAATTTTGGCATACAAACCCTCCGTCTCATAAATAGCTCTTTGTTTTTTTTTCATGGATGTGTGTGTGTGTGTGTGTGTGTGTGTGTGTGTGGTGGTACATCAAACATTACGACAATGACCCATAGAGCTGCGTGACCATCATTCATACATTTTCTCGGCAATGAAAACCGTACCAGGTGTAAATCCCTTGACCGCGTCTGCACGCATCTTCCAAGAGTTCAAGAACACGGACATGAAATACAAGAACCGCGTGCGGAGCCGGATCTCCAACCTGAAAGACATGAAGAACCCCAACCTGAGGAGGACGGTGCTGTGTGGCAACGTGTCCCCCGAGCGCATGGCCAACATGAGCGCAGAGGTGCGTTAGTGACGTAAGGCTTCCCACTGAAAGCCCCGCAGAGTTTGCTCTTAACGCTCTTCATGTTTACTCATTGAAACAACCCCCCTGGTGAGACCGTCCCGCCCGTTTTATCAGCGCCCGCCCTATAATGGAATATTTATTTTGGGGAATCAATTTATATTCAACATTCAAACTCCTTTTTTTTTTTTTTAAGCATACAAAAACACATTTCTTGATTCCACTGTTGGAAACCTTTCGTTTTCATTTTCAGGAAATGGCCAGTGACGAGCTGCGAGAGATGAGAAAGAACTTGACCAAAGAGGCTGTGCGGGACCACCAGATGGCCACCACTGGAGGCACTCAGACTGACCTGTTCACCTGTGGCAAGTGCAAGGGGAAGAGATGCACCTACACACAGGTACGGGGATGGCTGTTTCTCCTTCAGATGCAATTGGTTTCTTGACAACGCCTTCCGTTGTCAGGTCTCCATGGACTGCTACTGGAATGTTGAATCATTAGTATTAACTAGTTCTAGTGCAATGCATACCGCATTGAAGTGACGCATTCATATTGGATAGCGTTATGTCTGTGTGCTCAGTAAATAGCCTCAGGGTTTGTTCTCTGGATCAAGAGGAAGATGTTATCACATAGTTTTTATCGCTTCCTTCGAGTGCAAGCTGCATTCATTGATGACGATTGTTTGTTTCAAACTCGGTTGTTTACAGGTCCAGACCCGTAGCGCTGATGAGCCGATGACCACCTTCGTCTTTTGCAACGATTGCGGAAGCAGATGGAAGGTATGTTGTTCAAAATGGACCTGCTATAGTACCTGAGGTCTGTAAGTTATTTTAAAGTGGTGGACAAAAGGATCTGAAAACGTCATAACAAAAACATAACACTGAGGGATGTATGTACTTCACACCTTCCAAACGTAGGGTAAAAAAGTAGGGTAGTGGGTCACTGGCTTGGCCATGTGAGGGTACAGTAATTGGTCACCCTCTTGGATATGTACAAAGAAACGCAGAAGAAACTGAAATAACGGGAAATTGCAATGGATTTCATGGCATAACCCTTAAAGAGCCATTGAACCCAAAACCATTTTTTTTTGTTTTACACATGGTAATTTGTCTTATATGATCATAAACATAGTAATCTATATACCATTTTATCACTGTTAGGGAAATAAGTCCCCAATTTAGAGAAAAAAGGGGTAAAATCCTATGTTTTTGCCATTCTCCCCCAAACACTACGTGAACGTTCCACTCCAGATAGCGTTCTTTTCGTGACGTCAGACTACCTTTTCCAAGGTAGTCTGACATCACGACCAAGGGGCATCAGCGGTGCGGTTTGTGTGGACGTGTGGAGCTCTGTCAGAGCAGCGGTTGACTGCGGTGTCCGCGAGAAAGTTAGGGTGAGGGTTAGGCTTCCCGGACACCTATAGTATAACGCTACAGTGTGTGGCGGATTTCATATACAACATCGCTTATTATGACACTCATAACAGTTACACAACGACGGTACTAAAAAAGTATCATAAAGTTGATAAAGTGGGTCGTAACCATGGGGATAACACGCCCCCCTCTTTCCTAAAACTCTCAGCCCAAAACACATTTTTTAAAATCACATAGTGTTCGAATTCCATCTGAAACAGTGGGCTCACTGACTCTTTAATAAAGTAACTAGAAGTAAATGAAGAAATTCTGTCAAGTGAGGAAACCCTTAAAAGCCTTAATGTAGTGGTGGTTTGTTCTCATCACTTGCTACATTTTTATAAAGCGAAAATATACGACGCTGGTTTGTTGTAGTCATTCGTCACAACAGTGGCCACGGCAAACGGATGGAACAACATTCAGTTGGGCGCCTAGCTCCTTACACTACTAGTACCATCGAGAAGGGAGTGATGCGATCCTGCGAGCACAAGTATGCGACCACAGAGTTGTGACTTGTGTCTCATGTGATGAGCAACAGTTTCCTTCGGTTATGTGAAATGAGAAAAATATTCATGTTTGCTCTAAAACCAAGTAACCGAAGATTACGGAGTCCTACAATAATTACAAATTGGATTGTATAGATATCAATCAATTCCTACTTTACTCTGATTTAATATGTTCAGTTAAGGACATATTAAGTCTGCTTGCATGTGGACCAATGCTTCATAACATAATTGAAGCTCCAACACTTGTGTATTGTACAATGTATTGTTTTAGCTGTGTGTCTTCTTGGCAGTGCCTGTCTTCTTTGTTTTTACTTTCTCATTTCCGTCTTTACTCACTTATTTATATTTCCTGTGGAATAGCTGAACCTCTGCTCTAACACGTTATTTTTGTTTGTTTTCTAGTTCTGCTGAATATGCAAGCAAGCTCCTTGGCATTTGGAAGTAGCAAAGAACCATGACAAGGATTGTGGCTTTCTGCAACAGATCAGAACTTTGTGGTACTTGGTGCATAAATCACCATATACACCACTATTTTTATTTGAATATATTGTTTATACGTGCATTTTATTGTCTAGTCCTCCCCAAAACCCAAAGTCCGTTCAACTTGTTTTTAGCTATTTTTCACTGTTAAACTGTACACAGTCAATTTTAGCAGCAACATCTTTTTTATGTAGTTCTAACGTTTTTTTGATGACATCAATTACATTTACTACTGTTTTGCTTTCCCCTCACAAGGATGTTTTATTTAATTGCCCGATAAAAGATTTAATCCATTTGATTAAAAAAAAACATTTCCTAACTCATCTATTATGCTGTTTCAATTCTTAAGTGTGTGCCCGCCCACTTGCACTCTTTCATACCTGTATTATTACCTGTGTATTCCTGAATGTTAACATCCATGTTTGCTTATCAATCGGTCTGATGTCATCCGTTTCTTCAGCCAGGTGCAGCTACTTTATGTGGGATTTCCCTCCATGTACTGTCAAACCTTCAGTCATAAGAGGATGCAGATTAACCTGTTTTGTACTATTATGTCTGATATTTCAGGCATGGATGGAACTATGGATATATCCTGTTTTGTACCATCACAATTATAAGGCATTGATTGGTATTCTCATAATGGAAGACGTACATTTATTATTATATATCCAAAAGGAATTGTTTCCACTTCCACAAGGTCTTCCAATCCTAACTTAAAATCCTGTACTGAGTATATCAACGTGTATTTCCCCTCCAGAAAGTATAGTGGTTCAATGGATCAATTCAAAATGAACAAAGTCACATTTCTGTCTGCCTTTACTATTCATTTCATTTGAGTGTAAAAGGGGTGGTTTTATTTTGCTCTTTCTCTGTCTTGGTAGGTGCCCAGTGATTATGATTCATTGGGCATGTGTCAAGTTCAGGCCTCGTTTCAGCAACCGCTTAGAGATTTGGGTCTTCCCGTGGGTTTACTGAAACGCTTGCCACTGATTAAAAAAGCTAGAGGATACGATAGGAAATAAGTATTACGGATTCAAACGATGATTTCTTTTGGCCGTTGTTCTGCACTTAAAGGTTGAATTATATTGAGTAGTAATGAAATGGCATTTCATAATCCATAAAATTATTGTGCTTTATTTTATCTTTAAAGAATCCAAATGCCCACAAGTCATTGTTTTCTTGGAGAGTGAACAGGAAAAAAAAAAATAAACCATATACTGTAAACATTCACATTATTATTTTTTTAAATGTATTCTTCAGTAAACTTACTGCAAAATAACACATTTCATATAGTAAACAGAAGAGATGACATTTATAGGCAGTATCACTCCAAACCATTGGCTTAGATTGCGTTTGAGGTTGATCTACGTGGTGTCCATCAGCTCAAATTGCACATATCAAGTAAAAGTTTCAACTCTAAGACAGTCACTGTGAAGCACATAGGTGGGCAGACAATTTCAGATCAACCTGCCATTTCCCTTGCCCTTTTGTTTGTCCTTAATAAACAAAGGCGTGTGTTGTCATTAGCCACCACCTTGCGATGTTGCACTACCAAAGTAGACTGATGTATCCATGACTAAGGAATCAACACACAACACATGCAAAAACACTAAAATAAAAATTTGGCCAATGAGAAGGACAGTTCCTTGTTACGGACTTAAGGGTGCTCCAGTAACCATCCATATGGCATATCGTTTGAAGAAAACAAAACAAAAAGAAACTGTTGCCAATGAGAAAGATGTCACAAAATCGAATGTCAAGGCACTTCCTCATGTGAGGATCTTGTCTTTGTGTGACATGTTCGTGAGGCAACCAAAATAATTCAACTAAAACAAGCAAAATGCGTAAGTACTTACCACTTGGCAACTCCAATTTAAGTGGGTAAAAGCGTTTCTAATGAATGTATAAACACAGTTTACATGGTAGCTTTGGTGTCACTGCCGAGCATGCCTGACCCTTGTCGAAATCCCACACTGCAACCAACTGCCTGATACAACAGAGAGAAGTGAAATATCTATTATTGTGGACCCTTCACCTTAAGCTTAAGTCTGCACCATTATCATCAAAATTGGCCAGTCATACAACAGTTTATCCCGACCAATTTCCACTATTTGCAAACTGACACTTCAAAATGAATGTACTTGCTGGTATTTCAGTGTTGGCAATTGATAACAACAAAACACAATACTGTACAGATAGAAATACCTCATCCGTGCTAATGTTGACCTATGTTCAATTAGCACTTGCTTTAACCTCTAAAGAAATGCTTTTAAATAAATACATTTGGACAAAACCACTCTTTTGCATTAAAATAGTCTGACATGAGATAAGATTGAAATAACGGAAGCAAATTGCCCCAGGTGGCAGTTAGGAGCTATGATTGACCTGTTGTCACTTTCTGTTACATCACCAACTGACTACTATTCACCCAGAGGTACTCACGTCATACAAATGAACTGGAGTTGCCAAGTCAATAATGTCCCATGTACCAAGGTGTGAGGCTTGCTAACAGAAAACAGGGTGAAAGCACGTTTAACCACACAGCACCCTGCAAAGCTGCCTGCAAGTACAGCTAACGAGTAGCCTTGACTGAGCTTTGATTTTCATACGCAGTAAATAGAATCAGGCATTTCCCCCACAAAATACCCACAATTCCCCCTTTTTTTCTCTATTTACAAACTCATAAATATATATATAGTCTACAGTAGGAATAATCATTTGCCCCGCCGAAACCATCGTACAAACAACAACAAACCGTTTTAAAAAACAAAAACAAACATTTTTAAAGCACAAATAAAATAGATTATTTCTATCAACAAGAAAAAAGAAAATGAAAAAGAAGAATGTATTTGTTTTCCTTTGGAGTGCTGTTTTGCTATGTTGATCTGGTAGCAGTACTTCTGTAAGGTCGAGCCCTCGGGAGATTTTGAGACCTGAGTGTCTTCGGCCGGGTGCAGATTGCGACAGCGCTGAGATCCAGGGTTGGTCTCAAGTCCGAGGCCCCCAGTTCACGTGGTCCTACACTGAAGATAAAAAGGAAAAAAATATAGATAGGGTCGGGAGTAGTGGTGGTGGTGGTAGTGGTGGTGGTGGTAGGTGTGGTGGAGGTGTGGGGAAAAAAGGGGTTTGTGAATCGATTTTGAGAACAGGTCACAGGTCACATGGTCGGCCTAAGATTCGGGGGACTGTTCTGAGAGGGTGTTGAGCAGGTTTCTGTAGGCCGGGGAGTTCATGTAGCGCGGGTACGAGTCTCTTTGCATTAGGGTGTAGATCTGCAGCTGAGCGTCGTCAAACGTGTGGGTGGAGGGCTCCAGCATGTTCCTGTTGATCACCTCGCGCACACGGGAGTCCAGGCTCACCTAGATGAGGAGGAAATAGAATTAAAAACACAGACTCTGAAACGCACGTTTCTGACCATATCACGTACTGGATAAGGTGTTTCCTGTCTGCTGCCAAAGGATTAGATGGCACTCATTTATCAGAAGACACTTTTATCCAAGGGGACTTACAGGATTTAGATTATGTCATTAATGTAATTACAACATAATAATTATAACTTAGTGCTCCTTAATAAAATGTTATTAAGGAGGTGGTAGGGGTTAGGGTATCTCACTTAAAGATTGCCTAGAGGTAGGCTGCGGACATTGTGAGATCGAACCCAGGACCGACCAGGAGTCAAAAAGGTCTACACAATCTCAACACATTCTTCAGAACTAGTTTTTTCCCCTTTTAAATATGCTATTCTTCAATTATCCCAATTTGAAATGTAGATCCCACACCTCTTTGGGTGACAGAATAGAGATGTAGTCCTCGTAGATGACGCGAGCCTTCTCCTCGATGGCGGTCTTATTGGTTTCTTTAGTGAACTCCTCGCAGGCCAGCCAGAAAAGCATGTTCTCCTCGCTGAACTCAGTGCGAAGGAATTGCCGGAAGGCCGCCCTCCCCACAGGGCAGCCCATCAGCTTGTCAAAGGACTGCCCCCACGTGTGCACCTCATCCAGCGTTGGCGTTGGACTGTATACATCACACAGACGGCAACGGTTCGTGGATGTAATTGGGTTAAAATGGGTACTCTTGCAATCGTACGCTATCATCATGTTTTGTTTTGATCCCAACTGACCTTTCTTCGCAGTCTGCAGTCCCTTCCTTGACATCATAGGATGCCTTTCGATTCCGTTCTTCCCGGTCTTCGTTCCTGTGGTGAAACGGTGGTCAAAACGGACACGTAAGGAACAAATGGGATGTCAACTTGAGTATATTACTTTGGGGATTTTGTCAATTGTGTGTATGAGGTGTATGTATGTATATGTGTGTATGTATGTGTCTTGCATGCACCCACTCAAACACACACACACACACACACACACACACACACACACACACACACACACACACACACAGTCATACACACACCCACACCCACAATCCTATCCACACCCACAAACACCCACACACCCACACCCACATCCACACACCCATTAGCACCCACACACACACACAACCACCCACACACAAGACCACACCCACAGACAGACACACACACACCCACATGCACCCCCCCACACACACACACATGCACACATCTTCACACATACACACATCCCTATGTAGACGCACAACAGAGTAGGAGACCTGGTTCATTGACTTTAGCGAGACGCCACCTGCTCTGCTGAGAACATCAAGCCATACACTAAGGTTGGTTGTTTTGAGTAGCGGGTGGAAAAACCCTACCAGGAGCAGCTACAGCAGCAGCACCAGCAGAAACAACACGCATTGGAGCCCCGTGGGTTGGCCTGGCCTGGCTGGCCCTGCTGGGCCGGCACGGTGCCCCCCGCCGCCGACTCCTGCTGCACCGACATCTGCCTCTTTCGCATCTCCATCCGCTCTGATCCCATGGGCTGCAGAGAGAGGGACAACCAACACTGAGGACCCCCCCACACACACACACACACACACACATACACAATGGCCACACTCCGAGGCCTGTGACCTTCAATTGAGCCGTGTGTCGAATATGCGTATATGATGTATGTGCATTTCATCTAGAATGAAAGTAGCATTCAAATGAACCAAAGCAATGGCAAAAAGAAGAAAAAATTGGTGGGGCAAAATGTACCTGTTACGGATGACGGTTACAGACATATGAGCAACTTGGAAGACCAAGCGAATCACGTGACACAGATTTGTAAATATATGCATATCCCTTGTGTCATAGTCTGCAGTATCCAGTCGGTTTTTTATGGCATGGTCATGGTAAGTAAGTGGTTGTCAGTCAGGCTGAATATATTCTCTGGTCAGCAGTAGTGTGTGTTTGTGTGTGTGTGTGTGTGTGTGTGTGTGTGTGTGTGTGTGTGTGTGTGTGTGTATGTGTATGTGTATGTGTGTGTGTGTGTGTGTGTGTGTGTGTGTGTGTGTGTGTGTGCTGGCATGCCCAGAGGACATGTTGTGATGGAATGCATGGCTCCTGTCAGGGAGGCAGGAATCATCTGGTGTTCCAAGGACCCCCTGCTGTGACACATCCCAGCGTCAAGCAATTCATAAAGTTATTTAACCAAGAGGGATGAACAGATGGCATCTGTAGCGAGTCGAGATGGAACAGATCACCGTGGCTGGTTTTGGAGGCTTTCTTGGTTCATGTCTCAGCAATTTCAACTCAAATATCTATTCAGGGAACCCCTTGAGTTGACAAATTGAAAAATCTTGGCAAAGATATATGCAGCTATGATGTGCTATATGTGTTTTGCATATAATAAAAAAATACTACTGTTTTATGATTCACGTATAGATTTCCATGCACCTTTAAGCCCTTTACAATTGTGATTACTGTTGTATAACTGTAGCTATCCATGAAGCACATTATCCTCTTTCATAACTGCATCAAGCAGGGCTGGTAAGGCCTGTAAACCTAAAGACTGGCTATGCACACAGAATATTTTCAAGCCTGCATGCTTTCAACATATAGCCTCTGTAGTCGCTAAGTAGCGAACAACAACCGCTGGCAAAGCCCATCTGATCATTTATGTAACAAAGCCCTTCGCGGTCAACCCACGGCGTGATTAGACTACTACCTGACACAAGAAACGATGCTTTAAAAATGTCAGAAGATTGGGCGGATGGGGGGGGGGGGAG
>JAOPJO010000147.1:6127919-6142132 GCA_027123675.1 Molva macrophthalma | reverse complement strand
ATTTAAATTTAAATTTAAATTAAAATAATAATAATAATAATAATTATTATTATTATTATTATTATTATTATTTGTATTATTATTTTTATTATTGTGTCAGTTTGTCCTGAAAATGTATTTCTTAACTGCGACCAAGTGGCAACACATGGTCTTGTCATCCGAAAAAGCAACAAAGGCCAAAGGAATCAATTAAAGCTAACGGGACAAAGACTGTCAATAAGAGGTGCAATTTATTTCTATGCCACAAGAGGGCTACCTTATCTACATTGTCATTGGTTACAGACAATCATGCCAACCAATAGAGTAATTTTCGCTTTCATCATCGCTTCCGGGTGTTTTCTTGGAAGAAGAGTCCTTTAGATCAGATGCTCCTTTATTTTCAAAGGGAAATCAAAAAGGTTTCTGTCATTTAAACGTTTTCAAAATGAATAGAATATTTGGACGGAGTAAGGGAAAAGATGCTCCTCCAAATCTATCGGACTGCATTGGAAATGTAAGTATTATATGGTTGTAATTGCAGTTAATCCATTGTTGTTTTCTTCTCGAATATTCCTTTCTCGATTGTATCCTGCCTTTAATAGTAAACAGCCTCGACTATCATCTATTTAAGTAATCTGGAAATGCGGAAATGTATACACAGGAGGGTGTTTGACACAGAAAGGGTGTTATAGATGCATCATTCCAACGACTGTGACAAAATAAATATAAATGTATGTGGGATGATTCATTGGATGATTTTAATGGTGGCTTTGATTTACAGAACTTGGCTCTTTATTGTTTTATCCCTCTCTTGTTGAAGCAATACAATATGTATTTTCTTCTTTTCATTCCTGTCGCATAGGTGGACGCAAGGGCAGAGTCCATCGATAAAAAGACTGCCAGACTGGATGCAGAACTATTGAAGTACAAAGATCAAATGAAAAAAATGAGGGATGGACCCTCAAAGGTAAATCTATTATCCTGTATCGATATATCAAAAGTGCTGTATGTTATTATAATGTAATAATGTTACTATCACACAATAGTTGTAGTAGTACACATGAATACTCCCCAAATTATTAGTTTGACATTTCGTCCCTTCCTGTATGTAGAATATGGTGAAACAGAAGGCATTGAGAGTACTGAAACAGAAGAGAATGTAAGTAATCTTGCTGAATTTAAATATGCTAATTGCCTCGTGATCAAAACAAACGTAAATTGAACGTTTATGTTATATGTAAATATTATTTTAATTTTGTATTCCCTCTATTATATTTCATGATATTCATGATAGTCAACATTACATTATTTGGCAGGTATGAAGGCCAGCGGGATCAGCTAGCACAGCAGTCTTTCAACATGGAGCAGGCAAACTACACCATCCAGTCTCTGAAAGACACCAAAACCACGGTAACGGTTCTGGCGAAAAGGCCACCACACAGTACTAGGTCTGTTATCAGAACAACCTCATTGGAGATCAAAACAGTTTGAATTACATCTTTATTTTCATCTGAAAATACAACAACAAATACATTAATTATTTCAATAGATTATTTGATAAGATTTCAACCATATTCATTAAGGTGACTTATATAAGTGAAGTGAATACTATGAAGGCATAATGTGACCTGATGAACTAGTGGGGGAAGCAGATTATAGGAAACTGTATGCAACTGAATAAGTTCAGTTTCATACCAAAGAGTTCTGCAACTGACTTTTATCTCCGTTATTTAGGATTTAACAATTTTAGTTTTTAAGATTTAAGCTGCCAACATGACCTGTCCGAGATTATTCGACACGTCACATTTTTAATGTTCCGGCGATTTCATCTGTTAAATGTCTTGCTTCTGCAACACAATCTGTGTTTTTTATTCAGGTGGAAGCCATGAAGATCGGTGCAAAGGAGATGAAAAGGGCTTACAAGGACGTCAAACTTGATCAGATTGAAGTATGTAGGCAAAATGGACACTTTTTTTCCAGCTGATGTTTTTCAAACATACCACTGCTGTCATGTAAACAGAGGCTATCCACATTTCTCTCCAATGAATTCAAACTCAAAATACTTTATTCGTCAAACAAGCAGTGTAACACATCCTGGCCATTGTAATTATTGAGAAAATGTATTAAACGATTCTTCCCCTTTGTTGCTACAGAACAATAGTGAGTGACAACTATCATGTCACCATGTCATGATTCTGATCGTGTGTGTGTGTGTGTTTGTGTCTCCAGGACCTCCAGGACCAGCTGGAGGACATGATGGAGGATGCCAGCGAAGTGCAAGAGTCACTGAGCCGCAGCTACGGCACGCCAGAGATAGATGAGGATGACCTGGAAGCAGGTAGGCCTCAGTAGGATGACTACGTATAAACCACTACTCTATCGCTAACATTACAGGGAGACCTCAGGACAAACAGGTGTGTGGATGTACAAACGTTTGTATATCAGGGGCTGGGCCGGCATAGAGTCACACAAACAAAAAAGGGTTTCAAATACACTGTTGTATGGTGTTTGATAGCCACCATGATATCCACGGACAACTTCTTTAGCTGAAATCGAGGAAGTTTGGTTTGAGATTCAATTTACTGTTTAATCATTAGGAGACCTTTTTAAGAAGATGCAGACGTCATTAAAAGTGCTGTAGATAAGATTGGAGAGTTGTAAAAAGAGAGGGCAGAAAAGGGCAGAAGAGAGACATCTTTCTACAGGGTGCAAACAGGTAAGACTGCAGACATCGGGGTTTGATCCCAGAACCTTTGGGTTGGGAGTGTGATCACCCAAGCTACTATTGTGCTGACCAGGGCCTCTGGTGGTGTTTGTTCTTCTTCCTTCAGAGCTAGACGCCCTGGGAGACGAGCTTCTGTTGGACGATGACAGCTCGTACCTGGACGAGGCTTCAGCCTCCCCGGCCATCCCTGAGGGAATGCCCAGCGACAGCAAGACTAACAAGGTGAAGCTCCATTGTTGTTGTTGTTGTTTGTGTGTCAATGTCGGACTCTACTCTGTATGTATAATAGGTTACCCTACCTTTGTGAATACTTTTTGAATATGCCGTTTCAAATTGATTTCCACTAAGGCATAGTACTATACACAGTTTTTTGCTTTTTTTATTCAACTTTAAGATTCTGGGAATGTTTAGGATAATCAAGAAAGCAAGTACACGTTACAGTATATTATTTTTACAATATCCGTTGATGCTTTCCCATGTTAATAAGTGGAATTTATTTGCAAATATTTAGGATTTAGACAAGGAGTATATATAGGTAATGTATTAAGGTATGATACAGCAAGTTTTTGGCCTTTTAGGTATACACACTAACAAACCAATAATTCTGTGGATTTCTGCCTTTGTCATTCCAGGATGGTGTTTTGGTGGATGAATTTGGACTTCCACAGATTCCGGCCACATAAGAAGAAGACAATGCAAAAAAGCAATGCACAATTCGACTGAAAACACTTTTTTTATATGTAGAGTAACATTTATACAGGCAGATCAGGTTGAGCTCAGAATACTAAAGTATTGAACACTAAAGTTGTCTTGTTGGGTCATTACTAATAACATGTTAGCATGTGGCCTTGTAATATATAGACCTGCTTGGTTTTTTCCATATCCTTTTTCCTATTTTCCTCATAATTTAGTTGCTTATTTGCAGTATTATTCAATGTTAAGTTATAATTTGTTTACTAACTTTTAGTAGTGAAGAAATTCAGGCGGGTCAAGTCATTACATTTTTTTTCCTTTTGTTGAAATTATGGAATTGATTTCCATTTTGTATGTGTGTGTGGGTTGTAAGACACCACTAAAATAAAATATGCATTTTAAGTTCACATCGAATTACGGTTGATTATTTTCACAATATACTTTTTAGCAAAGACGTTCTTCTCTTCCTTTTTCTTCCTAGATTTTAGGAGATACACTTACATACATATACTAGCTTATAATAGGTTCGATTTTTGGCTTTAGTGGTGTCAAATATTATAGTTGTTGCCAGTGATTCTCTACTGTATGGTGGCCCACAGGATGGCCGAGTGGTTAAGGTGTTGGACTCTAGATCCAATGGACATGTGTCCTCAAACCCCACTCCTGGTAGTGATGCAAAATGTAGAGCAAGTGCATGTTTAATAAAAAAATAAAATAAATTGTGTAAATGTTGTATTGGCACTGTTCCAAATTGTCAATGCACAAGAGTGGCCTAGGCCTTATCTGCGGTCTGAGTTGGAATCCTAATGTCCTCATCCCGTAAACATTGTTGAGTGAGATTCCAAAATGGCATTTCTCTGTATGTGCTTTGGGTAAAAAGCCAATAATGTGATAATTTACTCAGCAATATGTCTAATAATTATAGCATCAGCATTATATGGTAATGTTGAGCTAATATCTCACGTTCAAAAATGTTGGAAAGTATTTTTATGGTGACATGTATTGCTTTATATATGCTTTATATATGATGGATCCAAGGACATTTGCTGTCCAAGTCAGGAACTAATGTATACGTATGTATGTGCGCTGCATGGACTTTACATTAAAGCATGTGGGACCGTTTCCTGTGTTTCCAGGAAGTAGTTTTTTCAGCAAGTAAACAAATAATAGCAAGAGTGCTGTAAATTGGAAATAGAAATGGCTGAACAGACGTTAACAGTGACAGTTGCATACGGTAATTCATGATTTTGTTCTTCATTATAGTAACCAGGCGACTGTGTAGCTCGAATGCACACGAACACGAACTTATTTGCCCGACCTAAAATCTATGCCTGCTAGCCACCGCAATGTTGCCTGTGTTGCTTTCAATAACACACTTCAACAAGTGATTCAAATCCCCATTACAATGGTGACCAAAGTAGTGAAATGAAAAAGGAAGAGGCATGAAACGGGCTGGTTTAAATGAGAATAATGTGTGACCAATATATTATGAATCATGTTGCGGTCAACCGGCTAGATGTGGCATCGACCCGTGATCGATTCATTCATTGAGTCTTCAATTCATTGCCTGAATCCTGTATTTCAACAGTGTCTCATTGGAGGGATATTTGACATAATATTCATTGCATGAACCTACCTTTCAGGTTTGATTTTACATGTAGGGTGTACTAGTGTGTAATGTATTGTTGAATTGTGATGTTAATTGCTTGTTTATTCACGATGTGAATGGTCACGATGTTTTCAATGTTGTTGCCCAACTTTGACTGTTATAGTAGGCCTATGTCTCCTAGAGCGATATTGTTGAATTAATGTTCAAATAGAAATAAGTGCTTACGCAAATGCTTACATAAGATTGTCTCGATACCTGTGTGGGGAAATTTGTATTGTATTGCTTACCCCCAAATAGTTCATAAGGCTAATACAATTGTTTCTTTGTTATTCAACCCAGGCTCTACAAAACATAGCATCACCGTGACAGGACAGGATGGAAGTGAAGCTACGGTTAAAGACTTGTCAGATGCCCTTGCTCAAGCGACTGGAGTTCCAGCCCCTTCACAGAAAATTATCTTTAAAGGTAGACTGTAGCTCATGCAAAGCAAGGTAAAAACAATGTTAACTTGACCGATTTTTCTTTCTAAACATTTACTGTGGTGTTACAGGGAAATCATTAAAAGACATGGAAGAGAATCTCTCCAGCTTTGGAGTGAAACAAGGCTGTAAGCTTATGATGATTGGGAAGAGGGTAAGGCATGGTTGTTTCTAATGTAATACTCAATGTACAAAATAAAAGTGAGCTTCCATATGATAACCGACTTTGGTTTCCTTAACAGAATAGTCCAGAGGAAGAAGCGGAACTCAAGAAGCTAAAAGACATAGAGAAATCTGTGGAGCAGGCGGCCAAAAAGCTGGAAAAAGTTGACGGAGAACTAACCGGGCTCAAGAACGTAAGCATTAAATATATGTAGTTATTATACAGGTCAGTATGTGTTGTTCCAACTTTTTCTTTACATTTCACATGGATATCAACAGATTGCATGTTTGTTTATACCCACCTAACTGAGAGGACATGGCATGTTGGTTCTGCAGGGCTTCCTCGCCAAGGACCTTCAAGCGGAGGCCCTGGGCAAACTGGACCATAGAGTCAAGGTCGCTTCGGAGCAGTTTATGAAGATTCTGGAACAGATAGATTCACTGGTACGTTCTGCCACTCCCCAGTGTTTAAACCATCTCACAGCTTTATCCCGGGGAATATGATATCATGTAATTACCTCAATAAATATAAATGATGTTATATTTTTCCTCAACAGAGCTTACCAGAAAACTTTAATGACTGTCGAATGAAGAAAAAGGGACTTGTGAAAACAGTTCAGGTAAGTTTTTTTATTTTCCCATTTCCCATCCCCATCAGACTTTTCATTCGGTAACTAAAGGCTCATGCAATTGCGGCACATACTAGGCTATGTATGGGTGGAGACATAACACTGTCAGCATCCAACCAATCTAATTACTTTGCAGAGAGTTCTGTTTCCAGTGGCTGGATTGTCAGCAAGTTTCCCTAATATCCTCCACAACCTTATATAGGTTGTTAATACACTTACTATTATTACCACTTATAAAGAATGACAGTTACAGTTGCATATGGTTATTTATTATTTTGTACTACTTTGTAATAACCAGGCAACGGTAAAGCTGGAATTTACACCAACACTAAATCATTTTCCAAAACGATCAATTATTCCTGATAGCCACCGCTATGTTCCTTTTAATAAAACAATGTGTTTCTAACCCCATAACAATCTTGAATTACAAAGGGGCGCGCATGGGGCTTGTATGAATGAGAATAACGTGGCATTGACCAATATATGAACCATGTGGTGGTAAACGATCATATGGCATTGACCTGTGATGCATGTTTGCAATTAGTTTGACATCCAATCATGGCTATTTCTATTATTGCCACAAACTCGAATGCTGTATACTGCATGAACACATCAGTAAGAGTAACCCTCCTTATTTATTTTTTAGGATTTCCTGGCCCAGTGTGACAAAGTCGAAGCTGGTATATCAGATCATCTAGCGAAGATCCAGTCCAAAAACCTGGCACTGGCAGAGTAAGGCACCTAGACCTCCCCTCTATCATGTAGGATCCCATCCCCCCCCCCCGCCCTGCCAGTCGCCAACAGTCGTATATACATTGCTCTGTGAGCAAACGGATATAATAACTGCACTGAAAGCTTCAGTTGTGGAGCTGTTACCTGTGTATTTATTGACAACAGCAATGATCCTGTCTGGTCATATGCGGGTCTCTCAACCTAAAACAAAATGGAAGCCTGTTGGTCTCCGGTTTTCATCATGGCTACACGAATGTTCATGTATCATTAAAGAAAGAAAAAAAAAAAACTACTTGTGAAATGTTGGTGACAGTGATATATATCTGTCCACCTGTGTGTCATTACCCTGTATCACACCTGTTCCTTGCTCTTGTAAAACATAACTTGAAAAATGTTTTTATTTTCCCCCCTCATTGTACTTAAAATAAGCGTAAATGGATATTTTTGTGGCTGCAAGCGGAGCCGAACTGGTCGCTTTTATTCAATCCAATGAATTTTGTGATGAATAGGTCCTAATAATGATAATGACACGTTTTCATCTTTGTATATAGCGCTTGATTTTACGCTGACTCAAACAACAAAGTTGGTTAAATTTAAATAAAATATGAGCGTTTGTGTTATCTGGCCCTTTGTCCTTGTGTGTTGTGGTCGAAGACATCCTCAGTGTCACTGCAGGCTGGCTGAGTGATTCTCATGACCTCATCTACCCTGAAAGCAACTAGTTCACAAGATCCTTAAAGGCTTAGAGAGGAATCGTCGCACTCTGCTATTTTCTAACATAGGAGAGCACTACCTCATACACGTGTTGTGAAACAATCGTCTGCGGCGTCAACTGTCATTTTTCAGAATTGGACCAATAGAGAATGGAAATCCTGGACCATTAACATAAATAGTCCAACTTTTCTATGATTGATTTTGTGCTAACAGAGTTCAGCAGGCCACAATCTTTTCACAACATGCGTATGAAGTTATTCTTATATTGCAAAATAGCAGAGTGTGACAGTTCCCCTTGAATGCTTGCTTTGAGTACATAAGATGACACTTTTGAGTTAATATGCATGCATTGTAGATTTATCATTACATTTTGAAAATACTATTTCATCTGAAGTTGTCTATGTTATATTACAAGTGCAAAAAGAATTACACCGGCAGTCATTTTCTTTAGAGTTTATTTCCAGTTTTACCCAGCCGATGGGCCAATACCTCCCTCGTAAAGCTATATTCAATATACTAGACCCATAGTGTTGTATCATAGAGGTGCAAATGAACTATGATTGTGTGTGTGTGTCTATAGTAGGTCTGCACGGGCATATTATTGAAACGAACCACAGTGATGCGTGCTGGAAGCTCTTCTCCGTCAAGTAAAAAGAAAACCAAATAAATATGCTGAAAATTCTCATGGGAAATCCAACAGTCTTCTAGTGATTGCGAGCACGGGCGTCTTCAGTCGTCCTTATCCTTTGCCCCGTGTTTCAGGATGCGTGTAAAAGCCACATAGTTGAAGTTGCCCTTCTCGTCGATGGGGGCCTCCCTGAAGAGCTCGTCCACATCTTCGTCAGTGAAGCGGTCCCCCATGGTGGTCAGCAGCTCCCTCAGGGAGTCCTCGTGGATGATACCTGGGGGTACGATCCAGCAGGTTTACATAAGCAACGACTTCGATATTTGCTTTTGAATGTATTTGATTAATGGTATAAAAGTCAGACCGATTACTACTCAGAATCGCAGGTTACCTCAATCTGCAATTTTATTTCAACTAGGTTAAATAAGAGTCACCTTGGTATCTAGTGCACATGGTCCAAATATTCTAAAATAAATATTAGTCAATCTATCGATACACAAACTTTAGCATTCTTTTCTTCTCTGTATCTGGTGGTAAATGGAGCGGGATTATTTCCACACTTTTTGACCTCAGTAAATGTACAATAAAGTCTAAGCAGCTTCACACTTTAGTATCATTTAAAGAACACGTAAAAAAAAAAGTGAAAAAGTTAAATGACTGACATTCATTCGACCCCCTAACTTAAATGATATCTGCATAAGAATATGATTTATAAATATGAAATATGATAAGTCATAAATACGAGAATACACGCAATAAGCTATTAAGATGAACACCAGGTGCTCTTGTAGACATTGGTGCAGAGAAAGAGTCAACCTTTAACATTATGCTGTGCTGTGCGCAGCATATCCATCCGTCCATCAGCCTACCTGTGGCCTCCTCGTCGAAGCAGGCGAAGGCATTGCGGATGACGTCCTCCGGGTCAGTGCCGTTCAGCTTCTCTCCGAACATGGTGAGGAACATGGTGAAGTTGATGGGGCCGGGGGCTTCATTCATCATGGCCTCCAGGTAGTCCTCCGTAGGGTTCTTACCTTTGGGAAAAGGAAATTGATCAAGCAGGACGATTGGTAGTGGATCGGTTGTATGATGCGATGAGAATATCATAGGTTTATGCAGTTGTATAATCGTCTCCAACAAGACTATAGTGTCATAGAAGGTTATTATTGTTGACATTTCTCTAGTCTTCTACATTCATGGATATTATTTGATAGAGGTTGCCTATAGACAGAACTATAACAGTTAACAATTTAGACAACATTAACATTTTAGGAAAAGATTATAATAATCCCCTTTCATTATTTATTTCTAATGTATAACTTTAGGTGTATTGGAATATATATTATAGCTACTGACATTGGAAACACCGTGATGTAATATTGTTGTTGTGTAGGCCTTATATGCAATATTTCAATAAAAAAAGGTAAGAGATTCCTCCTAAATCAGTAGTTATATACAAATCCAATATTAGGCCTTCTACAGTGACCATCAAATGTAATCAAATATACCTAATGACGCCAACATGTCGTGCAAGTCCTCTTTGTCAATGAAACCATCACGATTCTGGTCGATCATGTTAAAGGCTTCTTTGAACTCTTGAATCTGCGACTGGTCGAACATTGCAAACACATTGGAGGTGGCGCGCTGGGGCCGTTTCTTGGTGTTCTTCCCCTTGGCCCTTTTGCTCGACATTGTGGCTGGTAGATTGTTGGCTGTAAAGACCATCATTATTTGCATTTAACATAACTGTATTGCTGTCTACAGAATACGAGGTTATGTAATATGATAACGTCCACTATATTATATTCGTTAAGAAAATTAATTAACAACACATTAATATAGGCTACACATTGCAGAAGAAAAACTGAAATAGCTGCATTTCGCTGATCAAATCCACATGAAAATAAACCTCCATAAGGCAGTGCGTTATGTTTTCAATCCAGACAGAGCAAACATTGCCATATATTTAGGGTTTACATCATGGTTGGGTTTACGTCACTATTTATACTACTGTCCTAGCCTGCTCACTTGTTTGCTTTAGCGAGGTATTTATCTGTCAGCAAGCTTGCCCTGTTTAGGATAGCGCAGAGGAAACCATACAGTCTTATTCTTACAACCCCCCTAAACTCAAACCCTTTAGACCATCACAAAATATGATCTATATACAGCAGAAATGTCTCAATAAATAATATCTCACCTTATCAGAGAATACAAATTATATTCAATAAACCAGCAAGCACTAGTTAATGAACAAGCTGCGGAGTGGTGCGATACCCGGCAGATATTTATCACTTCCTCTGTTTCGAAGATACTGACCAATCACAGCTCCCTGCTGGAGCGACAGAAGCCTAGAATATTCCACTCGTTTCTCCTCCTATAAATTATTTTGTATGCGTTGGATTGCTAGTGTTTTTGTTTGTGCGTCATAGGATATTTATTGTTAAACAATATAACACTATTCAATTTGTGTTGCGATGACATAACACACACATACGAGCAACAACACACAAAGGCCAATAAGCCATAACGCAAATAGTCTAGTGCAACGCTAGTGTGCTCAAAGTGTCAACGATATTTAAGTATGCATGACGTTTTGCGGACCCATATATAGATAACGCACCAAATAGGTCTGCATAAATTACCCCATTACTCCATTCTATGAATGCATTACTCCAAATTATTTCGTGACACCACAGCTATTTTCCAAATAATCCCATTTCAGCTCCTCAAACTAAATGATACCAGAGCAAATCTCTCCTATACACCACTTTCTCATGTGCGTAAAAGACACACACACATGAAATGAACGCAAGCATTGCATCAGCAGATTCGGCAACTTAATCAATGACTAGAGAGCAGGTGAGGCTTTCACGTGTACATTAAATGCCGTGAGCTATACAAATGTAAATCAGGATAGTAGGGGGGTTTTGACTCACCACTGGAGGTAACGCCTTTTTCTAGGTAGGCCTTCTACTAAATAGATCAGGCTTAGTATAATTATAGACTTATAAATTGTAACTTGAATAGATCTGCCTTATGTTAATACGTATACTATGATGAATTACCTTGGATGCCTCTAGCAATGGTTCATAATGTTATAAAAAAAGATACAGAAAACAGAACAATTAATTTCAACAATTTATTTTGCTACTATCTGATGAGGGTCAGTAACTTATTTTACAAATCAGTACATAAATACATACATACATACATACATACATACATACATACATAGGGGGGGTTGAAAGGCTTGTTTTTCTCGCCTATCCAATGCCCTAGTTGATATAAAAGAGCTCACTCCCAAGTGGCCTTGACCCCTAGGTCACCTACTAATTACATCACTTCCTGTAGGGCAAGATTTGTAGTATATTATCCACTAATTTTGGTAAACTTGAATGCCCTGATTCATATAAAAGAGACCAGATGTCTCTATTTCACTCCAAAGTCATTCTGTGCCCCCACATACAACAAGTGTTTGAGTCACTTATTGTATGTCCATATCCATGTGGATAATTTTAGTAGCCTTGTATAATGTTTTTCGCCTGCTTTTACTTTATTGATTGAATTTACACTTCAAAAACATTTAAAGCGGCATTAATTTGTCATGATTATCTTGATAAACAAAATGTATATATAAAATTAAGCTTTGGAATTGATTTTCAGGTGGAAGCATAGCAAAAATAAACTTCCATTGTGCCCCACAAAAACACGTTGTCCTAATCCGTCCCAAAGAAGAATAAATCTATGGAAGCTAATTTCCATACTACGAAATTATGAGATAAAAAGTCATAATTATGAGATTAAAAAAGTCATAATTATGAGATAAAAAGTCAAATGAGTTAGATTTTTTTCTTTAGTTTTACTTCAATATAATTACCTTTGCTAAATACACGTTACTTAGGTCTACTTTCATTTTGACTTTTTTACACTTCAATTCCAATTCCTGTCTGCCCACCGTTCTACTGTCCCAAATGAGAAACAAAAAAAGGAATTATCGAAAAGCAAACTGGTTTTCTCGGTTTCTGTTTGGGAACCAAAAAACGATAAAAACAGGTGGCTTCTGTTTTTTTGTTTCAAAGCAAAAACGAATTGGCTGAACGCTCGCGGAGCTCTTCATTCTTCAATCCAAATGGAAAAATTATAAAACAAATTGCCACAATGTACACAATGTAAACCAGTATGCTCAAATTGAATTGCATTTATTATATACTTAGGAATCTTATAACACTAATATATTTAATATTTTGATGCATCTGTGCTCAAATGGTGGTATCTGTCAGGGACGGATCATACAAATTGTTGAAGAAGGAAAAGTCAGAATCACTTGCATGTTGCATCCTAGCATCCTGAAAGAAAACAAAATGTTGCTCTGTATTACCATTCTGATCCCTTTGGACAGCATGTGTGGTCAGAATGTTTGTCACTTTAAATCCTCACTTGTTGGCCATCCAAAATATGAAATACTGAGTTCTGGACCATTTCCTCACAGTTGGTGTTTCCTGGATTGCTCCTGAAGCACACACACAAACAGACAAAAGCAGCAAAACAACAACACAAAAATAGAACAAAAACAATTCATATTCCATGTGTCCAATAGCAATGTAATTGTAAACTCAATAATGACTCTCTTTATTCGTTCATAACTTTTAATGGACCTGTTAAGTATAATAACTTAACAGTAATACCATCATCATCCTCATCCTCATCCTCATCAACATGTACCTTGTGGACCACCTTGCGGACCACCACCTATTGAACAGGAAGAGACCACCGGCGACGATAACGCCAGCCATCAGAGTAAGTCCAACTGCCAGCCCTGCAGACAGTAATTCTGTGGAGAAAAACAAACCTTTTCCCAAACTCTCCATTCGCTACTGTAGGAGCCATTTTTGACAAGGGATCTTTGAGAAGCAGTTTGTTTTTTTCCCACAAGAGGGAGGTGTTGAGCACAATTTAATTCATGACATTCAGAAGGGGTCACAGGCGTGTTGATTAGGGAAGAGCACAGTTATCATTGATTTATTATTGATGCACACAGATGACATATTAACTTTTATGTTATAAATCATATGTCATGTTAAATGTCATATTGTGTGTTTTGAAGTGAGGGGATCAGTGTGTGTACCATTAGTGGCAGGTGGTGCAGTAGGGGGCTCCTGGGGGCAGGGCCCAGGCATGATGTTAATGTCATCCAGCGCAACATCAACACCACTCATTCCTCCCTGATACACAAACACAAACTGCACACAGACAGACAACCCTGTCAAACACTGACAGCACAATAATAAATAATTTATAACATAACAGAGCAGAGGACGTGCCAGACTAGCATATTTAATTTCAATTTTACAGTGAAATGGATGTAGGACATTGCTGGCATGCCATATTTTGAATGAAGGTTAATCCACATAATTCAATTGAAAGACTGCCGTGAATATTGTATCGTTTTATTTCCATGTTGTTGGCATCTCTGCATCCGAAAAACTATTAACTAATAGTAAAACAAGTACATTTCTCAAGATGAAACCAAACACTGAATGTCTCCAGCGAGAGATGACCGATAAGTAAGGAATAAATTGAGTTATGTGTGTGCTTGATGATAGATTTATTACCCAGAATGCATTTCCGTGAAGAACAGGCACGCTGGCCTCCAGCCACTTGTGTCCTTGGTTTCCATCCTTATTCCAAAGTAGAACACCTTCTCGTTCTCCACTGCTGTGCATTTTCCTGACAACAACGGCATGTTTAAACAAGTTGTATATATACACTCACCGGCCACTTTATTAGGTACGCCTTGCTAGTACCGGGTTGGACCCCCTTTTGCCTTCAGAACTGCCTTAATCCTTCGTGGCATAGATTCAACAAGGTA
>JAOPJO010000147.1:6093173-6114362 GCA_027123675.1 Molva macrophthalma | reverse complement strand
TGTGTGTGTGTGTGTGTGTGTGTGTGTGCGTGCGTGCGTGCGTGCGTGCGTGCGTGTGTGTGTGTGTGTGTGTGTGCGTGCGTGTGTGTGTGTGTGCGGTGTGCACTATGGCTTTGCATTGAATGGCAACAAAGAGTGGAGGAGGTGATTCATGAATGGCACTGGGCTGCACATCCTGAGGAAGTGAACGCAAGGCGGATGCAAGCAAGCAGAAAAGTGCAATCTCCGTATTTCAACATATGGTGGACATAGAGTGCTCTGTATATACACAACACCGAATCTACTTTATATCATTTGAACCATATTTATTGTTAACTTAATGAACTCAAATGGATTAGAAAGCCGCTCTCACTCTTTCACCTGAATGAATGGTGTCAATGCTTATAAGGAAAAGCAGTAAATGTACACGTTTTTGGATTCTTTGAGATGGAACGGGGCTGCAGTGGGAAGGAGAATTTCCCTTTTGTGATCGGTAAACAACAGAAGGTCTGAAGGTCTGACCTAGTTCTGCGCACTGTCCAGTGCGCAGAACTAGGTTCTCACCTGCTGTCTATGTGGTACCAGAGGGCCAGGCAGGAGTGGTCCTCTCTCAGGTGGATCCACTCAGAGAGCACCTGGGACCGGCTGGGGTGGCCCTGTGGCTGGGCTGAGCTCAGCAAAAATCGACCTAGAAAAACGACCAAAAAAAAAACATAGAATCATATTATTACTTAAATGTATTATTCATAAAACTGGGCCACGTGTGTAAAGTCCCCAGAAACACAGTTCTGCTTCCTGCTTCCTGAAATCATTTCTCCATGCCAAAATAATGGTTTCAATAATCGACATGTAGTTGTACACAGCGTCAACTGTTTGTACATGGAAATTGATACTAATGATACTGAATATTTATTTCTTATTTTTTCTTGGCCTCAACACTGTCTACTTCGAGCTGCTGCCATTGCACTTTCCTTCGAGATTAATACAATCTTATCTTATCTTATCTCATACACAGATAATATTAATTATTATATAATGGTTGCTTGTGGAAAATAGATGTCATACTTTTAAAGACCCTAATGAAGAATGTTGCTTTCTGCTATATAAAATGCTAGCTTTCTAGTACGACCTTGATAGTACTAGATATAACTATTGTGCATATTATTCAGACATGTCATTTATTTTGTTTGTCTGAGATATTGTTTTAATAGATGTTTCCGTATTCTTATTCCAAATTCTTACTACTGTCCTGTTACTTCTTCTGTCCGGCTGTGACAAGCACATTTGCCGTTTGGGATGAAAAAAGCTGATCTTATCTTAAAGTCACAAATGTTAAAAGTATAATGAGCAGGTCAGAATGAGTACAGTCCCAACTCGTTTAATGAAATGTAATAATAATAATAATAATTAAAAAAACAAAAATAAGGCGGCCCTTCTAATGTTGGGGCGGGTTACTATTCGAAACGTCCCGTCCCGACGTCATCTCCGTCCCTTACCCTCCCTGGTCTGAGTGGTGTGGTCGGCGGGCGGGCCCCGGAAGTGTCCGTTGGCGTGCATCCAGTCGTGCCCCGCCCCCTCCACGGGGACGCTGACCCAGGTGCACCTCCCGGACTCAAAGTCACAGCCCCCCCGTGGGGCGCAGGCCCCGTCCGACACCGAGACGTCGTCTAGCAGCACTGTGGAGTTGGTGCTGGGGTCACGCACCACACTGAACACCACCTGGTTAACACGGGGGTTGGGGGGGGGGAGGTGGAATCATTCATTGTTTTCGATTCTGCAATACGATGCTACTTCATCATCTTTCGTATTTTTCCCCCCCACCCAAACAAATGTTTGTTTTCAGAGGAGGTAAACAAAATCCCTGTGCATCGCCCTCCTTATCCACAAGTGTGCGCCTGAACGTCACTAAACAAAGTAGGCTGGGGGAAGAGGGGAAGACCCTGAACGCTGAGCCAAAGCAGCACAGCAAACAGAGACTCAGAGACTTTTTAAATCATTGGTCTGTGGTTCCCCTGAGGGGAGTCTAGGGAACCAGCTCTAACCAGTATATTTGTTCACTGACCACACGGACCAGATCAGGAGGATATGGGCCGCGAGGAATGCCGGAAACGGACGGTGAGCTCACTTGAAACGTGCCGGTTGACGACGCGGTGAGCTCCGCCACCTCCCAGCCTGTAGAGGGCGCTCCGGAGCGGGTCCACAGCGCAGCGCTGAGGTCCGCGCTCTGCAGCACGTGTACCGAGAGGATGTCAGCGGTGCCCAACTGCAACCAGTACCTATAGGACACACACACACACACACACACATATTTACACACACACACACACACACGCGCACGCAGACGCAGACTCAGTCATTCACTCACACACACACACACACGCGCACGCAGACGCAGACTCAGGCATGCACGCACACACACACACACACACACACACACACACATATATACACACACACACGCAAACGCACGACTCACACACACAAATACCAACACAAGCACACACGCATACAAACACAAGCACACACACATACAAACACAACACAAAAAAACGTATAATATATATATATATACACAGACACACACACGCACACACACACACACACACACACACACACACACACACACACAAAAACATACCCCCCACCCCAAACACACACATAGAAACACGCACACACACAACCACAACTTTTGATGTCCATTCAAGCCAGTGTGCCGTGCAAACATAACAGTGGCACACAGAACATACCAGAAGCGTACACACGCCCCCGTTGACGCACTTATGTGTGGCGTACGAAGCTGAGCCACTTCCTCCTCCTGCCCATCCTGAACACGCACAGTCATGAAGAACCCTACCAGGAACAGGCAGCAACAATACGGCCTCTTTTATATTAGAATGGTCACTTCATATCAAGGACCATTAATAAAAACCTGCTTATGGAAAATGTTTGTACATTTTTAAAGATGCTGTAGGTAAGATTTAGAAGCGATTGATTTTGTGTAATTTGTTAGAAATATCATAGGCATCCGTCAGCTATTAGTGAGTTAAGTGCTCTGTGAGAATATCTGTTTCAAGTTGAATGAGTCTGCACCTGCCTCTGAATGAGACTATTTCAATTTTAGATCTATCAGGGCCTATCTGCAGGGAGGCTGCAAATTGCAACCAATTTGATAAACCATTGTTTTGCAAGAATGGCTGCACAAGCAATTTACGCATAACATATGCTGACCCACGGTATTTTAACATAAGGGAGGAGGAGAGTCAAGAAGGTTTGCCTCTTCACATTGGCGGGGGGGGGGGAGGGAGCAGGCAACAGAGACAAAGGAGGAGTTTATCTCACAAGCTTGTTGTTAGCTACTGTTCTTTTTCTCTGCTACAGTAGGATACTCGATGTCTAATGTTTTTTTTATAAGGCTCCATTGAAAATGTTCTGCTGATATATTATGGAGGACGGAATATAAAAAAAAAGATATCAATGAAAGTTAAACAAGTGTAATTGTAATGATTGAAATAATGAATGAAAGATTTTACGGTGCGTGAAAACAACCCTTCTCAATGGCAGAGAAACATCGGGAGGGGAGTGTTTTTGTTGGGATGTTTGTTTTCAAAGTATTGCTCTCTTCTGCAACTCTCAAAAATGTACCTACTTGCAGCTTCAAGTTTGATTACGTTCTTTGCTCAGACACACACACCCTTTCAACTTCCGACCGCCCTTTTACATCTACCCCGAATGCTCTACTGGACTGGAGGGTGCTGTTGGCACTCTAGTGAGTTGACGCCATACTCACCATGATCAGTTCCATAGGTGTGGTCCAAATGTGTTTTCGTCCCTCTTTGGCGAACCCATACAGGATCCGCCTCAAAGTCGCACAAGTTTG
Source organism: Molva macrophthalma (assembly GCA_027123675.1). Taxonomy (NCBI): domain Eukaryota; kingdom Metazoa; phylum Chordata; class Actinopteri; order Gadiformes; family Lotidae; genus Molva; species Molva macrophthalma. The sequence goes on along the minus strand of JAOPJO010000147.1, from coordinate 6,110,506 downwards.
AGTCAAAGCCGCACACATCTGAGCGGGAGGGCATTGTTTCGATTCAACTTATTGAAGACGAGGGGTTTAGGTGAAGTTAATAAAACGACATCACGTAAAGAACATGTACATCGCTGTGGACTGGCTTCCACTTACGACTGTCGCCGCAGATGCCTTGCCTCACTGTAATGTCGTCGATGGCGACAAAGCCCCTGCTGGAGGTGTTTCTCTGGCCTTCAAACAGGACCTGCGAACCCTTCAATGGTGGTTTGAAAAAAGAACATGCGTCATGTCTCGGGAGCTGAGCCGAGTCTCTTGTAGAACCTGCTGCACTGCCCTGTACAATGAGGACACGGCGTAGCGTCAAACGGTCCCAGTTTGATCCTCTTCGAAAAACCTACAGTGTTGGATGGATGTGCGGTCACGCTCTCCGCCTCACCAGCTGTTGTTCAACTGTCAAACTCATGGCTACAGCACATGTCTTGTCTTTGAAATGATTATACTTACGGCTGTCAAACACCTCGATGAAGAGTAGTTTTAATGTTAAAAGGCAGAAGTTGTCATATCATTCACAAGCTAATTTTGTTTCTTTTACAATGCTGGCCGCCTTCTATCGACGAGGACAGCACATTGATATGCACAATCACACGCATATTTCAAGACGAGTGCTTATCTCGACGTTGGAATACCCTACCTTTTAATACCATAGACATGGTAGTTGTACCGCGACTGAATGGTACTGTTCAGTGGATGTTTGTTTGTACTGTCATATATGTCTGAGCGCTCACCTTGACCGCCTGGCTGGCAGAGATGGTCACCTGTGCTTTCATCCACTCTAAATCCTGACTGCCTTGGCGAGTCCAGGCCAGCCAATCAGAGGCGGTCTACAACAAACATCCTCTAGACATTAGTTCTCTGAAGGAAAACAAAGCCCATTGAAAATAATAAATATGCGATGAAATAAAGAATACATACATTTCGAACCACCAGGTCAAGACGAGGCACAGACGGTCCAAGCATGTAATACCAGAATCCCACGCAGATATCCGTTTGTTGTTCACCAGGTAGAGGAAGAGATAGGACGGCGATCTCGCCATCTTTAGATCCCGAGCCGTTTAACAGTAAGTAGAACCCTGGTATGGATATGGATTCATCGATAGGAAGAAAAGGCCATGGTTAATGTGGTTAATCAGCTGTTCAATTACAAACATTAACATACATTAAAAAACACTCAACTAACATAGGTACCACATGTCTGTATACTTACCGTTAACGTTTTCAACGGTATGGTCATACATAGGTCCATCCAATGGCTGGTCCACTTGAAGACCACTGTTTCGGATCCAGTCGAAACCATCCGATGTTTCTTGGACCCAGTTACACAGATCTAATAGAGGATTGGAATATGGTATCAAGAAAAAACATTTGCTTTCCACTAAGCTACGTGTTTTGTCCGGCTATTTGTTGGCCTGACATCGCCGGACCAATTCACAAATAAGCATCAGTCTTGAAGGGCTCATTGACAATTTCCAAGGGGCGTTAGAAAGGGGCGCAGACCAAATGCCTCTGGAAGCAATTGTATAAACCTACAACCAATCAGAGCACAGAAACGTGTGACACATCGGCTGCAGCCGACACATCGGCGCTCACATAGTGCGCTCCTCCGAACAGTCATCGTATTAAACCCGCCCCATATTAGATAAACGGTTGTGATTGGTTTGACCCAGGCCAGGTCTCCTGGAAATCGCTCTGAACGGGAGGGGGACCAGATGCAGATACCAGAGCAAATAAAACGTGAGCGCACAGGTTCTGTGGCTAACTATGTGTCAGTGTCAGACAATAACTTAATAATTATTATTATTCGTGAAGTCAATTCTTTGGAGTCTTGGAATAATTATTTGGAGGATTTAATCAAGTCTGTCATCGAACAACTGTGGCCTTAATTATATGGACGTCAGAACATTGTACACATTTCTATCTAAATCAATGGTTTTAAATTTGTGAAAATGTTCCGGGGGAAAAGCAGGAAGTCTTAAATGAAAAAAAAAAGACTTATTCTTGGAAACTTCAATTTTGAACTTCAACTTCAAGTCAATGTGCAACGGCTATATGAACAATAAGAAGTACAAAATCCACATGATCCATCCGGTCGTAGTTTCTGGGATTTGAGAGACAACACCCGAATCAGCCTGTCCGTTCATCTATTATTCTATTAGAAATGATTCCCACCCTGCCTCACCTCGCTCAAAGTCGCAGTCCATCTGAGAGGTGGGAGGGGTGGTGGTGGAGGTGGTGGGGGGATTTGGGGTGGCGGTGGGGTTGAGATGAGCACAGGTGGTTCCCCTCATGATGTGGATATCATCCAGGTCCATTTTGCTGTCCATTTTGCTTTGACACTTGGCTTGCAGAACGATCTGGTTTTAGTACAACAGTTATCTGCGTTAAGAAACTTTTGTTTAAAAAAAAAAAAAAAGGCATGAGATTTTGAGTATGAGTAGGCTTCGTCTCTTGCTCAAATCATTCTGAACAAATGTAATGGGCTGCGGTGAAAATATTAGATAGCGTAGATTAAAAGCTGCTATCAGGTAACGATGCTCGTCCCACTCGTTAAACCGTGTTTGTTTTGATTAAACCGTGTTTGTTTTGATTCAACTGTGATGAGTCTCATGAGTCTCATTGTTCTCATGCATCTGGATACATAGCGATGGCCAGTAATCAAACAAATACATGAGAACCATGAGAGTCAAGTGAAACCCAATTTAATCAAAAGAAAGCAAAAATTGCAGATTTCCACTTTAAGGCTTGAGAAACAAAATATGGTTTTCCTGCCATAATGATTCAATAAAACTGAATACAGTGAAGCTGGTGTTCTCACTTGGTGAACTCCTGAGGCGTTATAATCCATCCTGGCTTGGATCCAAGTACTGTTGAGGAATCCATTTGTAGTCCACACTGAGTGGAGTCCAGTTGACCCATTTACAAACACTGTCAGTTCTATATTTGAGGGCCCTGATGATAAGAAATGAAAAAAATAAGAAAGTAAATTAACTGAATGAATTGACTGGTTAACTTTAACACTTTAATATTGTCGACTCAACGTCATCTCCAGAATATTTACAGTATTGCTCTCAAAGTTGTATAGAGCTAATATTTAATATAGTCATTTTGTAAGATTTGGTTTATCAGAAATATTGCCTTTTCTGTTGAATCCTCAACCGCAAGGTCCATGTGTAGATGAGAAATTAAATAACGCTGTTGATGGCATTTCCTTTAGTATAGTGTAAGGTATTTCATAGGCTCATGATTTGTTTTTTCTGTATACCGTAACAATATATCAAAGGTTTGTCGGGATCTATGTATGCTTCTATGGATACACTCCACATTATTGAATATAAAATCAATTCCAAGAATATACTCACGGTTTAATAAAAACCCTTCAGTATGGTGCCAGAGCTCCAGACAGCCACTCTCGACTGCAGGCATTGACTCAGTCTCCAGACGGGCTATCAGCCCCTCTCCTCCAGAGCTGCACGAAAATCTCACAAAGTGTCCTGTAATAAGCGCCCCAAGAAGACCATTCACTGCCACCTTTCATCTTCATGCCTCCAAGTCACTATGACTTTAATTCATTCAGGAGACGATCCCTTTCAAGCCCTGATCTTAAAACTTTAGCCCTTTCCCTTTTTTTCCCCCCTTCTTCATAGTGGAGTTACTTGGACAACGCTGAGTCTGCTACTCTCATGGATCTCAAGAATTGGATGGTTAGAATCATCATCATTTCTATTTTACCCCCTTGTGCTTTGTGTGTGTGTGTGTGTGTGTGTGTGTGTGTGTGTGTGTGTGTGTGTTTGCTTTTGTGTCACTAATATGAACAATGAACTTGTTCAACTTGTTCAGGGGTTTCAGGGTCTAATAGCCTACCTCTTGTATCAGTTGTGTGGTCCTCTCCTGAGAGCCAGTCCCATTCCAGGCTGGAGTTAGCTGGAGGACTGTTCACCCAGCTGCAGTAGTCCATCTCAAAGTCACAGAATCCTGCACAGGAAGTGGTCAAAGATCCCTGACTTAGACATAAGCAATCACATTGACTCACCAAAAGCAGTCACTTAGGAGATGTATTATTGAGATTATTTTAATCGTTGAATAATACATTTTGGGTCATTAATGCAGGTAGGGGTTAGGTATGTTGCGAAGGGACTCCTCCTGGTAGATTGAGGAGATTGGGGTTCAAACCCACAACCCTTTAGCTGGGAATTTAGTTGGGAGTCAAACTTCACGAGACTACTCTGCCCCCGCTCATTTACACCACACAACCATCTGCACCCTTACACACACATAAACATTCAGCAAGACATGCATAGGCCTAGCTCCGATCATCCAAACACACACACACAAACCATTGACCCTACCCAGGAGAGTAGTGTGCGTAGTGTGTTGGGGGCACAGTACCTGTGATGACCGCCTGCTATTGGGCTCTGGGATGCTGACCAGGGTGAACAGACGACGCAGCATTGCAGTGATAACTTACCTTCGGGCGGACAGATGTCATCAAGAACAATGATGTCGTCAATGACAACATCTCTCCTGGCACCACTCCCGGCTATAGCCTCAAAGAGAAGCTGCAATTCAAAGAATATCTATATCTATAGCTTTCGACAGAGTAGACGCTGTGTGTCTTCTGATGAAGGTACGTCTTTTATTTTACAGTGATACATTTCAGCTGAATGAATACAATAAAAGAATGAATGAATGAACACAAAAATAAAATTGCAAAACTTGTTCCAACTCTGGGGAAAATGAATGCATATCCTATAGAAAACCCCTACATTAAACGGTAGGTAAACCCACGTTTTAGTAGGAGGACATCCGCTTTGTGAGACCCGAACAGATCCGTTTTCAACTGAAAAAATGTATATCAGCCTTTTTTTCCCCCTTTAAAACAAAGCCCATATTGACGGTATAACCAAAACAGTGAACCAAAGTGTGGTCTGGGTGCATCCGAACCTGGTAGGTCGCCTCGGGACTGTCCACGGTCACCCGAGCGTGCCTCCAGTGGCTTCCCTGGTCTCCGCTTCGCGTCCAGTTCTGCACTCCTGGGCTCCTCGGCACCTCGGGGGTCTGAACGGAGACGGTGAGTTGGCCCACGTCCTCGCCCTCCATGTAGTACCAGAACATCCAGCACTCTCCGCCCCGCGGGGTGGGCTTCATCACTGAGCTCAGCAAGCCCACTGTGGTGCCAGCAGGGTGACGCCACAGCTGGGCGCTCAGGTAAAAACCTTAAGAGATACGGGGTGCAGAGGGGGCTTTTAAAGACGATGGATGTGCAGAAGTCGTACTTTATGCATCCAATTATGTTGTTCTACCTGGGCTAGAATCATGGAGCCACCAAGGGTGCAGTGGATGTAAGATAGATACTTTATGGTACGAATGCCAGTACATCACTAGGTCTCAAACACAGACACACACACACACACACACACACACACACACACACACACACACACACATGCATGCACATAGACCTGCGGAAATTGCACCTGGACATGACCCGAGTTGGGATCGTATCAAAAATGCTGACGGCCTACCTATTGTGCTTCAATGATATATATTGTATTATAAACAATATATATATTTATATATATATATTATGATAAATGTCAATTATACTTTCTAAATGTCTTACTTTTGACGTTTTTTTATTTAAAAATGTAAACATTACAAATATAGATAGGTTGTGTGTGTTTCTCCAGGTATCAAAAATGATAGGTGGTGATTCCTGGTTTACAAAGTTAAAGTCCCTCCCAATATTCCGAGTCAATGGATGTGGACCCAGCCCAACTACAATTCACTTCACCAATTGGCTCCACCAACTGGTGGAGCCAACGGGGCCTCCACTCTCCGGGTTCCTGGAGCTTTCCATCACCACCGACTACTCAGGATCAATCAATCAATAAATCAACCATCAATGCCTCACCTTGTTCTGTCCCAAGGGTGTGATCAGATGCCGGGCCAGATGAGATGGCCGGCTGGGCCCCTCTGGTGCGGATCCAGCTGAAGTCTTGATGGGCTTGGGGCTGCAGACCGCAGAGGGAAGACTGGAAGGTGCACTCTCTCTCAGCCGGACAGGAGCCGCTTGTGCTGCTCCTCACCTCTATGTCGTCCACGGCTATGCTCCCTTGGCTATGCTTTCCACCGGGCTCCGCCTCTATGATGAACTGGGAAGTACATGAGGGTGAGATAAAGGGTGTACATCAACTGGATGGTCATGAAACATCATTGTAAATGTCAATATATGGGTATTCCTCTGTAGTTTAGATTTTTTGCGTTTGTGTAAAATCCTTTTAACCTCTGTGTGTTGAAACCTTGTAATTACGCACTTAGGATCCACATGTGTCCTTAGTCTTTAAGTAATCAACAGTAATCAACATCGCCTTCATGAATTGTTACAAGCATTGAGCGAACAAAAAGCTACAACAATTGGGGCTGAACTGAATGAAATAGTAAGCCATTGAACATTCATTAACATTAAAACATTTGTTAATTTATGGGCTTCTTTCTAAAGATTATGGTTTGGCATATGCTCTGCTACCTACTCAAAAAGCCCTCACGACCCACTTATTGTTCGCGATCCACCAGTTGAGAATAAATGCCACAGTGTATTTCAATAGAAATGGATGTGTGTGGCAGCATTCAATAGCTAAAGAGCTGAACAGCGTTAAGCCATATCAATGCAGGGGACAGGAATACATGTAGTGTATTCCTGTGACATATGCTATCTGCTGCAGCTGCACAGACCCAGTGGCCCCAAAAGGAAAAGTTTAAGAAGCTCTGTGTCAAATCTGGACATTTGAGTTTAACCATTGAAGAGAATACCATGACAGAACACATGATGTTCAATGTAGCGTCCATGTGTTGATCGTGTATATCAAGATTGATATTGTGCCGCAATAGATAAGGTGCAACAAAATAAATCCACCAAAAAAACCTGTATTGGACTTTGATTTTTGAAAGTTAGGTCAGCAAAGCGCCATTTGTTTCCCTGGGTTCCATGTCTCATCCAAACCAGCGTCTCATTTTCGCCCGCGTGTTTAGTGATGAACCTCAAAGAACCTGGAAATGAACAAAGATCTGTCAAGTTCATGAATGGACTTTAAAAGGATTTATCCTTTTACACGACTTGGCAGCATTTCCTTTTATTACTTGTGATCAATTTGATATGTACAGTGTGTGTTCATAGTGGACACTTACCAATGCTGTTGCCAAATATGTGGTACCAGAAGCTGACACATATGACCTGGTCTACTGGCTGGGGGTAGCTGATGAGTCTTGCTGTTAAGGAGGTATGAAGGTTGTTTCTGGCAGCGATATTCATGTAATAACCTACAGAAATACATTGATTATTACACACACACACACACAAAATGCTTGATGAGCATAATTGAAACTGTACACCTTGCTACCAGTTAAGCTGTTGACCTCTCACCTTTACCAGTGGTGTGGTCGTATCCTGGTCCTGGTTCACCATAATTTCCTCGAGTTCTCGTCCACAAAAGGTCCTTGGTATTGTCCTCATACCAGGAGCAAGTGTCCTCAAAGTCACACGTGAGTTGGTCTGATCCTGCGGGAACGTCCCACTCCCCGCAGTGCTTAAAGGTGATGTCATCAAGCATGACATCGAGGACGTCGAAAAATGAGGATTTGCACGAAAACTCCAGCTGTTGTGAAGTTGAATATTGAAATGTTGTTTAGGTTTAAGACACTTTCTGTTTATTGACTAGATGTTGAACATATCAATCAAAAAAATATATAATTGGAGGTCAAGTTGTGGACACTTAAAATACATTCTTGAAGAAATACTTTTATCTTTATATATATGTCTATAAAGTTACTTGATCCTACTTTGCCACTAGTAGAGTGGTAGAGTATTATAATGACACATTTTAGACGTTTTATGAATACATTTTATTATAATAACACTTTTGATCGTCCTGTTGTGTGTGTTTGAAATGCTGGATCAGATCAGGTTCAATGTAGGTTCAATAACAACGGTGAATCTCTGAGGTCATTTTAAATATCAGAAAGTGATAATTGCTATGGTGGTAACACTGACCGCAAATTGGCATGTGAATGGACATTGAGCATTCCATATCAACACATTGGACCACAACGAGCAAGGAAAAAGCCTGTGTGTGTGTGTGTGTGTGTGTGTGTGTGTGTGTGTGTGTGTGTGTGTGTGTGAAACTGTCACAACTTGAATGGGAAGCAGTGCTTCCATTGGAGTCTTGGCTACCCTGAATGGCTGCATGAGAATAAAGCAAAACGAGGACGAGCTTGGCATGCGGGAAGGCAAACCAGGCATCCCTGCTGCAGATTGTAGATGCAAACGCTACTCCTGCATGCAGCCAGATAGACAACTTCTCTGGTACAGCTGACCTTGTAGCCTCCGGGCTGATTTCCAATGAAAGCCGTGGCGTTCTCCCAGCCTTCCTTCTTCTTTGGAATTGACAGTAAGTTGATTTTACTGTTGCCTCTCAGCATGTTTACAAAAAATTCAGGTTGTGCTTTGCCTTTCATATTTTGAATTTGGTACCAGAAGCTGAAATAGTCACAAAAATCAAATGTGAGACAGACAGAAATGTTGAAGAAATAACTTTAAACAACTTAAAATCTTTTTTCACGCTAGCTACCTGAGCTGGCATGCCAGAGCTGCCCCGTGAGTAACGGCAAGCTCCAATGTAGCTGCTTGGAACTGCATCTGGCTGCCATTTAAATACATGACATGTCCTGTTACAAAAGGGGACATCTGTTACTCAAACAATACAACACAGTTTAGGCTCTATTATAGTAATATAAGACATAATTAGTAAGCTGAATTCATGAAGGTCAAGCTGTATACATATATGTTTTAAATAAGCCTGACATCTACAGGCAGTGATGTCCGGGCGGTTATATTTACCCCAAGGGCTTTCGGTGGAATGGTCGTGTGTAGGTCTGGAGGTCATATTGGCCATTGCCAAATTCCAACTATAAAGGGTTTTGCTCGTATCATTCCACCCACAGGAACCGTGCTCAAAATCACACAGACCTTGATACAGTAAAGGGTTAATGGTACAAACATTTGAAAACACTTTAAAATGAATACTTCACCAAACTCTACCGACTTTTTAGTAGTAATGTATGTGTTCATGTTCTTGAATAAACAGCGTGCAGACTCATGTTTGTTTCTCATTAATCATAAATAGTCATAATAGAGGGATTCATAGGCCCACATTATGTGGGGGTGGTGAATATACTTCTGTGTGGATTAGCCGCCCGATTGTGCAAGATCTCAAGATCACCTATATGGTCCACAGAGGCCCACCTAGTCAAAGCCTCAGTGCACCTCTCTAAAAACGTTACCAGCCGTCAGGGCGATGGCCGCCGTATGGACGGAATTGACCGCCAGGCCATTTTTTCCAACAGTTAAAATTACATGAAGACGATTGAGGATATATTGATGAGGTACATTCAAAACAAATCCCGTTCACATTGTAAAGATCACCAAATGCCATTGAACGTGGCAAAAAAATAATATTGATTGTCCAACACACAGAATCACAGGACGCAGAACCATGAACGTCAGCACCGCCGCTGACGGCCACTGCTTACCCCCCCCTGGTGAGTAATGAACACAGAAGTATCATTTACCATTAGGCTGTCACATTGGTGAGGAAAAACCCGACCTCCCTTAATAACAGAGTCTATCATCATCTACAATTTAGTAACTTTTTGGTCATTTGCAAAGTTCGCAGAGTCTGTTTTATCCTCTTTTGAGCATGAAATAGGGAACGTAAGAACAACAACAACAAATGTGTTGTTTCAGTTGCATATTAAAGACAACACACCGCAAAACGCTTCATCGGAGCCATCGTCGCAGTCTCTCTTGACGTCACAGACCACTTCAACAGGCACACAATCGCCAGAGCCACAGCGAAATTCGCCGTCGCGACAAGATGACACAATGACCACGAGCACTGCAGAAAGAATCTCGTGTTACATTTCATTATGAAGTCAAATAACATACACGGCACAATGTCCGTGTAGCTGTAGGACACACATGCGGGTTGATACACCGTTGATGCAACCGTTCTTTTGCTATTAGATTCATACATATATGTACAGTAACTGAGCATACTGAATCCTGAATACACCTTTGGCAATAGAAATATTTTTACTTTATGGAACTAAATAAAAGCACTTATTGTTGAAGGACCACACATAAAAAAATAGCACGTATCAGTGATTATATTTGAGCAGCCACTTACCTGATAGAAGAGTAAAGAATGGCTTCATGTCTCGTAAAACATTAAACAAATACAAATGAAAAAGAATGGCTATCTTTTTAAAGCATAATATTACAGCTCGTGTAACCACTTGCGCTTGCATAAGGTTTTTTACATATATAGGACTTATCAGATAACAAATGCCTAAAGTCCACAATAAACTCAGTAAACTACCATAGCATTTCCGTTGCTAGTCTTTATGGTTCCTGTTGGACCTTGTGCTGGATTTTTGTAGTGTCATTAAATGCCATCAAATGATCTGTTGTGCTTGTCTGTCTTAGCTAAATTTGAAGTTTGAAGCATATAAGCATTATTGGAACAAAATGATTTAAAATAATAGTGCCATCTCCACATAGAGAGAGAGGGAGAGAGAGAGAGAGAGAGAGAGAGAGAGAGAGAGAGAGAGAGAGAGAGAGAGAGAGAGAGAGAGAGACATCTGCATCAGCTTTTCTGTCTTCTACTCTAGCTCTATTTCTAATCCTTCTCCTCATAATTCATCTCATCCTATATACTTTCCTTGCATGTGATTTTGTCTTTGGCAAAACAGAATACTTCACTCTAGAACGGGTGTCACATGGCTGGCATTACACCCAGACCACAGGCTGGCATCGGGGGCATTCTGCTGCCCAACGTGGCATGTGGAAACCTGCCCTTCAGAAGCGAAACCGACCTCATCAGCAAACGCCGGCTACACTATCATAAGGGCTTGAGCTAAGGCAATGTTTTTCAAATGGGTACTTTGAAGGATGGCAGTGGGTATCAGGAACATAAACAAAAAAAAGATTGGTTATGAACAATTGTAAAATAATTCCACCGTAAGAAAATGTATCAATCATCCCTTAATTTAGCAAATCTGAACAGTAACATAGTAACACGTTTGGTAAATCTTTCCAATAAGAGCATACTACTTCTACTATAATGAACAAAATATCTTAGTACATTAGTACATTAGTAAAAGATAGATTGAGAGCCACTGAGGTACATGCTGGGAAGTGTGAGCGTGAGGGGAGGGAGAGACAGAGAGGGAGAGGATGAGATAAGAATTCAGATTAGTGAAGGCAAAGGTGATTAAAGGTGTCAGAATGGTGGCAAGAAAGAAAATCCTCTCTGTTTTGCTTTGGTAGCACCAAAGAAGGTGATATACAAGATGGTAAGCTGTGGGTTTAAATTGTAGGCATTTCATACATTGGTTTGTACGTGACTAACAAAAGGGAAGTTGTTGCAAAGATACACGTTACTACATGAACAATACAATAAATGAAGCTCATGAGATGAACACAGGCTGAAGTAAGGAAGGCATGCAAATACATGTTTATTTCCGACCTTTGGGTCCTGTTTAAAGTCACGTGATTTAGGGATAGATTAGGGTGAGTTTTTTATTTTATGTATTTTTATTTTCTTATCTTATCCGCATTGATTCAATTCACCTTTCCAAGACTTTTAGGTTAAATCACTTTGTTAGGAGCAACTGTTAGGACCCTTTAGTCAATTTAAAGGGACATCCAGAATGCACTTCGGCTTTGCGGGCTAGGAGCATGGCCATGATCTATGTACAGCTACCAAGACATGGCCTCGTTCGAAGAGGAAACGGCCTGGTAGTCACTGTATACCCAGCTGATTCGGTTTGTTCTGGCAGCGGGGAGCCCAGATACGGCCAATGCATGTCGATTTTGACATGTGGTCCCGGATCATTCGGGCGTGATACATTGGTTATCCCTTTTTTTCTTTCAGCATAAACTTGCTAGCTTTAACATTAGTGTAGTAGTGAAGGCCTAATAGACAAGGGCAGGTGCTTTTTATTTATTTTTTTAATGCCGTTTCCATTTTTCTGAATCTTCTTGAAATACCATTTCAAGAATGGTATTATTATTATTTTTTCTCTTAAAGATGCAGTGTGTAGGATTAAGTGGCATCTAGCGGTGAGGATGCCAATTGCAGTCAGAATACATTTGTTTACGTTACAATAACACAACCATTCTTATTTTCATAGGACTAGACACTTATTAAAACATACTTATGAATATTATATTCCATTCCTTCCTAGTCTGTTCTGCTAGATGCAACTAAATGCGACACGCTGCATCTTTATAAAGTCAAACACTTTTTTACAATTTCCAAAATAGTATATTTTTTTCTTTAAAAAAGTCAAACTTTCCAAAATTAGCATGTTTTTAGTATTTAGTCTTTTTTAAGTATTGCAGTCTCACCCTTTCAAAAATGTTCCCTAAAGGATACCGTACTGACAAATGACCAATGTATGGCCAATGTATCCCGATCAGTTGGCCTCGTCTCACCTTGTGTGTTGACTACAACGCCTTTATGGTAAGGTAGAGATCTGGGACCTGGGATCTACATCAGGCCACATCAGGTCATGGATACACCAAAGCACAGAGTTTGGATTATTTCTATTACAGTCTGCTAGCAGACAACGTCAAATCTTGGTGAACAGGGCGTATAACTTTCACTTCATAATGTTTTCGACCAAACATGATGCCGGAGGCGGGGATCTGTAAGCACGTAATTGGCTATTAACAGCAAACACAAACCAGCAATAGTAAGCTGTAAATAAGTGTCTGTTGAGGTTTATACCATGCAGACTGGACACTGTAGAAATACAATGATTAAAATCCCCTCCTGCAAGCTTCATTCACTCGTTTGAATGAATTTCTCTTTGGTAGAACATTTCAGTTTTCTGGCCAAGGCTCGTGCCATTTTTCCCAAGAAGTTCTGCTATAACAATCAATAAAATAAATAAATCAATAAAAACATACAATTAAAATCAATAAAAGAAGAAGAATATACACCCTGGAAACTTTTAATTTAGCAAATAGGTAGACATGCAAACCACAGTGTTCTCCCCAATTGTATGGAGAAGCTGACAAGGAAGTGAAAGTGGAGAGTGCTAGGTGTACAAAAGAAGAATTGTGATTGACAAACCGTCAATCTCACCACAGGATGTCAATGACTCCACCCCTTAGAACCGGAGCTTGTGTTGCTACACCCATGGTGAACACGATGTTCTCTACATTAAAGCCACACAATAAAGTTAATGTCTATTGGCTATGATCATTTATGTTGTTGTTGATCTTTTCTCTTGTTGTCAAACATCAATGACAAAGTGATGACAATGGTTAAGTGCGTGTATTGGCAATCGCGAGCAGTTGACTTTTAAGAGGCCGGTAAAGGATTGTGCGTCAAGGTGTTTTCTGAGTCTACATTAGGGAACACAATTAGCATTGGTCACCGTGCGATATTTGGAAGATGTTCCTGCATGTCTACAAGAGATTCACATTTGCATCTAGCAAGCATTTGCTCTGATTTATGCAAGACTATGTCTAGCATGACTTGAGTTAAAGCAGTTTGAGCTTTGTGACTTGTTTCGTTTGTTTCTGGAGAAGTTGCTGTTATCTGCTTACAAAGCCACAAAAAACTATAAGGTCAGCAAAATATTGCGTTGTTACTGATATTGCACAACCCTTTGCACAGTTAAGAAGTCAAATTTTGACAATGTATGCGATTTGACAATGTAATTTATGCGAGAGAGATATGTAGATTCTGCAACCGTTTTTTGTATTTAGATTGTACGGAAGAGGATTAGGGCCACATGTTAAAAACTAATTTGAGTTTTGGGTTTTAAGTCAGAATTCTGAGAATAAAGTCAGAATTCTGAGATTAGGCCAGGCGTCAAACCAAAACATATTTCTTTTTGACTTTAAACTTAAAAAAAAAATCACTTGTGGCCCTAATCCTCTTCCGTAAGAGGTTGTGAGCGCAACACGCTCACAACCTTGTCAGCTTGTTTACACGCAGGGGCAGTTTACGACAGACCCGCTTGAAATGTGCATGAACACACAGGTCTCAGGTTTGTACCCTATCCATGGTTTTTGAATGGGCAGAGACGTATGACTCGTACAATCGTAAGAAAAGTTAGCCTGGGAACCAGACGAATCTTGCGAGCTCCTGTTTAATTTGCTCTGCAGATAAACTTTGGCTCCCATCCCATACAAAAAGATTTCTGCTCGGTAGACCGGCCTATCACAACTGTTTCTCTACTATGAGGCGGCATAAATACGGTGATGGTGCAGAGGAGCGCCGTAGAGGCATTTTCAACAACAACAAAGATGTCTGCCGCTGATGTACAACGTTCTGTTGATTCCGCTTTCGAGACAGTATTAAACGAACTGGACGGTATATTTTCACTAAAAGAAGAACAAAAAACGACTGCACTTAAAGCTTTTGTTGAGAAGAAAGATGTCTTTGCCGTACTTCTGACAGGATTTGGTCGCTCAGTGCTGCGTCACCCGTTGCTGTGATTGGTTGTAGGCCTATCCAATTGCGTCCAGAGGCATTTTGGTCTGCGCACGTTGGTGACGCCCCTTGGAAATCGAAAATGAACAGACAGGTTCCAGACTAATTGCAACGTTTCAGAAACATTTACATATGATGCCCCCTTGCTTTGTACCGGTTGACGAGCAAAGACGAGCTAAGCAAAAGTGGATTGACAACCGCCTTCTGTCAATAAATGAAAGCAGCATCTAATATATACGTTGTACGCTTTATCTATTGCACATTCACACACACTCACACATACTGCATATGTTTGGAGGCAAGAGAGGAATGTAATATTATATTATTTGTATTACTTGAGGTATTATAAACACCTTTTTTATATTCAACATCAATAGGCCGATACCTGAAAACTTCATGTTATTTTTGGGGTACCAACAACACATTTGACAATGTGTGTGTGTGTGTGTGTGTGTGTGTGTGTGTGTGTGTGTGTGTGTGTGTGTGTGTGAGTGTGTGAGTGCCTGGGGGTCTGTTTGTCTATTCATCATTCAGTAAACGCGGTGAGTGTGGTTAATTTGCAACTCCTTTTTGATCTTTCGACAAATGTTGAAATGTCTCTTTGGATCATGACACTTATTCGTGGTGGCAGAGAAAAAAAAAAACAGGACGTCACAATACTCTTAAGATTGTGTCCCACTCCAGAGAATGCACACAACTTACAAGTCTTCTGCTGGCAATGCAGGGATAGTGTCTGTGTGTGTCTGTGTGACAGGTATCAGTGGAATATTAGCCATGAGGATAGCAGTGGTAGCCTTTGTGCTCTTCATCCAAACGTTCCCATGTCTGGCATCAGACGGTATGTACTTTCTATATACTTTATTCACTTTTATAATGCGTACAAGGCTGTTTTAGTCTAAGTTGGCTTAGTGTGTGTGTCTATCTTTCATACTGTAAACTTAAGTCATTGGAGACATGTCTAAATGCCTTTGACAATGTATCCAAACCTATAATTTATAAATGTTTTTAAAATACTATAATTTGTGAAATGATGTCGTTTTTGGGGCAAATTCTGTTCCATGAGGTGAACGAGCCTGTGAGGCATCCTGAGATTATGAGTGAATTAGTAAAACAAAAAAAACAATTTCATATAATTTCATTGGCATACATCATTAAAGACATAATAACAAACAATCCTTTAACATTGTGTTTGTTTTATGTGATGGAATGCCTCAAACTTTTTCAGCCCTACTCGAATACTGCATAGAATTCGAGTATTACACACAGTCACTCGATTCTGCAGCAATTCAATGAACACAGCTCTCTCTTGTCTTCACAGATTCACCATTTATCCTCGTTGGTAAGAATACTGACTTTTGCGTGGTGCAAAGCAGAAGCGATTGCAGCAAATTGCGCTGGACGTCTGGCAACCGACTGTTGGTCAGTGGTGTGAAGAAGTGCCTCGGAGCTCAGGGGAAATCTGTGGGCAGCTCCATAAGCCAGTATGACTGCGATGAGAAAAGCAATCTCCAGAAATGGGAATGCAAGAACGGAACCATGCTTGCCCTTCAAAACACCCAATATTATATGACGCTGAAGGCCGACAAATCGCTGGTTCTCAGTAAAACCGTAGGACCTAACAATGAGTTTGTGATCCGGGGGACGGGAGCTGGGGCTTGTCTGAGGACATTCAGAGGTACGTTGAGAGATGAAGAAAGATTGTTGAATGTTTTTGTTGAACTCCTTATCTTGTTTGACAAGATGGCATCAAGATACTTGTTTTCAATAGATTGTTTTAATTCTTTGTAAATTAAAATGTACTTTACGTAACGGTAGTTCATAGAGTACACAGATTCTATAGGAAGCTCATTTGATGGAACACAAAACTTGTCAACTAAGTTTAGTTCTGCTGTTCTGATGTTATTTATGCATTGTGCATGTTGTTTTGTGGCTAATAGTGCAAAGACTTATTTGAAAAATCGACTCATCCCCAACCTTTGTGTTATTCCAGAGCTTTACACTATTGAGGGTAATGCCTTTGGCAAGATCTGCATGTTTCCCTTCCAATACAAGGACAGATGGTTTGATGATTGCACTTCGTATGACTCAACCATTAACAGGCCCTGGTGTTCGGTTCTAACTAAATCCGAGAATGAACACTGGGGTTACTGTCCATCCACTGGTAAGCACTCCCTCTGAAAATACTATTCATTGTCACTGTTATGACTATCATTATTATTATCAGATCCAGCAGTCCTACAACGCTAAAGCAGAACTTCTGGGGGGAATCGGCACAGAGGCTGGGCAACCAGAAACCAAAACGGGAAACCAAAATCAGAAAGGGGTTGAGTTACGCCTTGTCTGTTTTGTTACGGGGATATTGAAGAGATATTAATTTGTACGAGTGGATGAAGCTTTCACAAGGGGAATGTAATGGGTGTTTCTACAGTGGCCAGTCTACATGGTGTTATTTCGAAACCTTAACACTTTGACACTTTTTCTAAGAACGCCTGTGTTCAGGACAGGATGTTTTAGCTTGTTTTCCCACCGGTAAAAGAGTACTAGTGCTGGCAGAGTTTGTATTCGCTGTTAGCCAATCAAGCGGTTAAGATCCCCGCCTCCAGCGACATAATTGGTCGAAACCGTTCTGAATCAATTCTAAAGCCTGATTTGTGAGACTACTATCAATATAATTATTATCTATTATTATCTATGATTACACTATTATATAATTAATTATATTAGTTC
>JAOPJO010000147.1:6075842-6088645 GCA_027123675.1 Molva macrophthalma | reverse complement strand
GATGTCTTTTTTTCTTCTTTAGATATTTTCTAGAAAAAATAGTGTGTGGATAACGATCCTTCGCTTAGGGGTCTGCAAGGTTGCGTTGCCATGGCAACCGGCCTGTACGCCGGACTCTGGGACGTCCTGCCCTGCACCAATAAGGAGAAGTACGTGTGCAAGCACCTGGCCGAGGGAGCCATCCTAACGGCCGCCCCGCCAACTCTCCCCTCCCCTAAGTGTGCGGATAACTGGAAACCGGTGGGAACCAGGAACATGTGCGCCAAGGTACGAATTGATATATTTATATGACCTCACGCATGTTCATTCGCTCCTGCTGCGCCGATCTGAACCTTGAACCTTACTTAAGGCGGCTGTGGGTAAGATTTCAGATTTGCAAAGACAGAGAGAGCAGAAGAGAGCAAGATTTTAAAACCAAACAACCCCCCCTCCCCCCCCCCAGAAAACGTCCCCTCCTTCTCTGCTCCCTCCGCCCTACGTTTCTCTGCAATTGAGAAGTGTTGCATTCACGCAACTGTGATTGAACTCCCTTAACCAATCAGGGAAGAGATGCTCTGCTATATAAGCAGGGAGCGGTCTGAGTTGACTACAGAGGCAGTCGCAGTCGACAAATTATAGCTCTAAATCGTACCTATAAGACATAACAATAGCATTTAAAGGTTTCCATCATGACAAATACTATATTACATATTTAATGATAGGATCCCTTTTGACACAAAAAAATTAGTCAAATAAAAAATCTGTCCGACTGTTGGGTGGTGATCGTCCTTCTCTGTGTTGCAGTTCTTCACGGGACCCCGCTCAGGTGAGAAGACCTGGTTCGAGGCCAGGGACTACTGCAGGGCCATTGGAGGAGATCTGCTGAGCGTCCACAATCAGCAAGAACTGAGAACTGGAAGGTAACTTATTGACCCAGATTACAGAACACACAACCTAAAGGGACAATTAAGTCGACGACAATTGAGTTAACTGCTGTTATTGAGATCTTTTGTTATTTTCCGTATCATGCATAAAGCCAATGCTTATAAGACTTAGGTTACTGGCTACTCGGTTATTGTTCTATACGTAATTGTGCAAAGACTTTGGTAAAGGGCAAAGCTCCAGCGCGTTGTTGCTATATATGTATCATATATATATATGATGTTTTGTCCATGTTTAAATATAAAAATAACAATAATATTTTTCTAGCAGCCATGGTAAGGCATGGATTGGCCTGAGTGAGCCCACTCCGGGAAATGGCTATGTGTGGTCTGATGGCACACCCGTGAGTATATTCACTGTTACATAATCATTTAAATCATTATGCTATTATCTAGAACATTGGAATATGCTTTGTTGTTGTTTTTGTTTATTTCTTAGCTGAATTTCTTACACTGGATGAGTGAGGAGCCAAACAACCAGAACAGCGTTGAGTCCTGCGTGGAGTTCCGGATGTACTACTGGGATGAGGAGGGCTCCTGGAACGATGTGCACTGCGAATCCTACAACGATTGGCTGTGTCAAATCCGTGCCGGTAGACTCACTTGTTTTGTTCTTGAGTGGCATTTTCGGTATTGCGGTATTATAAAATGCTCAAAATTTGTGACTTGTTCACAAGATAAGGAAGCCACTTTCATACTGGTGGAACCCCCAATTGTTAAGAAAGTTTGGGGTTTTGACCTTTTGACTGTTATGGAATTTTTATTGAACTTCTAATATCCACGTTTTATTTGTTGAGCTAATATTGTTTCTGAATATTCTCTATCTTAAAACCAACAGGTCTAACTCCAAAGGCCCCTCCAAATGATACCGCAACAGGTAAAAGGATATTGTATGACAAAACATGTATATATAGATCCGTAAATAATCAAGTTATTGATGAGCTGACAAATATGTATGCATAACATTACCCAATAGATCCTTTGCACAGAGGCATCGTCGTAAGACAGGTCGCTCATAACACTAATTATGGATCTTCTCCTTTTATATACCACGGCACATGTAGTCACATTTAACAAGTGAATATGTCACACATTGACCATAGAACATGTGCCCTGGTACATAAAATCACAGATATACACGTAGAGGCTGCATTGGCCTTTGTATCATATGTCAACGTCGCCGCCATATTTGAGATGCAAAGACTGGCCTGTAAACAAATACCATGTTTACAACTCAACCAATCTCAACGAGTCATTTTCATCCAAGGGTTTATAATCTACCTGGAATACGTCTTTTTTTACATAAAATATAAATGATGATATGATTCAATATGAATATAAAAACAACTCATTGAAATAGTTGACCAGAAATACAAAAGTCCAGAAATACCCCAGCTCCACCATTTACTTTGATTTGTTTACCGTCCTCTACAATATGGCGGCGATGTTGACGTATCGCAGTAACGGGTCAAAGCATTCACTGGGCGTCTATGTATATAGGTCTAAGCATAAAAGTACCAGACCCATAATTAGTGTTTGCCCTGTAACGACACCTCTGTGAAAAGGGTCTATTGGAAGTTGAATTGCCAAATAAAAGCGATCCCTAAATAATGATATCTATTTCTTCACATTTAACAGGGTATAACACAACTGCGGACGGCTGGCTGCAGTGGGGTGTGAGTCAGTATTACATTAACGAGAGGGCCATGCCCATGGAGGACGCCCGAAGCTATTGTCAACAGCGGCACGGTGATTTGGTGGTCATCAACAGCGAGGCCGAAAACGTCTTTCTGTGGAAGATGGTACGCAGTGTTCAACAGTTCAAATCTTCCAATTCAAGGATAGGCCTTTTTGTTGATACCAATAAGTGATCTTTAAATGAATGAATTAATGTGTGTGTTTGTGTGTGTGTGTGTTTGCGTGCATGCAGATAGCGAGGAGTTATGGATCCTATTATATCGGCCTGATTGTGGATTTCGATCAGTCATTTGCGTGAGTATAAATAATAGGTTACTTGACATTTGATATGCATTTGATTTGATATGATATGAATACATTTCATCAAAGATATCTGACCTCAGCAATAACTCATCTTCAATGAATTAAACCACTTCCATATCACTTAAATTCAATTATTTCATTGATATTCTTTTTTTCCTAGGCTATTTTTATCTGTTCCCTTATTTCATTTTTGTTTGACAGGAAATATAATTCAGTGCTGCAACAATAAACTAAAACAATGAAAAACACACAGAGCTAACCGTTTTTGCCCTGTTTAAGGTGGATGGATGGCTCTACAGTGATGTTTCAGCGCTGGGAGGAGAATCAACCTGATTTTAGGAACAACGACGAGAACTGTGTCATATTTACTCACCATAGTGGTAAGGCCAACTCTAAACACACAGCACACCTGCACGCATCACTTCATCAGAATCTAGTCAAACATCCACCCTGGACCGCACCCACATACATATAACACACGGCCCCCACGCTCATTCAAACGATAATGTTAAAGAACATACTCAACGTACACAATAATGGCCAGTGAAGTTAAATATAATGCGTAAAAGTAAATATATATATTTAAACAATAAGTTATGGTATGTTTATATGTGGTCTCCACCATTGTGCAACTGCTGATTTGGCCCGTGCCATGCTGTGTTTAAAGGGTTCTGGCATGACTTAAACTGCGGCGTTGAGCATAAGTCCATCTGCAAGAGGAGCACCTCGGTGCAGATCAACAGCACCGCAGCTCCCACCGAGGCCCCCAAAGGCGGCTGCCCGCTGGAGTGGTCGATATTCAAGTCAAAGGTCAGAGGTCACGGTTAACAGCACTCACAAATGAATTGGAGGGGAGTAAACCCCGAGGCAAGGTTTTTAATGAAGGTGTTCATGTTTTCCTGCCTATGTTTTATTCATGCTTTGTGTGTGTGTGTGTTTACTTTTTATATTAGTGTTATAGAATTGTCCAATCCCGAAAAGACAGATGGTCCGAAGCTCGGAGACGGTGTAATTCAATGGGTGGAAATCTAGCCTCTATCATTTCAAGAAGTGATCAAGGTATTGCTCCCGATGTCCAGTAACATATATACATCCGGTCTGATTGGACTGAAAAAAAGATGGCACCATTTTTTTTGGGCAATGTTAAGAATCCAAACCGCAGAGGCCTACAGTACGGTGATGCTGTTTTTTCATTTCAGCGTTTCTGTTGACTCGCATGGCTGAAGCGGCCTCGGGAGACCTCTGGATTGGTTTGAATTCTTTGGAAAAAGGGGAATTCTTCTGGACGGACGGACGGCCGAGGCGCTACACCAACTGGGGTTTGAACGTAAGCGTGGGCACGATGTGAAATGAAGCAATTTTGTTTGTCTTTGTATTTCTTGTTGTAAAATACACATACACTTATTATTCTCCATTTCAGAAATACAAGCGCCATGGATCCTTTTATAGCTGGGATGATGTAAGTAGCAGAAGTGTCTCAAATTGATTAGGCTATCAACACACTTGGTAACCTATAAGCTGCTTTAGATCAAAGTTTTACTTGAGAATGAAAAACTACTATGCTAAGTAAATGCTGCAAACTTATCCCACAAATACACATTTAACAAAAAAAAGATAACAGAAATACAACATTAGCTGAGAAATCTGTTTTCCAGTTTTAAGTTACTAGAGTAAGAAAGTTGTGCTTGATTCTACTGTGGAATCATACTATGAATTTGTACAATGGATACACCATCAGCGCTTTATGCTTGTTATGCTGCTTGTCATACAATGCTTACCAAGTCTCCTCAACATCTACCCTTTGCCCCTCGCCAGGAGAGCTGCATTGTAATGAGCAGTAATCAAAGTACCTATGGGAAGTGGATTGGGCAGAAATGCAATGACACTAATGCATATGTTTGCCAGCGGAACGTAGGTGAGCTCTTCTTTTGTTCTCCAGTACATTTTGCTGCCTTAGATCTGTGGAAGAACCTGGTCCAACGAGGAGGTCTTCCTGTAAAATAATGGATTTTAATTGTGTGATAAACCTCTGCATGTGCCTTTGTGTAGCCGAGCATTACCTAGTCAGGTTCAGTTTTGACACAAGTTTACTTCTGACAAAAGTCTACTTTTTACTGTTACTCCATCTTACTGTGGGCCTACGCTACAAAAAATGTTTTTGTGCGTCCGTGTAAGTTTATTCTTTGCTGTAAGATTTCACAATTGTTTTAGATTATCACAAAAGGATCAGTAGTACATCTCTTTTAGCGACGTACCGAAAATACAGATTTCCGTCTGCAAAACTTGTAATCGTGCACCGCTGCCTTGACAGATTCACAGATCCCACGCACGGCAGAACCGCTGACTCCGACCACCTATGTCAAAATGGGCAACAACTCGGTGAAGATTATCACCCAGAACATGACGTGGAGCGAAGCCAAGCAGCGATGCCAGGCTGATGGGGCCAATCTTGCTAGCATTCGATCTGAATGGACAAGGGCCTACATAGAGCTGCAGGCACTCAATCTGAATTCCCCAGTTTGGATCGGTTTGAACAAAGAAGAGGTACCAACCAAGATCATTTTTTTCTCATTTAAATGATATATTATTTTCCAAACGCATATATTAAATAGCATATATAATCGCAAAACCTTTTGAATACAATCAATAAACATTGAGATTTTCTTTTTTCGGAAGTCACCCAAAAAGCAGTTGAGGGAAACTCGGTCACTAATGATTAATTGTAGTAGTAGGCCTAGTTTAGCCTTCTCAACAGAATGTGTTTTGGGAGTAATCCAATGCGCTCTGGCTTTGCAGACTGGTGGTTACTTCAGGTACATCAGCGGCTGGCACCTGATGATGGCCAACTGGGCCCCGGGGGAACCAACCGAGAAGTCCTGTGTCTACCTTGACGTTGACGGAATGTGGAAGACAGAATTATGCAACATGACCATGAAGAGCGCATGTCTGCAGTCTACAGGTACTGCACGCCCACCATGGACAATATCCGTGTCATTTCACGGGAAACGCAACATAACATTCGATTTGTCACTCTTCCCTACGACATTGTGGCTTCCTTATGAAAAACAAAATAAAGGTATATGTTTCAAAGCAAGCCGATATCACTTCCCTTGATCAACTGTTCCATTTTCAAACACCGAATAATCCCAAAGAAAAAAACAAAAAAAACAACAGCATGATGACGATCAACTCTCACTCTGTTACACATAGACGTGGCCCCGACGGATTCGACTGAATACCAGGGCAGTTGCCCCAGTGCGACTCAGGACGACCGGACGGAACGCAGCTACGCCTGGATGCCTTTCAAGGCCCACTGCTACGTCTTCATCACAGAGACGGTGGAATGGGCCAATGCAGCTTCGGATTGTTCACGACATGGTAGGAAAGCCTGGAACATTTACGCATCTGTGCGCGTCAAGGTAGCCCCGTGAGACCGTTCTGATCTCGGGAGATCCCATTCTGTTTCTCTCTGCGGATCAGTCTGGCCTCTAGTCTGTTGTAAAACTCTTCCAAAAATACCAAATAAAGTAAAGGACCAATCATTGCTCAGGGAAGGTATATTGCGTTAATGACGAACAAGGAACTCAGCAGTCTGCAAAATTAGATAAACAATGCTGGCCCCCAAGGAAAGTGTAGTAATCTACAGAGCAATCAAAGCTGTTTTATCTCAAATTGAACTGAATATTGATGAATAACAATGTTAAAAGATGAACAGAAATCTGCACAGAGGGATTTCTCAGAGGAGAATATGTTTTTGCTTAACTTCCAACCGGACTTGGCAAAGGCAAAGAGAGCAAGAGCATCACTTAGACCTCATTCAAACTGCAAGGCAAGTTGCTCATATGTGACTAAGATCTGATTTGTTCTTAACAGTGTGAACAGCACAAATCAAATGGTTATCTGATCCAATTCTGATTCGGGCCACTTTCATATGTGGTCCTAAATCAGATACAGGTCCGTTGTTTTGCGATGGAAGACAGCTGCGATGGAGGATGTCAGTGGAGGGGCATTGAAATTAGTAGTTAATACTAGTAATGTAGTTAAAAGTAGCCCTTGACATCCAATTTTGGAGGAGATCTGTTTGACGTGAAGCCATTCACGTCACAATCCCACCACTTTTGGCTCTGACTCCCCATCCACACACACTTCCAATCAGAAGTTGCAGCCATTGCTCCACCAAAAACCATCGTTATCATCTGCTCTTGAGTCCGCTGGCTTCCACTGCACATCAACTGAATGAATGAAATTGTAAACGCTGACTTCAGTGGCCTCCTTGTTTACTTCCTTACCACAGCGTGCTGCGTGTGACGACTTTGTTGTTGATGTTTTGCCCATGTGGTTCAGTACGGACTGTGACCAGTTCACACTGGAATCTGATATTTGCCGCAATTAAAAAATGATGAGAACAGCCAAACAGAGAGATCGGATCTGAGCAAAAATTCGGAATTGGGCACATAGGCTTGCAGTGTGGCAGTGTGGCTAGGGTTGGAGTTTTTTGAGTAACATAAGGCCTCGCCTATATTTTTGAATCAATTGCCGCCCAGTCAAAGCCGGACTGATATTCATTGCAAAAAGCTAAGCTTTTTGGGGGGGGAATTCTTTTTTTAAGGTGGAGCCCTAGCCAGTATTGAGGATCCTGATGAACAGAAATTCATCCAAGATCAACTGACAATATTGGCAGATAGCCAGAGCTCCTTCTGGATCGGCCTGTACAAGACACATGCAGGTATATATTTCACAAAAATAGTAATAAAAAGCTTTTCGTTCACCCCATACCTTTGCATACTTAGTAGTTACATTTTTTTAATGTATTTTGTATCAATTTCATATGAGGAAACATTTGGTTCAAATAATATTCTGCACTTTTGCAAATCCTTTTTATTTTGTTCACAGGAAAGTGGTTGTGGCTGGACAAATCTATTGTGGGCTACACCAACTGGGATGAGGACAACCCAGAGGGTCCGAACAGTTTTGCAAAGATCCAGGCGTTAAGTGGGAAATGGATGACGGGCCGTAAATGGCACGACAGAGCCTACATCTGCAAAACACCCAAAAGTAAGTCCATTCTTTGCATTTAGAAACAGCAAGTGTGGCAGAGTGTCGGTGCAGAATAGTCTAGTGGTTAGGGTATTGGTGGTTTGGATTCCCCCATGTCCAAAGCTTAACCTATATGCATTCTTGACCAGGATGCCCTAGTGGCTCATTAATTACATGAAACTGAATGCACTGTGAGTCAATTTGGATAAACCAAAATGCTAAAAAAAAAAGTATGATTTATTTAAATTGTGAACTAATATAAAGCCATGCATAATGATAATGATTCTAATCTGCGCACCTCTACTTCACAGTTTCTCTTCTTAATATTTTGCCGACACCTGGTAAGTACTATTTCTACTCATTTACCTATGTGTTTCCCCATATGTGTTTTTGTTCTTCCATTAATTCAATAATCAACTGCAGAGGTATTGTCCATTTATTCAATTGTTAAATCAGCAGTCGATAATTGTTCCTACATACCCAGTGTTTTTGTTTTATTCAACATTGTACTCATTTTTGTCTGGCTGGGATATCTCTGTTTTTGTTCACTCTTTCTTAGCCAGACTGTGTTAGTAAGCTACAATCTGTTACTGTTTATTTATGTTTAATATTGTACATTTAGCTTTCATACTGATCATCTTCTATATTAACCAAATGTGTGTTTCTGTTATTCTGTAGCATTTCAGAAGAATCAAAACAAGAACCGTGCTCACACAAGCCTGGTGGTTGTCGTGGTCTTAGGTTTTGTTTGTGGAATGGCGGCCCTAGCATTCTTCATCTTCAAGAAATCTGGACGATCCTTGCCCACTTTTGAAAACCCCCTCTATTATAATGGAGAGCGCTCAAAGCCTGACTTGGTAGACACCAATCAACTGATAGAGAACGCAGAGCAAGACGAAGAAGACCCCGCGCCAATCATAACGCTGTGATGTCATCACACCAGTCAACATTGTGCTGGTTAACAGTGGACCACTAGGGAGTGCTGTGGTTAATCTTTGTACAGTCAAGAAATAGTAGAGAAAAGGCTATTAGAGTAGGAAGAGCTTCAGTGGATCTGCCATTATGTCAATAAATATATATAAGTATATATTTTTCCGAATCTGTATTTCAATGTATAGAATTTCCATTCATTATATCTTCAAGAATAGAGTTTTCATTGTGTATTTTATGCTTGGTCTCTAGAGTAATACCTGTTTATAATTGTTGTTCAATTACTAATTTGAAATAAATATGAATATGATCTTATATTGTTACATCATACAATGTACTTTTAATTTAATAAAAAATCATACATACAAATATATAATTTATCCATTATTGCTATCTGATTAATTAGACTATATTAGGATGTATCTTAATTACTACCATGTTCGTTTATTATTGTTCCTTATAAACTATATAACAAAATATAAAACAATGACATTTATTTGAATGTACAGTGTATTGGGATAACATAACACAAGAATATTATTATATAAACAATGTGATTCATCCTACAGAATTGTGCTGAGCATTAATAACTATTAACATTGCCAAATCTTTAATGCTGCACTATAACATTTTCGCAGAAGCAGTTACTTTTGTTCAAAATGGGATTTTCTCGCCTAATTTTCCACAGACCAAATCGATTTGGACACCAAAAAATAATGACTGCATTGCATAAAGTACATGATAAACCATATGGTATTTCTTCAATGATATACTTCTCAAAATCCAATAAAGCACTTTTGTTTATTTGCAAATGAGCTCAAAATACTGTTAATTGTGGATCAATCAGTTAATTTCAGTCTGCAAATAATGAAACAAGACAGCGTTAATAATTTCTTTATCATCAAGTTAAAAGTTAAATTCCAAATGATTCAAAAATAACAAATGCATTATAAGAGAAGTGAGAGAGTGGATTTAGCTGTTAGACCTACAGTCCTTATAGACCCTTTTCACAAAGGCTTCATCATAGGACAAACACAGGTGTCACTCATAACACTTATTATGCTACCACTTATTATGGGTGTGCTCTTTTTTATATACCAGGGCACGAGAAGCAGACTTACCTGCACTACTTTAGTCTACTACATGTGCCCTGGTACACAAAAGAAGCAGACCCATATTGAGTGTTATGAGCGACACCTGAGTTTGTCCTACGATGACAATTCTGTGAAAAAGGTCTATTAGGTAAAGCTCTAGCAAACCAGTGCAATTTACTCTCTTACAGCCCTCCTCCCCCCTTTCAAATAAACTGTCAAGGCAAATATGATATGTGTGTATATACAAATGCATAGAAGTTGATTTCGAGCTATATATTTCATCACAAGAAGATGCATAGAGTCCTCAGCACACAGCACGAGAGTCACCGACAAAAAAATGAGCCATGCTTCCAGACGAGTGCGAGAGGATAAATGAGCTTGAACAACACCATTAGAAAAGTAGGAAGCTGAGTACGACATAAGTTCTCATTCGGGTGTAGAAAAATAGTTTTGAGGACTTTTTTTGAAAATAAACAAACTGCTTGTGTATGTCATCATTTGTAATAAACGTGGTCAGAGGAGAAGGGTGATACTAACAAAAAAATCAAAAATCATTTTTTTCTTCTTTCTGTCATCTGTCATGTGACACCCGTTGACACAGGCTAACACGTTCCGCCTGCGATCTCCCTTGCACGGTTTGACTCGCGGATTATGAATGAGTTTGTAACAAATCAAGGCTCAATTGTATTATTCAGCACAGTTAAACCATATCCTGTATTTTCCTATATTTAGTCTGAAAACAAATCAAACAATTACAGTTTGGTCGTAATGAATGTGATCATGTCCTTCGGGTTTTTTAGATCTAATGTAGATCTTTGTAACAGCCTAACATTTCAGCAACCTAGCAATAGTGTAGCAGTGTAACAGTGTATTGTCTACAAAGACAAGAGATTTGAGAACAAGAAAAATGTACTCACTAAAAATGAGGCTCAGTGTGCAGGGGTCATGTAAAGGTACGGCGGGTTATGATTTGTGTCTGCATGCTATTATTATAAATGGTTCTGATGGAGCACATGATGGTTCATGTTTGTATATGATACAGGTTAAGCACTCAACCCCGATGTCCATGACAAGCTCCAAAATAGCTCAGCGTCTGCGTTGCCATCATTCCCTAAGGGACGACCTAGCGTCCCCAACCAATCTCATTCCAGTCCAATATTAATACCAGTTTAATTGATTCAATTCATAAATGTACCACTGTGCTGCCAGACAGCAATAGAAAACAAGGAAGATTTTTTTTTTTCAGAATAGCTTGATCTATATAAGTTGAGATTGCTCATGATTATCATCACACTACCTGGCGATCAGCTGCTGGTTCAGCCCAGTCTAGTTCCTGGACGGGCAGTCTCGAACACCCATTCTAGCTCTGGAGCTGACACAGACGCATGACCATGGGGTTTCACCCTGAACATCGGTCTGATTTTGGAGTGACAATGCTAGTTTTTCTGGTAACTTTGTCTTTGTTGACAGTCAACTGACTCACTTTTACGTGTTTACTGTGTGACATGAGTGGAAGACAAACGACTCGTTTAAGATAAACGAGTCAAGCATTTCAAGTGGACCACCACAAATCCATCGCTCCGAGGCGTGGTCGGTATGGTAGGACTGCGAGACCGCGAGACGATTTGAGTGCAGTCACGGAGGGGGCAGAGGGAGGCAACAATCAGCAAAGAACGACAAAAAGAACGGCAGAAATCATTGCCACTTGCTGACCGTTCCTTAGTGCATTTACAACTAGAGCGTTATTAAAACCATGCACGGACCCAAATAAAAAACAAACAACGACAACAATCACACACCGACAGTGACTAGCTGTATATATGGGAATCCCTGTGCCAGTGTCTCCCATCCCTGTCTCTCTCTCCCCTGTCTCTGTCTCTGTCTCTCTCCCGCTCTCTGCTGTGGTAGTGCTGGTAGTTGTGTTGGTGGTGGTGACTCCCGGGGTAGTGGTCCCTACAGGGGATCCTGGGGGCCGTGTGCTGCTGTTGCTGCTGTTGCTGCAGCTGTTGTGGGTGGTGAGGGGGGCGTCGGGGTTGCCGATTGCGCTCGTTGTTCTGCTCTGTCTCATAGTTCTCCCCGCTCTGCGGCTGGCTGTTGCCGCGGTGATGCTGGTGCTGCTGCTGGTACTGATGCTGATATCGGTACGGTTGCTGTTGTTGTTGTTGTTGTTGTTGTTGTTGTGGAGGGTGGTGGCGCCGGTGGTGGTGTTGGCGGTGGCCGCTGTTGTGATGGTGGTTAAGGTCCTTGTGAGAGGCCACTACTCTGCCGTGATAGCGAACATCTGCCTCCCCCTGCTCCTCCTCCCTTCCCACGCCTCCCTCCTCCTCCTCCTCCTCCTGCCCCGCATTGCCCCTCAACAGCCTGGGAAGGTGTCGGCGGGACGGGCCGTGGTGGGCGTGTGCATGCTCCCTGCCGGAGTGGTGGTTGTGGGGATCAGTCCTTCGGTGTTGGTGATGGTGGTGATGGTGGTGGTGGTGGTGGTGGCCGTGCTGGGCTCTCTTTGGTTCTGTCCTCAGGAGCGGGTCCTCCTGCCCCTGCTCCTGCTGCTCTACCCCCTGCTCCTCCTTTGGACCCTCCCTGCGGCCGCCGTCCCGGGTCCTCTGTTCCTGGGGGCCGGGGGCCGAGGGGGGCTCCTGGTCTAGGTGGTTCTCGCGTGACCCCTTCCTCTTGGTGGCTGGGGGCCTCCTCTCCTTCTGCTCCTCCTGCAACCGAGAACAAAACAAGAGGTAATAGCAATGACACACGCATACGCACACACACACACACACACACACACACACACACACACACACACACACACACACACACACACACACACACA
>JAOPJO010000147.1:6055288-6067482 GCA_027123675.1 Molva macrophthalma | reverse complement strand
CCCCCCCCCCCCCCCCCCCCCCCCCCCCCCCCCCCCCCCCCCCCCCCCCCCCCCCCCCCCCCCCCCCCCCCCAGACGGACACGAATGAGCCGCTACACCTGATGCAGACGCACAACAGGCATACACGCACAAACATACGCGGCGGGATTTGAACCGTATGAGCGGCGCGTTCCGTACGACGGCGCACTTCTTTCGCTTTCACTTGCTTTCTTT
Organism: Molva macrophthalma; assembly: GCA_027123675.1. Classification (NCBI taxonomy): domain Eukaryota; kingdom Metazoa; phylum Chordata; class Actinopteri; order Gadiformes; family Lotidae; genus Molva; species Molva macrophthalma. The sequence continues at coordinate 6,067,269 of JAOPJO010000147.1, read as the reverse complement.
CCCAAAATAAGAGTACTTTATTGGTATTTATACGCTTATTTCACAGGGATGGTACACCATACATATATTGCACCAGAGATAGCTACTAGCGAGTTTTCATCTGAAATCCCTGGGCAGGAGTTGTAATCACTCCAAAAACATGTCAAAGCAAAACATTGATACGTAAGGCATTTACACAGACCCTACTAGAGATATACTACATATCTGCAGCTATTCAAGTTCCTGATTAAACTAACTAACCAACTAAACCCCTGATTAAGCAATATAGTATTTTTATGATAATCTGCAGTTTTATGATAATCGAGTGAAGGGATAACTGATCATTTGTTCCTGGATACTTGAACATCGTGCAACAACACCATGACACCAAGGGAAAACAACAGCCATCACTGATGGTCGATAAATGACCATGAGAGACAGATGGATATCGTTAAATCAATTTCCCAGGCATGACATTTCCAATTTGGTTGCATTCGTTTTGTGAGCGCAGCCCTAATTAAAAAAGTGACATCACCCATGTAAAAACGACACGCCTGATGGCTAGATATATGGCCCTTGTAAATTAATCCCAAAGATTGTTGCGCTATTCTCTAAGCTTACATACATATGAAACAGCAGATACACCACCAGAGTCCTATAGCTTACCCCTACAGAGTCCCCCGATCCCTGTAGAGTTGCTGTTGTAATCCTGCTGCCAGAGTCAAATGTCAATCAAGCTGATAGTAATGAGTCCGTGGTGGAAGGTTTGCCACAGTGGGAAAGCTTTGGGGGTCAGCAGTCAGTGGCCCAGGAACACAGTGTGTGTTTTGTGCATACTTAATTACATCCCAGCACTAGGCGTTTTAAGTCAATGTTCGCTGAGATAAGCATTGCATAACAGCAGAGACATAGAGAGAATGGATGGCAGATAATATATATCTATATATAGATATATAGATATATATAAGCCGAAAGAATACTATGCATAAATGTATTTTACACGCTTTTTACGCGTCTGGTCTGCCGATCAGAAAAAAATGTAATAAAAATACTCTATAATCATTTGACCACATCATTATTGTATGGGTGCATGGATCTTATTTATTTGATCTTGTCGTTTTTTGCTTGCCTGCTTGCTTGTGAACTAATACAGGTAACTTTAACAGACCAAGCAAACATGTATAGTCATTAAGTCAATAACGACGATGATCTGTCTTTTTCATACAGAAAGAAGAATCCTCTTTTTCAAATCCTACATTTCTGAACAGCATAGTATCCAAATTCCAAATTGTGATTTAGACACCAGAGCCAGATGACTTGAGGCCTTATGTTGGCTGCTGTCTTATGCTTTGTAGTCTGCTCTTGTCTGTTTTCTTAATCAACATGAATTAGTATAATTAACAGCTTTTGGCCTAAAGTCTGCCTTTAATTATTGGATACAAAAGGCAAACTCTCTTTTGTTAAATAACCTCTGAATGCCCTGCTTTTGTCACAGGGAGCGTTGCATTGGGGATTGAATCAAAGTGATGCAAGGTGCTTTTATCTTTCAGATTTATCAAAGGGTTGAGGCAGTTTCGGGCTAATACTATTCCAAATAATTTGGAACAAAATTGATGGTTAAAAGTGAAGAAATCGGTTTAAATGTGTCGACATAACCATTACTTCTAACAAAACTAAAATTACACATATAACTCTTATAAGAACTAGAACTGAGCCAATGTTGTCAGGGCAGGATAAATAGTCTGTGGTAGCCTGTGGCAACCTGACTGAGTCAATAACTCCATTATGATCTCTGAAGTTCCCATGGGGAAAACCGAATTATTCAGTTCTGTCAATAACTCTGCTCAGGGCTTTGCTGATGAAGTTTCTGGGCAGTATCGATCTGGCTCATATTTCTTATAAAAAAACGATAGGTTTCAAAAACCTATCGTTATGGAAAAGATTTGCCGGTAATATTTTTCCTGCATTGGATTATTTAAAACTTTGCTGTGTTATGTTTTTCTCCATTAATACATAACAAAGTATTCCAGCAACATTTTCCCGCAGTAAAGATTGAAAACAAAGGGAAACACACTTTTGTGCAGCAGGTAAAGGCCGAGTCAATGCAGGTCCATCAGTGTGCAGTTAATGTCCATGCCTGCATGCATAATGACACATAGTGTCAGGAAATGATTGGAACCTGAACGCCTTTTTGCAAACGTTTTTAAATGGTATGTTCCAAACTTTAAGACAAAGGCAACATATACATTCAACAGTTCGGTGTCATGTATAACGAGGCAGTGATCTAGTTTCTATTAATTATGAATACAAAAATAGCATTGAATCACAACCCAATCAATTGTTTTCACGATGGAGTTCTTATAAGTAAGGAACAAAGCACCCCGGGGAGTTCTTTTAATTGGAACGGGGGTGGTGATGCGGCTGAGCAGATCCTCAGCTACACCAGCATAACAATGATGTGTTCCTCTTCCAAATTCTGTCTCTGGGATCATTTTTCTTCATTTCTTCCCCTCATTCAATTTCAGATTTTAAGGAAACCGCCATAATCAGCTGCTTCTGCATGCCACAGATCTCTCGCTTCAATATGTCCACAAAGAGCTGAGCACAAGCGTCTCCAACAGGATCATGTCGACACAGCGTTGCAATAAGCAACCTGATTCAATTTTTGGATTCCTTCTCCTGTTGTTTTGCTCGTAAAATGGATGACATGGACGCAAGGATATTGCCGTGTCCCATTTTACCGGCAGAATATCGCTCCGCTAATCTGTTTTCCTGTCCACCTTTCCCGTCGGTGATGTAATTACGTCCTCACACGTCATCTCTCTGAGTGTGTTTGTGTGTGTGTGTGTGTGTGTGTGTGTGTGTGTGTGTCTGTCTGCGTGTTTGTGTGTGTACAGTATTCGTGCTTGCGTGTGTATGTAAGTGTGTATGCCGGTACACTAGTATGCGTTTGTATGTCTGCGTGTGTACAGTACATGTATGCGCTTGTGTGTGTGTAAGTGTGTGTACAATTGTATGTGTGTGTGTGTGTCTCCGTATATATTTGTGTGTGTGTTTACAGTATACGTGTATATGTTTACATTGTGTGTGTATGTTTGTGTGTGTACACTAGTATGCGTGTGTGTGTGTGTGTGTGTGTGTGTGTGTGTGTGTGTGTGGTACCTTGGCCTTCTCAAGCTGAGCCTGGGCATTCCTCTCCTCAACAACGTCCGAGTCGTGGCGCTCTCCCTGCAGAGAGAATCAACAGAACATGTAAATCATTATTTAAAAACAAGTCATATTGCAGAACTGCTTGGAAAACCACTGTTCATCGTAGACCTCAATTCCTAAACCCAGGACTTTTATCTTGCTAGATGTAGCAATTGCATTTGAATCACACTGGACTCTGTAACTGATTCTCTGCCACTGGAAAGAAGGCTCTCTAACACGAACGAGGCTCACTAACATGATGGCTCTTGTACTTTACAGTCATGGTTCTATTTCCCATCATGCCGTTGTCTATAACTGTCGGAGAGTGGTGAATTAATTGGCTGCCTCTCGGGGCGTTGTAGGGTTTATGTGTCTAGCGTTCTGCATATCAGACTGTCTGTCCCCTCTAAGACTAGACTAATGAACGCCCTCTGTCTCTGACTCAAAGGACGTTCATTATCACCCCACCGTCATCACGAAGGGCCTCTGAAACAGTTCCCCCCGCAACTGATATATATATATATATATAACAACTAAGATTGCTCAAGAGTCACGCTTGCATCTCTAAGTTACAGAGTCCCTGATCTACACACACATCGATTTATGTGTGTGTCAATTTATGGATATGTGTAGGGATGAGAGCGAGAGAGAGAGAGAGAGAGAGAGAGAGAGAGAGAGAGAGAGAGAGAGAGAGATGAACAGGAGGCTTGGAAAGACCATTAGCAGAAGAAGAGAGGGATGGCACGGGGACGAAGGAGGGAGCCTACCGAGGAGGCGTCTGTGTTTTCTGTTTATCCCTGCGCCTGTCACTGGCATCTGTTCTCCCAGCACCCACCTCTCTCCCGCTAGCTAATGTCACCCGGCCAATAGCACCACCAAACACCCTCTATGAATTATTAAACCACACGGTTGACCTGCCGCACGCCTTGAGTGTGACTGACAGTTTGTCTGCAGACTGACAGACTGACGCACCTGTCCTGAATGCCACCCACAGCCATAAGATCCGCCTTATGAATACTACTTTTTGTTTTTTATTTGCAGATTTAGTTTGACCCTTTTTAGTAGCATACATTTTATATATTAAATAAATACACTTATTTTATATACAATACATGTACAAAAGATATTCATTGATATTAATACATGTATTTATAGTTTATAGATGACTATTGAACATTGTAGTCATAAGTGACCAAACTCTAGCCGCCATAAAGAATAATACTTTATTTCTCAGCAGTTACATAGCTTTCCAACTGAATTGAGATAGACGAATGCAAGATGGATATTTACTTTGCCTTCTTCTTATATGACCTATCATTTATGTTGTACTTCGTTGTATTTCTATAATTTTTCTTATACCAGAGTAAAGAATGGTTCTTTAAAATTGTGGAAGTTCCATTATGTGTAAATATATGCAAACAATGTATGCACTTTGGATTAAGAAGTCAAAAGGAATGGACTATGATTATTATTATGTATTACATATGAATATAAAAAATATTTATCAAATGTATTTTTTCTCGTTACTAAAGTATTTTTAATAAAATGTGATCAGCTTCTTACATATGGGCTCTGGATTCCATCATATTGCATATGTCATAAATCACAAAGATTCTGATAAGGATAGACCTGAATATCTTTTGTTTTTGACAATCTTAGTTTGTTTGTTATCCTGCATTTCCCAATATCATGTTCCATTGCGGTAGCACTTCTTTGTAACACACACAGACACACACAGACACACACACACACACACACACACAGTGCACATTTCAGCCGCTACTGCACTGCTTTCCGAACATATGGAAAGATGGGTTTCCATGGAAACGGTACCAAAGAAAACTGCCAACTAAGCATAAATGACTCATGCTGATAAAATAATCGCTCCCATTGTTAATGATACGCGCTGAGCCTGAGCAGAATAAAGAGAGACAGGAACCACAACAAACCCATAACAGCTTATCAATAAACCTCCCCTGAACAAAAGAGTAAAACATTTAAAACATAAAAAAATATATAATCGAATATAACAATGAAACCAATATAAAAATAACCCATAGTCACATTTGTCCATCAAGCTCTAAAGGGAAGGCTGCAGTGGCTAGTCACTGAGTAATTAAAGAGGTGGTGAAACCTTAATTCATAAGTCCAGTGAATCAAGTAGAGATCCACACAGGGCCTATTGAAGTGACAGCTCAATAGAGGATGGTGTTATAATGAGGTCAGCTGTGCAGTGTTTAGCACTGCCAACTTTACTGTAGTACTCGTGTACACACGCACGCACACACGCACGCAGACACACACACACACACACACACACTTTTGTCCAACAAGTCCAAAGCTCGATTTATAGCTGCTGAGGACAGTACGCCCGTGGTGCTCTTGATAGATGGTTTCAGTGCTTTGTCTTGTGGTTAAATTGTCCTGCAGGGGCTTTATGTGAAGAGTATCTAGTGATAGTGAGCATGGCTCTGATTGAGTTAATTGGTTTTTACTAAATAATATTCTGGATTGGGCTGTGACAATTATACACCATAAGTACTGCTTGTGGTTTACATTGTTAGTTTCCACACTTTGTGATTCCTGTAACCCCCCCCAGATGCAGCTATTTTGTTTCCCCCAGGGACACAAAGTTTGATCCCGGGCATTCTTTCTCTATCCCTCTACCTCTCTCTCCGTCACTCCCTCCCTATCTCACCCCTCTCTTGCTCAATCACTCTCCCTCTCAAACACTCTCTCTCACTCTCTCTATCTCTCCCTCCCTCTCTCTCCGTCCCTCTCTCCCCTTTGCTCTCTCATCCTGCTCTTTCTATCTCCCTCAATCTCTCCACCCCTCTCTCTTTTCCCTTTCTCTCACCCTTTCCTTCTCTCTCCCCCCCCCGGTCATCACTAACCAACATCAGTCTTGTTTACATGAACAATAGGTGCAATACTGCAACACATCAGAGACTGAAATAAATCCTACAAATGATTTGAGAATAGGCATCAGTTGAAAACATTTCTGACTTACTATTGTTTTAGACGTGTATATATCGCTTTTTAAAATGAACATAAACACAAACTATTTGTTGTAATATTTATTCATATATTATGTTAAGATTATGGAATGTAAATGCCAGACTCCTCATCTTGCATAGTCATCAGACCATGCGTCCCCTGGGAACAACACACAGGGTACACGCGAGCGGTACATGGACGCCTGGTTCGGGATCAAATCTTGCAGGCAATTTCATGGCTGCTTTCACCCGCGATATCTCATCTTTACCCAAGAAATCACAGACACGAAAAATCCCCCCATCCAGAGTACCGCCCTAAAGCATTAAGACTACTCCTTGGAGGGCTCTCTGGAAATAGTAAACTCATGGGGCTGAACGTACGTGCAGACAGCGACATAAAAGTGGGTCCCTCCGTGCAGGGATGCATGACTATGTGATTATACACATCTGGCAAGAACAGAATGTTATCAGCCTCCCATCCACAGTCTTAGGGTTTAGTTCAATTCCATGCAAACCAGTAACGTTATCACAGTCACATTGATTATGAAATAATTGTAAGACAAGCAGTTTTAAATGGATAAAGCGAAATGGAAGATCAATCGATCTTTGGCTCTTCTGAGCTAAATGGTCCCATTGGATAATGGTCGATATCTAACGCTGAATTTACTGGACATGATTATGTTCTGCAGATACAAGTGGTTTAGTTAAACCTGCACTGTAAGCAAGACTGCATGTCCACTGCATCCATCACCTTTGTTCTAAATTGGGAATGTTTACAGAGTAAAACCCATCCACCCATGACTTCATCAAGCCAGGCATTGTTTTCCTCTCTAAATCAATTAGGTCTGTGAAGAACCATGGCGATAATTCCCAGATGGAGAGAATGTGCCTTTTAAGTACCCAAGCGGTTTGATTCAGTTTTCCATTATTTGTATACATAAGTTGAAATAATGGTGCACAGAAATGATGCAGCGAAAAAGTGACCAATAGTTTTTGGTTCAGTGCTGTTCTACTCAGGTGTTCTACTCTACTCAGGACACATAGAGCATGCAGTGTCTTTCCCAAGGGCACTGCAATAACAATAAAGACACACTTCTGGGATACCAACCTCCTTTACTTAGCTTAACAAGACAGGCTCTTCCTATAAAGGTACAATAGTGGCTTGAATCCTGCTGACCAGGTCAAATAAAGCGAATATAAATAATAATTAAACATCAAAATTGATGACCTTAAGAAAGATTAGATATTTTTACTGGCTGGGATTATTGTTTCAATTGCTCTTGAATGTATTTTACTTTTGCATGCCCTCCTTTACATTCTTACATATGTTTATATTGTTGGTGAATTGGTACACAATTCCGGACAAATGGTTTAAGAAATGCAGTTTACAATACATGTTGTTTTTCCACTGGATGGGGCAGCAGTGGCAAAAAATAAAAAAATAATATAATGAATAATAACAGCCAATTTCTGACCTTGTAAACGTTCACAAACAGAACATTTGGCTAAGTAAAACTCATCACTACAACTGATGAAAACAATGCATTCTGCTAATCAGCAAAATGTTTGAGAAAAGTTGATGCTTTAGGCTTCCTTTCAAAAATAACAAACTGTTAACTTCCTGAAGATATACAATCTTCACAAAGGCCATTTAAACTAAACTATGCTGTGTGTGTGTGTGCGTGTGTGTGTGTGTGTGTGTGTGTGTGAGAGAGTGTGTGTGCGTGCGTGCGTGTGTGTGTTTGTGCAAAATTATTTCAAAGGAAGCTATCGTTCCCAAGGGGCATTATTTAAAGTATAAGCGTGGCTGCCATGGATAAATATCATGGATGTATCGCTCTATCTCCTAGTGCAGATGAGTGGGTTTGAATTAATGAGGGCCATTAATGAAGAGCAGCAGAGAGTCATGCATAGCAACAAGGAGACGTTACTTCCTGGATCCAAGAGGCCCCCTAATGACAAAGCTCTTTGGTGCTGGGGAACGGTTCACCCATCTAATGGTGACTCATGTCCTGCCTGCGGCCTGGCACCGAGCCCAGCTTCATAAACATCTCTCATTTTCCTCAATAACTGCTTTTCCAGCGGCGATTCCCGACCAAGGAATACAGGTGTGGGGGGGAGGGGGGGTAATGTTATTGGTGCTTAATGTTCAGAGTTAGTATGCTCGCTCATTTACACCTGCACGCCATCCAGCTTTCACAACTTGTATAAAGTTCCTGGGTATGTTGCTAAACAACTAATCAACAGGATGATCTTTATGCTGTGTTGGTTTGAGTCCGTTTTTTGTGGGTGTCGCCTTATAGGCTGCATTAAATCTTATATCGGGGGGAGGGCTGGCATATTGCCCTCTGCCTAATATGCCGATAGAGCGTATTTGAGTCCGGCTGGCACCCTTAATGTGGGCTTTGGCTGGGACCAGCCTGGCTCTCTGAAGTCAAATGCCTCATTACAAACCTTTGACATTCCACTTACTGATTTAATACTGCCTGGCGAGATCCACCAGCCAATGTAATTTGTCTTATATGAGATTAATTCACTTTTAATTGGTTTGGTTTTTGTGATGTGGCCAGTGTGACTGTGTGTGTGTGTGTGTGTGTGTATGTGTGTGTTTGAAAAAAAAGCAAAGGGATACGTATCGATTTAACGTCCATCCATCCATCCATCCATCCACCATGGCTATTGTTGTGCATTGAAACGCAGCCAGTTCAACCTCCTACACGCCAAGAGAAAGTATTGACTGGCCGCAGAAGGCTGTTAAACACGCCTCGAGACCCACGACAAGTCATCCATCTCTGCTCTAGTCTTAGCAAACAAACCGTATATATTGTCGGATGTCAAGACCACTCGCTGGCAAGAAGGAATACTGCACTATTGTTTGGGAGGCTACTGGGAAGACGTGACACATGTGAAACGTCCCAAAAGTTATCATAACGTGTATTTGTAAATGCCTTTATATGGAATGTAAAAGCCGAAACAAAGAGACTATTTGGCACGATGCTCCGTCAAACAATGAAGTGAACTAGTTGGTCATGTGGATGCTTCTCGTTCCTGTAGCCTAGCTCCTAGCAGAAGTAGCCTCCGCGTGCTTCAGAACCGTGGGGGAGTTCAAAACGCCTGCTCTATTGGTCCATACCCTGGATCCCTTTCCTCTCCACAGTGTGCTATGCAATGCCTCCTCTCACATGTAACACATGTGTGGCTGTTTGGGGAAGTTGCTGACTCTAACTTTAACCCAGGGTCTGCGTCTTGTGATCTACGAACCAACCGAACGGGATAGTTACTATCATCAATTTTCTTTAATTTAGTTTCACCAATCCCCAAGTAAGTATAGCATATCGTATAAAGAGACGATAGAGAAGGCATGGCTGTTTTCAGTGCGTTTGGAATTATAACAAAAAATTCTCCCGTAGCATTGTGATGTTTAGAAATAATAATTGTCCTAGAAATTATGTATCATCATTCTTGCATTCTTTATCATCAATGTTATCACGATGATCATCATATTTATTATCAGAGCATTTGATATAAAGGTGAGCAAATATGAAAGAAAAACAATGACATAGCCTACCCCGATATAGTCTGTCCTAGGCGCTCATCTCTCTATCTGCCCTCTCGGTTCTTGTCTCTCTCACTCACTCTCTCTCTCTCTCTCTCTCTCTCTCTCTCTCTCTCTCTCTCTTGCTCTCTCTCTCTCTCTCTTGCTCTCTCTCTCTCTCATGATTGTCTCTCGGTAAGGAGATTAAGATAGCATGCGTCAATCCAGGATTGAGCGAGAGAAACAAATGCCAACTCCTCATATGCAGCCAACACCACAGCAGCACCACCCAGGCCGGAGGCATCGCTGGCAGCAGTGTTCCCGCTACTTCCTGCTATGATGCATGATGTAGACGCATCCCGCATCATGACTGCATCAGGGCTATGTGTAGCATTTAATACCAGATTAACACTGTGATATCATTCATCTACATATCTGTGTGTGTTTGTGTGATTATGTTTATGTTTATGTTTATGTTTATGTATGTATGTATGTATGTATGTATGTATGTATGTATGTATGTATGTATGTATATATGTATAATACCATTGCTGCTTGGTTACTTTTCATCGTTAGACTTGCTATGGAAGTATATTATGTGAGCACCGCTGTATCTGATAAAAAAACTAAACCTGGAGATTGAGATTTACATCCCAAACAAGACCTACAACATACTAATAATGAGAGGAAATTCTTTCCTGGATAGCCCCTTTACCTTGCTCTACTTTCTAGTGGAGGTAATACCCGGGTATCAGCCACTAAGAGGCTTTGCCTATTTTGGGAAACAGGAAGAGACTAGAGCACCTGCATCGCATTGCAATACCATAGTGTGCACCAGGAAAGTGAACAGTAGGTCTATACCTGGTACCTGAGCAGTACTCCTAAATACTGAACCTATATAATATAGTAAATCATATATAATACGATATACTATATAATACTATAGTATATAAGCCTATATAATATATACTATAGAATTGAATATGTAATAGATCATTAAATAGAGATCAACTATGTAGGACTTTAATATGTAATACAATAAATGAACGCTTCAAATGTGAGAACCAGTTGTCATCTCCTATATTTATCTTACAGGACAACCCCAACAGTTGGTTGTAATACGTGGTGCGGTCTGATCCCTGCAATGCAATAGTGCAACCCAACACATCACGGACTGTTTATCCATCGGAGAGATAAGCAGATGATTAAGTTATACCTGGTAACGCGTAATGACACAAATATTAAAAAAGCAGGTTGAATGTGTCTTTTTTTAATCACGCCTGTGCGTTGTGTCCTCAGGTATCGTCCGTGCAATGAAGTGGAAGGGCTTCACATTGGGATTACCGCAGAACGCAACAGATGGCGCATTCTTGTAGTCCTCCTGCACGCACACAGTGAGACGCGCTCTTATAGACACATACACACAGAGACAAGCATTTCAATAAACAAAAATGTGTCATATTTTACCCTTTTCTTGGGCGGCATGGTGGTCAGACGGATCTTCAATTAGTTGCTCCACGGTTGTTCGTTATGAATACTGGAATGTATTTGAATCAGGTGCACTTATTTTAAAACAAGGACCGGCCTGGCGCGAACATCTTTCCGAATGATTCGCAACGGTAATATATCCGAAAACAAGATAGAAGACAAAATAAGTAAAACAAAAATGAATTAGTTTAGCTATTGGTTCGCGCGTAAAGGTGAGATATTCCCACAAGATTAAATGCAGGTTTCCCCGGAGGCGACGGACGGATGGGTTAAGTGAAGGGTTTCACTTGAAGTCTGTGTTGTGAGTTACAGAGTAGTTACTCTGTCCCGAGCCCTGGGGGCATTAAAGGCTTATTGGTCTGCATGGCATCTGTTGTTCCTCATACCTCTAGCTCGGACCCAAATTAAGTCCCATTGCTCGTCTTCAAAGGCTACTATCTCCCGCCCTTTATTTAAACAACAACTTGTGTTTGTCTTTTAAAGGTAATATCTAGTAGAAGCCTAAAACACATCTCGTTGCAAAGGACACCTTGCGCGTATAACCAACCACGTGTAGAGGAACATGCGCGCGCACACAAAGCGTACATTAACACTACCAATTAAATCTTTTCAAAAAGTTAGTCTCGGGTTGCAAGAACTTTGTGGGCTGAGATTTCAATGTGGTTTACCATGCAGTCATGTCCTACAAACCATAGACTGTATAAAATAGATATTCGCATTGTGAGTGTGACTGTTGCAGCGACCTGCAGAAATGCAAAATCATGTTGCAAAACAGTAAATTATTGAAATAAATT
>JAOPJO010000147.1:6023695-6045866 GCA_027123675.1 Molva macrophthalma | reverse complement strand
GCACGCACGCACGCACGCACGCACGCACGCACGCACGCACGCACGCACGCACGCACGCACGCACGCACGCACACACAGACACACACACACACATACACCAAGAGTCCACAAATTGATGAGTTATAGGCACACTCTATCACATAAACCATCACCACAAGGGGCCGGGGTAATAAGGGAAAGAATGCCATTTCTGCCACAGAGAATGGCATTTCTGCCAAGGACACGGTTAAATTCGAGATCACGTGCCATTGAGGGAACTCTGCCGTTCAATCCGCTGCTTCGGGAGCAAAGCTGTTATGGCATATGTTTGTTGGAAAAAAGATGGACGGAAAGTGTATGTCGTAGGAGCCGTTAAGGCAGCTGCTAAGTAGTAATTGTGGCATTCAAGTACTGATACATTTACCACTTGAAGATTCCTAAGGTTTGCATGCTAATACAGCCCTATTATGTGGAGTGGACTATAAATCCCAAGTACTGTTATTCAAGAAGGCCTTCCGGCTACTAGGAATCTTCAGAAAGACTTAGCTACATACTGAGCCGAAAACATGGATAATGAGAGTATCAGTACACTCACTGGTATTTCAAACCTTAACCACAGAAAGAATTTGGACAATTTATTAGATACTGCAAAGGCTTGAATGTATCCACGTGAATGAAAACACAACAGTTAAAAAAAAAAAATTAAATTGGGGAAAATAATATTAAAGCATTTAAGCAAAGCTCTATTGTGGCAAAAAAATTAAAAATAAAATGTTATTCCATCTACAATAAAGCAATACTTTAGGGGCTTCAATCTCGTATGGCACACTTCTGTTCCCTTGGATAGGGATCAAGGGGATGTGAATCACATTGTTTGCTTTACTAGCCACTAATCAGTTGAACAAAGCCCACGCACACACACATACGCTACTGAATTGTCTTTTGCTCCTCATCCATCATCCTGAACATCAGAACATGCTGCGTCTCTTTAAGACGCCGGTCAGGAAGGTAAAGTACACGTAGCTCAGGCAAACCAGCAGGTTCTTCACTGCGTACAGCACGGGCGTCACATAAGCGCCGAACGCGGCCATCAGGGCCACGCGCAGCACGAAGAAGGGAAGGTCCTGCAGTGCCACCCCGGTGCAGGACACCAGGGGGTTCTGCGGGGCGACGGCCACCCGGAGGGCGGACAGGAAGGCCAGGACGAAGACGGGGAACGCCCAGGCCGAGTAGAAGACGTTAGGATCCGCCGCCGTCCTCAGCATCTCCGCCGTGTCCAGCCAGAACAGGAAGCCGTCAGCGAACGCCTCCGACCTCAGGTCGCTGGACCACAGGAAGCGGAGCGGGCCCGAGCAGGGGGTCGAGGAGTACAGGTAGGCTCGCGGGCCGACGGGCGTCGAGCGCCTGTGGAGGTCCTCCGAGAGGTAGCGTCCCGCTGCAGGGGCGCCGGTGATGATGGTGGCGGTGGGACTGGTGGTGTCCGTGGGAGCGGGGGATGGGGAGCCGTTCTGGCTGCTGCTGCTGCTGTTGTTATCTGGGTTGTGGTGGTGGTGCTGGTGGTGGTGGTGCTGGTGGTTCTGGCCCGTTACAGTGGTCACCTGCTCCAGGTGGGTGAGGACGGGCCCCCGCATGTCAAAGTCTGCACCCGGGCTGCTAGCTGGGGCCAGATTGGACCAGAGCTTGTTATGGTTTTCAATGACCTCACTCCATCCATTTAGGTCCAAGTGTGCAAATAAATAAATGTGTTTGCCTTTTTACTTTAAGGCTTTCATTTATTAAATGTTTAATTTCCCTCTAATACTAAAGTTGTTGTTTGTGCACTGCATTCATGTGCAAACTGTTAGGAGTCTTATTTTTGGCCAATATATTGAGGATTATTGACGATTTAAGATACAGCAAATACAAATGTAACACAGCCCCATATGGATGGAGCAAAGTATAGATTATTTGTGGTTGGCCATTCACTTCCATTACTCCTATCATAACAATGTTCTCAATTGGACTGTTGTCAATGATCGAACAAGTTCAATCATTGATGTCAATCAAGTGAATGGCAATGAAATACAAAAACATATTATCATTACCATAAAAATGTCATGTGACGTGTTACCTTTTCCCGTGAGACTGCAGGTGCGAATCCTCTCGACAACATCCACACAGATGAGGCAGAGGAGCACCAAGGAAACTGGCAGTTCGGTAAAATGATCTAGTGTCTGTCCTCCATCCACCTGTACCTGAGGGCCGTTAAATCCAAAATGAAAAAACAAAACCAATTAGGGAGAGCTGACACCAGGGAACAGGAATTACGATGGATTAAAACCCAGACAAAATTAATTAACAGAATTTGACCGCATATAAACAGACAGGGTGATAATTATTAACGCCTCATATTTCATCACCACGGCGATTAAAACACACCCGAAGCTGTCAAGTGTATGCCTGATAAAAGTATTAGAACCATAAATAAATCTGACAGGTATGTATGCATATTATGGGGCAGATGCTATTTTCCTGAAAAAAAAGTGGCTTAACCAATGTCCACTCGCTTTATGGAAATGTGCATGGAGGTTTGTCGTTAATGGACAACCTTTTTACGTAAACTCGATTACTGAGTATCCAAATAAACCTGCCTCACATGAGTCTCGTGACTAGGATCATCCATTTGAAATGATTTAACGATGACATGGATGGTCCTGACATGGATGTAACACACTACATGAAGGACTACTACTTCTAAGATACTGGAACAGCTCAGAATAATTATTTGGATGTCGTCCATTGATTTATATTATCATGTATCACAACTTTTGAGAATCAATAAAACTCTCGAGAAATGAGCCATCACTCAGTGAATAATTATATTGCTGCATCATCAAACTGCCTCATATATGAGGGCTCCGAAAATGAGCTAGCTCCACAAATGGAATATTTTGCAGCTAGGTTGGCTCTTGAAGGACCCCGGCAGAGCATGACAGTGGAACATAACGACAACAGATGCATTCGGGTGACAGGTAGGATCAGTCCTAAGGTTACCTTGGAGGCGGCTATCAGGAGAGTGAAACACGGTAATGGACACAGGATGACGTAGGCCAATGCTGCTGGTCTCCTGAAAAAGGAAATAAGTTCAATTTTTATTTTTTTGGGCTTTCTTTAATGTCTGATGAATGTTTTAGAATAAAATGAAGTGTCTTTTTAGTTGTATTACATTATTACAATAGGAGCAAGTGCACTCATTTAGTACAGATAATAGCATTATATTCACACAGAGAGACGGTATTTATTCATCAAACACTACAACTTGAACGGTTACTATAATACATTGCTTTGTACAGAGCCATGAAAAAGTAGTTTGGTAGTAAGTTGGAAAATTACATTAACAACGAAAAGTTTATCCTATTTGCTTGACCAAATATGTTATCCATCTGCCTATTGGATGAAGATGTTTATCATTATTGTTCTTTTCATGGTTTCATATCTCTTTCATTACATGTTCAGCATTTTTAATCACACTATAGTCAAACTCACCATTGTTTGATTTTGGTGATGAACCTGCGGCGTTTCAGGATCAGGTACTTGAGCGGAACCCACACCAGCAGGGTCACGGAGGTGACGTAGGCGATGGACACGGCCACCACCAGCCAGTACGTCGTCCAGTTGTGCCCACCCTTCAAGTCGCGCATGAGGCAGGCAAACCTCTCCGTGACCACAAAGAGGGGCGCACAGATCGCTGCGAATTGCAGCGTCTCAAAAAGGACAAGCTTGACCGTCTTCCCCGATGGCATGTTTTGTTTTGGGTTTTTTTTTCCGCGTAAATGCCGTGGGTTCGACCCCGCCGCAGTTTCTTAGCTGTTCCAGGCTGGAGGCTAAAATTAAACCACAAAACATGCATCTCTCTCAAAGGGGGGGGGAGTTGGTGCGGCCGTCGTTGGACTCTGACACTGCTTACGCCGCACCATTTTTTTTTTATTACTGAGGTAATGAGGTGGTCATACTTCCCCTGTTTATGGGTCCACATAAAAAGGCACACAGAGAGTTGTCTCTTTAAAACCCAAGGAGAAATGTGTATACATGTGCAACATATGCAAATGAATGTGGAGTAGGGTAAAAACTTCACCTTATTATAGGCTTTATATTACCTTTTATATTGCGGTGTTAAGATAAAACCTTCAGCCTGATCATTAGTGGGCTTTCTGCCCTCTACACTAGCTCATTTTAGAAACCCTATAGATTTAATATATATATGTAGTATTTTTTATGAACTGCTTGTTTCGGCGCTTTATAAAATGCATTAACGTGATTGGCTATCAGGTGGATCAAATATGATTGATTGAATCCAGCATGTACAGAAAGTCAAGGTAGAAAATGAAAAGAAAATGTACATCTACCTTTTATCAAGGACTAATGTGACCTTCGGAGGAGAGTACTGACAATGCACTAGAATAAACATGAAGCAAGTGATCAGAGACCGTTAAAATTAGATTGCCATCTAGTGGCCAAAAAGAGAACTAAACATAAGGGTCCCTCGACAATGCACAAAGTGTCAGGTAGTTTCCACAAAATAAATTGAACAAGGAAGACGAGATTAATAATCACCAGCAGACGAGATATCCTGTACATTTGGCCTGTTTTTTTTTATTGTGAATATCAATTCATAAGTATGGTTAAAAGAGTACATAGAAACAGTAGTGTACAACTCAGAAACAGAATCTTTACAACGATGAGGTTGGTTTTAAAGTTAAAAACAGGCAGCATCTCAGTCCTGTACAATAAAATAAGATGAGGGCTGCAGTCCAGTGCTGTCTTTTGGTGCAAACAAAATTAAAATAATAAAAAGTGACGTCAATGTGGTTCACTGGCTCGTGGTCCCATCTTTCCAGAACACCTGCTACAATTGATCAAACTCTCGCTTTTGCGACGCAACAAATTGACACGGTTATCCAAGTGTAGGGTTAAGTTAAAACGGCAGCAACAAGTACAGAACGACAAGATGTCCTCTCTGAGCAAGCAATGTAAAACCCAAGACCAGAGTTCCCTGAACACATAACAGCCTTTGGCCTTCAGAACGGCGGTGTATTGGGTGTTTTAACAGTTGCCAACTAAAGCTCAGAACCCATTTCATAAATGTTTTTTTTAGGTGGAAGGGAGAATGGAGAAGCACAATAAGAGCCGTATTCCTTGCAAAATTTGAGATGTGGTTCGAGATGACAAGAAATATTGAATAAAGAAAACAATATAGGAAAATACCAACATGGACCATAAGTTGTAGACAGCTAAAGCAGTATTTGCATTCATTAAGTCCATCCCAAAACCCAAATAACTCAAACCAAAGCAATTACAAGAGGCTGCAAGTATTAAGTGGACTCCATGAGTTCATGAAGTACCATGTGATGAGGCTTCAGTTTGCCTGGTTTGAGAACCCAAGTTTAGGGAACATGCAATATTGTGACACAAGATTAAGTCTCTGCTCTAGTGTATTACAGCTTTGAGTCTATACATCTCATCATAGATACAAATAAATGAAATTAGCCATCTACAACGGACATACATGCTGGTGTGCGTTCGGAGAGATAATTAATAAGAGAACATGACGGGTTTAAAAAAAAAAAGAGAAAAAGATACAATAATCAAATCAGTTAGTTCAGTAATCAACTACTGGTTATACAATGAATGAGAAAAATCCATCTGCACTTTGCACATGAGCAACTTAAATATACACAACTAGATTAGGCAGAATATTACATCATCTTTTTCAGATTCATTTAATACTTCAGGCATCGCCTGTGCACTTCAAAATATAAATTAATCATATCCATTGTTCAACACTGACGAAAAAAATGAGATGCTTAAAAAAAAAAAAAACACGCGGAGGGGTTCCAAACAGCTCGTCCCCAACTCGCCGATCAAAAGCCATAGTCCATGGCCTTAAAGTGTGTGTGAGCAGCTCTGAAGTACGGCGAACACGGCTAGCGTTTGCTCGCTCACTCTCTGAAATACTACTTCATCTTAATGAACTTTGCTGCAAAACGAGTCGATGAGATGGAGCCTCCATGATGGGGGGGGGAGGGCCCGTCCCCGCTCAGCCCTCTTTTCCCAGGGGACCGACAGACCGCATCGGGGCCCTTTTGAGAATCAAGTGAAATGCAACAGAACGGTGCTAAAGTACAGACCCGCTTGAGGCCAGCATGTGGTTTCACCACGAGCTTAGTATATGTATGAATATGCGTGTGTGGGTGTGTCTAAGTGTGCACACACAGACACGCACACACACACACACACTTGATCGCATGTTCCTTCTTATTCCTTCAACAACAACAAAAAAGTGGCTTCAGTTTTCAGTACTTCTAAAAAAAAAATTACAAATAAAAAGGTTGAGAACGTATTCCGTGTGGTAGCCTGGTATTCAATGCGATGCTAATATCTTTAGCACTGCTTAAAGTAGTGTCTTGTTTGCACAGAGGAAATAAAATAAAACAATAAGTGTGGCCATCTCTATGTGGTGGAAATTAGCAGTGCAATTGGCCTGGTAGAGGAGTGGTTGGCCTGACACAAATATCCCCGTCATGTTAGTGTGTGAGTGTTTGTGTGTGTGTGTGTGTGAGCAGCACAATGTAATCTCCTCAAAACTACAGGTTTCTGCGACGCTCAAAACCACATTTCCCATGTTACTGTTTTTGAAATCCTTTTTTTTTTTTATATTTTCACATCAACACATCACGCCTTCACCGTTTCAAACGATAACTTACGAAGCGGAACAAAAAGAAAGAAAAGAAGAGCAAAACAAAATCACATACGAGTCGTGAGCCCACCTTGAGGAGAGAGGCCAACGTGTTGAAAAAATAATTTAAATTCCCTCTACAAAAGAGATGTGACATGAGGTTTTTTTTTGTCTGTTATGTGACACCATTATTTACAGTCATCCTGCGCAGCTGGAATGGGGGGGGGGGGGGGGCACCAGCATTGCTAGTGCACTCGGCCCATCACAGAGAAGCATCTGCAGTATAGTAGCTTTGTATGTGGGGACCACCGCCCCCTACCTCCCTCCCTCCCTACCACTAACTTAAAGCAATGCCAAGATCTGAGTGTGCATGTGGAGTGTGCATGTGCTGTGTGCATGTTGAGTGTGCATGTGCTGTGTGCATGTGCTGTGTGCATGTGGAGTGTGCATGTGTGTAGTGTATATGAGGGTTTGGTAAGCGTGCAAGTTCCCTATAGCAGGGCTTTCTCCGGGTACGGGATGTGTTGGGTATCTGTGGGGGGCTGTAAGCTCTGACCAGAGGAGGCGCTGTAGCTGGGCGGCTGGTTCATGACGGCGGGGCCGGGGCCCGGGCCCGGGGGAGGGCCGGGGAGGCTGGCCTGGTTCTGGTAGGCCTGGACGTCTGCCGGGGACGGGCTGTAGACGGGCGGCTGGCCCATGTACATGTGGATGTCACTGAGCAAACAACGGCAACAACAACACAGCAACAGCGTTGGAGACATGAGGATCTTGTGGGACAAATAAATAAAAAAAACAGAAGGTACGCAAAGAAAAAGCCCAACTCAATGTACAAGCAGAGTGGGGAGATTCAATGAGAGTTTACAGACTGATAAACAACACACAGCCTGCACCATTGAGCTTTACTGTGAAGCTATTAGGAAGCCAGTGAAAGCTACAGTCCAGAACAGAGGCAGGGACAGGACACAAAAGCCGCCAGACTGCTGAAACCCTGCATTTGTTTCTGTGGTGAACACCCTCCATCGCTATAGCATTGAGCAAACATTACAGGCTATAGGGTTCATGTGAGTCCCTGGTTCAGAACGGTACAGCCTGCTATTGCAGCGCTGCAGAATAATCCTGTCTGGGCCTACCTGGGGGCTGCTTGGCCAGGCATGGGAGGCCCGGCCTGGAGCTGCTCCATGGGAACAGGGTAGCCCTGCATCCCTGGCCCCATGGCATACGAGCCTGGGCTTGGCTGGACGGGATACCCCTGTGGGCGCACATAGATTGGCACTCATGAAGGCAGAAAAACAAATGGAAAACAGTGGGAGTACATGCTTGGATGACACTGGCCGGATCGGTATGACACCAGGCAAATTAATGTTTTATACGTAATATGTATATTATAAATGTTACATAATAGGGAAATTACAAGCAGGTAAAAGCCGCCAAGTCAATTCTTAACTGAAAATTAAACTCGATTTAAAACGACAGTTACATTTCCGGCTGGTAGAAAAAAAATCTCCTCTTTGCATCCTCTCAACCCGTTCCGCTCTCCATTCCTTGTTTCAAAAGGTGACTGGGGCATGGCTGGTTGCTGAGCGGCCTCACAGGGCCTCACGGGGGGGGCCTCACCTGTTGGGCTGTGTTGGCGGGAGGCTGCTGGGGCTGCTGCATGTAGTACTGCTGGCTCTGGAGCTTAGCGTACATGCCGTACACGGGGTCCTCGTTCATCAGCTTGGCGTACATGGACAGCGCCTCCATCAACTTCACGTTCAGCTCCGACAGCTCAGAGTGCCGACTGTAAGACACAACCACGCGGCCCCGCGCCCAGAGGTCGTCAACATCATCGTGCCGGGGGGGTCTCCTACACTTTATAGGAGGTAGACGATTGCAATACTGGTAGGAGATATCGGGGAACTAGAGGCTAGACTAAATGATCTAGCATCAGAGTGCATCAAATTTGATGTTATGAAGGGTTATCAAGCTGTGCATTAGGCGTCAGGAAATGAAGTTCTATTAAATCCATTGCAATCGCAGGTATTTTCAGTCGATCGGTTTCCTTCTATTCCTTCAAGGATTAACCCTCCTGGCTACGTAGACCCACTGGCCTCCCACTGGCTGAAGTGGGAGACCGATTACCGTACACTCACATTATGCCTATGACACAGCACAATGCAACTACTTTGAGGAATTACAAACAACACATCAGCAGGGGGTGGGGATTTCGACCACACGCTTACACTCCTGAGTCTGTCCAAGACCGAGTTTATTAGCGGACTATGAGATCTATATATTTATATTGTTTTAAAACCATTTTCTTGACAAGGTCCATCTGTGATACGTTTTTTTTTTTTTTTTAGGATTTGATATCCTGTTTTCTATCCCTTTAAAAAAGGGAATACTCAGACTTTTGGGGAAATATTTTCCACTTATCCATATACCAACGAGAAGCATTCAGCCCAGCACTCGATCCGCCTGAGTTAGCACTTGACAGAGTTAACAAATCTCATTGGCAGCAGATGAGATTAACAAGCTCCCTCAGAGTGAGTGAGGGTAAAATAAACCATTCCAAGGTAAATATATTTTACCTCATCTCTTTTTCAACAGTGAATCTAAATTAAAAGAATATCTGGACGGTTTTAGAGCTACATTTTGGAGTTTTATTTATCTTTCGCCCCAACGTATTATTTATTACTAAATGTATTAATTTTGCATCGCAAAATCATTTAGCAGCATTTGCAGAGAAAAATCAATACATCACAATCCAAGCCCAACTCCTCAGCATAGCCTTTCAATTTTCCACTGCAGCCATCAGTTTTGTTAAACATGGACTGAAATGCTTAGACCAAGTCATTTGTAAACTAAGTCTTTACTGATCGATAACTCATACTTCATGTCAGCCGATGGATCTGGGCCGTGAAGAAGTGGTGTTGGTGCGCCACCGGGCCAATATGGAATCGTCCCTTAAAATGAATCATAATTTGTACCTGTCTATGTCCTCCAGCTTCTGGTCAATGAGAGGTCCCATTTGGTTGCAGGCACCTAGACACCAGACACAAGGTTCAGCATCATTGATGGTAATCCTGCTCTGCATAACTTTATCGTGAATATATGCCTAAGTTCCTTTCAATAACAAAAGTTGCAGATCACTACCATAAACAAAAACAAACGATGAAGTGAATTTCCCATTAATTCACTACACTGATGTTTCAGAAAATCCATATATAAAGAATTTTAAGCCTGGAACTAAGCCAACCAACATAATTATTGTGGGTGAAGGAACAATTCTTCCCATCAACCATTGCGAATGATACCTTTCCAATGACTTCCAACCTAACAATAGTTTGGCACGCTTCTTAAATGAACCTTATTACAGTGTATATACTGTTCAAGTGTAAGTGAACCCCCTGTTTCAGCTCGGATTCCAACACTGTGAGATTTAAAAAAACTAAATTTGGCCTGAGAATTCGAGGAAGGAATGAGGGTGTGTTATCCTCATGGCTACGACCCGTTTGTAATACTTACGTAGTATTCGTGAAGGAACGTTATTATGAGCACTGTTGTATATGAATATGCACCGCACACACCGCGGGGTTATACTGTAAGAGCCCGAGAAGTTGAACCCTCCCTTAAGCGTGGACATCAAAGTAAACCGGAGCGACCACACATCCCCACACGTCGCGGCGTGGTAATGCGGGCTGTCACTGGGAGTCTCACTTCCGGAACCTCACTGTTGACCTCTATTCAGCGGCGGCGTCCGTTTGGACGGTACACAGTAACACCTTTACGAGCCGATCACACTGAACAGCGTTGTGACAGACGCCGATGGTTGAAAACACCCCGGCAGAGTGCCTTGTGCTTACTACTCGGGGCATCTGTGAAGCGGGGCTGCCTGCGCAATTAGGCCTTTTAATCGGTTTTAACAGTAAAAATTGACTCGACAAGAGGCCAGCTCTTACTATTGCTTACATTTTTGAATAAACGCCTTGCACTTCCAATAACATATTTTAAGTTTCATGTGCAGTTAAAAAAAAAAAACACCAGAAAAACATGCGGGGCATCACAAGAAAGCTTTTAGAAAAAAGCTGTTATTTGTGTATAAGTCCCCTTAGGGAGCAGTGAGCACACCATCTACAGTATATCTATCTACACTACAGTAAACATTCCAGGTTTAGTGTGTAATATTGATGCTTAATGGTTATCTTTTGTAATATGTTACACGCATTTGTGTCAGGGTTCCCACAATCTAGCCTGGTTCTACCAGTTGTATCTTGCACAGTCTTTTCAGTTCCTTTTTCAATAGAGTCTGACCTTTTAACCTGGCTTTTGGTTTGAAGCCACGCCTGGACGGATAACCCTTTCAGCCAATCAGTTGAACGTTACGTCACCAATGGATCAAAATTATACAAATCCAAATCCAGTCGAACAACAGTACACACACACACGGCTCATGTCCTCCTCCTACGGTGAAATGTGGAAATACGCCGTCTACTGCAGTGCTCCCAAACCT
The DNA here is from genome assembly GCA_027123675.1 of Molva macrophthalma. Lineage (NCBI taxonomy): Eukaryota > Metazoa > Chordata > Actinopteri > Gadiformes > Lotidae > Molva > Molva macrophthalma. The sequence goes on along the minus strand of JAOPJO010000147.1, from coordinate 6,034,680 downwards.
TTCCAAACCAAGGCACCCCTTTACAGCCAATCCCAGACCTTGTACAAGGAAATAATAATTTGCGTGGGAGGGCCGCTCTTGCCAGGCTACCCACAATCTACCATCTACAGAGATCTGTGCATTGTACCCCCTCAACAATAATCACATATTAACAATGTCAAAGTGTTGACGTTGCACCGTGTCTTTGTTTTGTACATACACAGAGTAGTGTAGTGCAGTAGGGAAGTGATTTGTCCTTACCTTCCAACTGGAGCAGTTCAACAGCATCTGACTGGTTATCCGTGGGGTCGGCACTCTGAATCATCTGCAGTAGCTGGTCCATTTTCTCCTGAGGAAAATACAAAAAGGTAAAATTAAACAAATGAATGACTTCAGTTCATTCGTGGAAGCAAAACACCCGCCCCCCAAAAATTGTTTCGAGAAATGAACCAATGATGTGTGCCAGGGTGCTTTACCTCATCTATAAATACGGGTTCTGGCTCCGGCTCTAGGGTCTCCACCTGGACCTCTTCGCTGAACTGCACAGATTTCTTCTCTGTCTTGACTGGAGATTATAGAAAAACTAAGAATTGATCATCAAAATCAAATAAGCATTTAAGGAATTAAAGGAAGCATAAGAGTAAAAAACACTAAAACTTGGGAGCACAGTGAATGATAAATGACTGTAATGCAAAGAAAAGAAACCCAATATCTATAAATAATGATAAAAGGCCAGGCCTCTCCCAGTCTTTCGCAGCACTAAGCTTATCAAGGGGATATTACTGGCCCACTACTGGTGAATGTGTTCGGCTGCGGCTTGATCGTAACTTGCGGGGAAGGCACCAGAGGCATTGCTCTCGGCTTGCAAGAGTCATGAGTTCCCTAGAACTATTATGTCTCATTCCCTCACTTAACGAACGCATATCGAAAAAATGTATTACAAGCAGTACAAACTACTTTGTGATCTCGAAAGGTTGAAATGTTGGCGTCACTGTAGTGTACCGCCGCTCATGACCAATCAGGGCCCTTCATAGACGCCTTCGTACAGCCAGCTGCATCATCATCTTTCCCACCAAAGCTGAACTCTAGCTGACCTGAGACAAACCCACGCTGGGTCACGGCGCAGCGGAAGGACGGCGGGGTCAAACCCTTCCCATCAATGGTAAACAAGGGCTTAACCATCTGTATCGAAAGGGATTGATGGGAGCCGTGTCTATAGTTGTGCTTTGTTTTTCTTCGATTGCCCCGGGGCACCTACTGATAAAAGGTATTTTCACGAGTAGAATCAATAAGGCAATAGTGCTAATGGGCGAATGAAAGCGGATGTGGCGGGCAAATCAAAGTGTGTGTGTGTGTGTGCGTGTGTGTGTGGACTCACCCATCTCTGGCTCTGCGGTAAGGTCTGCAGTGACAAAGTTGGAGGGGAAGAGCCCCACTCCCTGGTACGTTTCCCCTTTCCACCAGTTGGGATCGCTGTGGTCAAATAAGAAAGCAAACCAAAAAAAAAAAACCTTCAGCACCACTGGGTGTTTTTCCGGTGTTAGAACAACCTTTAGTACATGAACTCACAGCACTAACAAACATATCAAAAGAGGAGAAAGTGATTCAAACTGAATGACATAATACTTTATTGTGGCTATTGGATCGGGTCGATCTGCATGATCTTAAAAATAGAGCAGGGGGGTGCCAATCACAGAGGCCCAAATTAATTAGGCATTTTTGTATGCCCTTCTCATGCCCATCAAGTCCTATGTACTTGATGGAGACGCTAATCTCTAATGTGAAGCCTTGTCCATTCATCAACATTAAATTAAGGAGGCCGTTACTGAAATCCTCAGCTTGTGGCGTAGCTGAAGGAAAACCAGCATACAGCTCAATCGTGACATGGCCGGCATCGTTGATGATTACTTATCCCATAATCCCATTATTGTGTGTGTGTGTGTGTGTGTGTGACTCATAAAGGGCACCTGTCGTCCAGGATGGTGATGATCTCCCCGGACTTGAAGGTGAGCTCGTTGTCTTCGGCTGCCTCAAAGTCGTAGATGGCGCGCACCTTCCGGCCGTCCGCCTTGTGGGAGGAGAGCAGGCTGGAGGCGCTGGGGTAGAGGCTGGACAGAGAGCCCTGGGGCTGCTGTCGCTGCTCTTTCAGTGACAACTCGATGGCTGTGGACAGTCAATGGCTGGGTCAATTGGATGTTGTGGTGACCCTAACGTGCGCCATCGTGTACCCGGTGAGCCTCTACACGTTTCTGAACATGGACTGCCTGAGATGGGGTTTTATTTGGACAGTGAAATCATTCTGAAGCCCTATTCCTTGGTTACTCCAAGCCATTATGAAAAGCCCCCAGGACATCGGGTAGACAACTTGATGGATATCTTACGATATCCCTCATCAATTCAATATGCTAGCATCACAGAACAAAACCTTGGTGGAAATGTAATTGTACGGTGTTTGTAATGTTCCAAGAGTTTTAAAAGAAAACATCCCAAACAAGCTTTTACCTTTGGCCAGGTCTTCCTCTTCCTTTTTGATGGTGGAGGTGGCAGGGTCCTTGGCCACCAGCGCAGGGCTTGCCTTCGCCTGTTCTGCAGCCTAAAACCGATGATTACAGCCACAGTCAGTGTGCACCGCGAAACCAAAACAACCATCAAAGGGCGATGAATCAAAGCATTCTCAACCATTGCTGAAACTGAGACCAAAGACAAAAGACAAGGCCACAGTGTAGGTTGTTTTTCTGGCAAAGTGAGCACTACTGATCTAGTGGGGCTTTACAGCAGCACTACCTGGGAGCCCACGGCCGGGAAGGTGACACCTTGCTCCCTGAGGTTCTTGATCATGGCCGAGATGAGGCTAAGCTGAGGATCGTTCCGGAAGTCTTCCGCCCACTCCACCATCAGGGCCTTCAGCTTCTCACACACTTTCGGGTGGCCCTGATGACGTGCATGCCCACACACGCACACATGCCCACACAAACACAGAACCATACTCAAATCTGTTGTGGCTTGGGGCGTTGTGATTCATACAAGCAAAACGAAGCAGTGCGCATTTTGTCCAATTCAATTTATTTAAACCAAAAGATCCACGACTAGCTTACCTTGTTCAGAACATTGCTGACTTCACTAGCAAACTCTCTGGAGCAGACCTCCAAGTGAAATATTTTCCCACAGTTTGAAACACAGGCACCAAGTAGCTGCCGGGAAAACAGCAGAGGGAATTGAAAACAACTCTAAAATAAATGCTTAAAACATTTTCTTTTGATTTATCTCAACTCATTCCCTATGCTAATTCAATGTTAACCATTTGATTGTTTTTCTGTTTACACCATGTTTGTATAAGAAGACGACAATCATTGATGCTAGTAATTAAGAATACAGCATTGTATTAATTTGGTTCATGCCAACAGAGGTTTTTTGAAATAGAAGGCCACTAAATAAATGTGCTTACGGTCAGTGCCTGCATGGCCACATGCGGGTCCTTGTGGTTCACTCGTCTCATTATCGAGCGAAGACATTCTTTAGGACTGGAGCGCAATAATAAAAAGGTCAAAACTCAGTGATCAGTGAATGACAAAGAAGCACAATCACAAACACTCATATGCAGGTCCAGTTTAGCCCTCTATATTAGGCTATTCATTCAAAAGTTATAAATCAAGGCTCATTCTTGTTTAATGGGCTTCTTGGTTATGCAAAAGAAAGACACTCTGTGGCCTTTAGGAAATGGCTTTTATCAATACAATTATCATGTTACTTGGAATGGAAACCCACCCAGTGCGGGACTGTCCTATTTTATCACAGATGTCCAAAATGAGGCCCCAGTCCTCGGCTGTGTTCATCTCACTGGTTGCTTTCTCTGCAGGGAAGAATCAAGTGAAACTTATATTATCGACATTAAGAATTTAGAAGTAGCAGTATGTTTGTTGTGCTTTGGAACACAGTGTTGCTCTCACTTTGTGTGTGCATATTGAATATGAAATGAAAGAAACACAAGAGCGGTACACCACATGAAGTTGTAGAGGAACTAGTAAATATATCGTTGTGGTTTCCCACATACACACAGGTCCACATTATCTTTCAGCAAACCATTGACACAGACATTTCTCGACTAATCCAGAGGGTTATTAATAAACATGACTCGCTGATGATTCGGATGCTTGTTTCATCAACGGCAAAGCGATTATGAAACGTGCAAGCAGAGATTTTTAGATGACGTCGTGGGCATGTCCAGGGAACACACAAACCTACCTAAATAGGTGTGTCCGAGCATCCTTTACAAAAGTGCAAACTGGTAGTCATCCCAGCATCAGTTTTCATCACAATATCATATTCACATTGCCAAGCCGCAGGCGTACATAACGTTACTAAATAAAATACCACATTTTACTTAAGGCTAGATGATATTTGAGTATCTGCTCTTAACATAGCTAGCACACCATTGATTACCCTGTAACTTAATGGGTTTCAGTGCATCCAAGACTGACGTTGCTAAAACCTAAGGCAATTGTTGTAATTTGTCTAGACAGGCCACGAAAAAGACATGCATGAATACACGTACACAGAAATAGTTGGGTGTAAAACAATAATGTTCAGGTAATAGTACTAACTTAGCTTGTAAGGGCTAGCCGCCAGCTAATGGCTAACGTTAACTGATCACTATTTATGTAAACGTTCACTCACCAACATCTTGGTCAAATGGATTTGTCGTGAAGAGAGGCATGGCTGATGTGTTGACAACAGATTCCGCCTTCTTCCCTTTTGTCTTTCACTTTGTATACAATGTTATACAATACAATTCATAATACCGTCAACTTAATAAATATAAATTGCTCGGAGCTAGCAGAAGCTACACAGTCATCCCTTTAACAGACGGCAACAAGCTAAGCATTGTGGGTAATCGGGGGACTCCACAGTACAAACGACCCCGATTTACACGTCGACACCTGAAACTATGTAGTAAATAAAAGTCTCACATGTAATATTTTGATACATTTTGCCGTATTGATATCTGTCGAATCACTGAGTGAATTTCCTATGTCGTAGAAACTCAAATGTCATCGTCAGGTGATGGCGATCACATGACTATGTCGTATCGTAGACCTAGTCCTATGTATTTAGTAACTTACTCCAAAATCTAAAATTGGGTAAAACCGTGTGTAGTAATGTCTTGTTTCACTATATTCAAATCTTTTAAATGTCGAATCAATTTCCTCCATAGTAGACCCTATGGGTCTCCTATGTGTAGCAAGTGTTTGTAGCAACTCTAATTATAGGTCTGCTACTTTTATATACCTGGGCACATGATCTATGGCAACATGTGATATCTTCATAAATGTCGGTCTACTACTCTGTACTACTACTTCTACCATGTAGACCTACATAAAAATATAATATTCAGAATTTGTGTTATAAGCGACACCACGTCTGTCCTACAATGACGTCTTTTTTGATCCATTACTCAAATGTATTTGTACTGTGAGCACATAGATTAAATTCGACACTTCAATTGATCATCAAAACTCAAGACATAGCACGTAAAATAACTAATATTCAAAAACTGTTGCATAGGCTTTGCCTTAGTATAATATGGAAATAAAAGTATGTATTGTTAATGTATAACAGCCCGTACCACTATCGTTATTATCAGACGCTTGACACGTTTGTTAAAAGATGGGAGCAAGATCATTTTTCGTTCTTGTTTATTTTGAACACATCAATATGTGGACTATATCTGAACCATTACAAAAATAGTGATGCTTTATTAACAAAATAGGTGTAATCAACAAAATACTGAGAAGAAAGTAAAAAAGTAAAACATTAACAAGTTAAAATATGATATTCCATTGATGACACTGCACCTTTTAGTTAAGTATTATTTACACAATCAACTATACAACAGTGGCTTCACCGTATTAGATTAAGTACCACGAATCAAAGGACTACATTCTCATTCAATCTTTAGTACAAATATTGTATCAGTACAAGTGGATTTCTGCACTTTGACTTTACAGAGTAAAATGTCTTCCAAAACAGTGACATACAGCCCAGTCCTAGTCCTCGTGATGCTGGAACAGGCTGACAGGTACTTTATCAGCGTCCTCTAGTAATCTAAAAGATCTCTTTCAGTCCTTCATCATCCCTGCTTGTCTTCCTCTTCAGCTTTTCCCAAAGACAGAAAGATGCTATAAGACAGGCATCCTCACCACTGTGGAGAAAAGTAGGAAGAGAGAGAAAGAAAAAGAACATGTAGGTCATTTTCATGTGCACATAAATAAGAAAATACTAATTTGAGAAGGACACTATGCTATTAGAGAATGAGGCAACTGTTTATCATGGCTTTGGAATTTAAATAAGGTGAAATAAAAAAAAACATATAAATAGGGAATATGGGAAAAATTACAGTTGTAACTTTAGGAGTATGCAATACCACATTGGAATGAGCCGATCTATCAACAGCTCAAATCAATAGGAAAATTGGAAAAAACAAGGCGAGGTAATCTGCACTATAAGTCTACTGACAGCTGGAAGACTGTTCACAGATGAAGCCGATGCGGTCCGTGCAGAAGAAGTCGTTCCAGTTGGCCTCATGAATGAGCCCGGCACAGTCTTCTCCCTCCTCGTGGCCATGGGCCCAGTTGTCAGGCTGGCCAGTTTTCCACTTCCTGGATCCAAACCACAGGGAAAAACACTCTTTAGATCATCACTACTATCATCAACTCAGTAAAAAAAATGCTTATAATTGTTTGCTAAGTGACTGACTAGTGAATTGAGTGAATTGAGTTGAGGTGAGCTGAGTTCACACCCAGGTGAGTGACTCACGTGAAAACTGGTTGGGTTCCATCGACCCACTTCCAGACGTTTTCCTCCTCCGTGTCTGTCAAGCCCAGCCAGAAATAGCCCTTGCCGGCAATCAGCTTTTTCATCCATTCCTGTAAAGAACAGACACGTTTAATGAAATCATTGGTTTGGCACAAAACTCCATTAAAGTCAACATATCCTTATTATTTGAATGTTTTGAAATCTATATGTTTTCACCTATAGGAAAACACAATAACGTGGTAATGTCATTGGGCTGGTCAGCTTTAATCTACCTGCTCCTCGTTGCTGTTGATCATGACCATGGAGGATGACATGTTGGTACAAAACGCCTTGGTTTCGTCAAAATTGAACTTCTGAGCACCAGAGGAGAAGTAGTAGCAGCTGTCTCCAAATGAAATCCATTCAGAAGGGCAGCCTGTAATGTACAATACAAAATTATATATAAATGTATATATATATATATACATATATAAAAAACACATCATTACTCAAACTGCACCTTGATAATACATGTAGAACAGAATTTGAATAACCCAATTACCAAATAATTGACATACCAGCGGTGTATGATTTGTAATGGTTTGACTCACCAGGCAGAGTGGTGGTGACAGCAGGAGGCTGCACCTGGTGGGAAACCATGGGGGTCTCTGGTTCTTGGGTCGGCTTGGGGGGTTGAGGGGGTTTGTCTTGCTGGGGAGTTTGTGGGGGTACATTGGGTGGGTGTGGCACAGGGGGATCTGCCGGACGCCCCGGTGGCCCCCGCAGACCAGGGGGGCCAAGGGGCCCGGGAGGTCCCTCCAACCCTGGAGTCCCGACAAGTCCTCGTGGCCCCTGAGGCCCTTGTGGTCCCGGTGTCCCCTTCTGTCCTTCCCAGCCGTTAGCCCCTGGAGTGCCGGACTCGCCCTTCTCCCCTGCAGGGCCTGGCCGACCTGACGATCCGCGGGACCCTTTAGGTCCAGGGACGCCCCTGCCCCCGGGTGCTCCCTTAGAACCTGGCACCCCTGATGGTCCTGCAGCCCCCCTTTGCCCTTCAGGTCCGGGCACTCCCGTCATGCCTTTGTCCCCTCTCTCACCCTTCTGTCCCGACGTGCCCACAGGGCCCTGCGGTCCCCTGTCACCTCTGGGGCCTTTCGGACCTGGGGGACCTAGAATATCATAACCACAGATGTCCTCTTTATTTATTATTTAACAAATATTATACTCATAGTGCACACAAACTTTTGAGACAGACACGGTGAGACTCCACCAACTCCTGGACACAATTTGTAAATTGTCAAAAAAATGTCTCATTCTCCTGTTCTTACCCTGCAGGATGGTGAAGTTGGTGATGAGCTGTGAGTGCTTGCTGTCCACCAGCTTCATTTCCTCCATCACCACAGCCAGGTTGCTAACCTCTCTGTCCAGCCTGGCGGCCAGCTCGTCCTGCTGTGCCCGCAGCTCAACGCTGTCCGTCTTGGCCTCAGTCACGCTGCCGTTCAGGGCCAGCAGCAGGTCCGCGTGGTGCGCCACTGTCTCCACGCAGGTCCTGAGGCCGTTGAGGTCGGAGCTGATAGCCCCCAGAAGCTGCGAGGCGAAGCTCACGTTTCCGGTCACGCGGTCCATGTCGCTCTCGTGTCTGTCCAGCCGCACCTCCATCTCGTCGAACTGCACCGAGGTGGTGTTGTCGTGATCTCGCTGCCTGTCCAGCAGCTCCCGGAGGCTCTGGTCGTGTCCGTCCATCACAGATGATGTGTTCTGTATCTGCTGGGCCAGCGAGCTGAGCTGGGACCCCATGTCCTCCAAGGCATCGCCGTTGGAGCGGACCAGCGCCGAGTTGTTAGCTGCTACGACGTGGAGGTTTTGAACCTTCTCCTTTAGCCAGATGGTGTCCGCCTGAGTCTGCCTGGCCGTCTGCTGCAGGCCTTGGTAGTCGTTCTTCAGCTTCTGCACGGCTTGACCCGTGTCCTCCACAGTCTTCTGGAGGTTGCTGAGCAGACTGCGCTGCTGGGCCTGGGTGATGTTAAGGGCGTTGATGCCGACCGCCGCCTGGCCCTGGTCTCTGGCCTGGCCTTGGAGCTCCGACTGCAGCCAAGCCGTGTCCGTCTGCAGGTCTTCGATGGTGCTGCTGTACGAGGCCAGTGTTTGGTTGACCCTGCGCAGGGACGCCGCGTTGCCATCGACGACGCTCTGCAGAGACACGTGGCCGCTTTGCATGTCCTCGCCTGTCTCCTGCAGCTCGTCCAGCAGGGCCTGGTTGGCGCTCGCCCGCTGGGCAATGTCGTGCAGCTGGCTCTGTAGGGTCTGGACGTTAGACTGGAACGTCTGGATTGCACTAGTGACGTTCGCCGACTTCTCGCTGGTGTGGTCCTCTGAAAGGACAGCACACCAATATAATGTGATCAAATCAAACATATAGTACACAACCAGGATTTATCCTCTAAGAATGCCTCACAGATTAATTTTGTGTCCGCTTTAGACACAGAAAAAGAAAAAGGCAGATCGATTACGTTTCTCTCAGTGGGGCTCAGATTGGTAGTTTAGGTCTTCAGATCTTACCTCTAGAGTTTTGTATTCCGTCCGTGACGTTATCCATCCTCTGCACCACTGAAAAACAATGTGGACGAGAATAAAGAATGAAGGAGAAGATTGGTCAGCATGAACCAACTTCAACCTGAAAAACAACCATTTTCAAGAAGAGAAAACCATCCATTGCTCCAATCTTATTTTGGCTTTGTTGGCTTGAATGTTCTTGCATTTCACTCCTATGTTTTTATCTTAAGCTGAACACTAACCAAACTGAACTACCTGCCAAAGCATGCAGTGGTTACTGGCTAGTTGTACAGTATACAAGATTGCAGTAAAGTACATCAAAATACACCAAACATAATTTATTAATAATGAATAAGAGTAGATTACACATAGTTAAAAAATCAATCAATCAAACAAATCCCATTGACCATAATTATTTTGTCAAGAATATCTTGTAATGATTTGTTTTCACCACTAGAGTTCACTACAGTGTGTTTTGTCTGCCTCTCCTGCACATCGTTAAAACGATGTGCAGCGTTTAAATGATGCACAATCTTTATTTTCTTCCGGTGTACGTTCATAAATTCAGATTTTTGTCTGCCACATTGAGCAGATCATTGTCATTAATAGGTTTTGACAATAAAATCAAACTCTGGCTATATTACAGCAGTTATATTTTCCTCTCCCTACATCTGGGTGCTGATGTGCCATTTTTGGCTGAGAAACAGTACTGGAGCCCCTCCAAGGCCCCCGTTGTTGTCATTCAAGAAGTGGTGAACAGAAAACAATAACATGCTCTCTGCACAACAAAAACACAAGGCAGGAATTCAAAGGGTCTTGGTCAACTCTGAGGGCCAGAAGCACACTTGGAGGTTAGCTTGAGTCTGAAAACAACGCCCCCACCCACACACACACACAAACTCTTCTCACCACCACAATCCCACATGCTTACTCTATCTGTCCTTCTCTACCACCCGTGTCTGATTCTCTGTGTACACAACTCATCTCCCATCTCTCTTTCTCCCTCCCTCTCTTATCTGTTTAACCACAATGCTATTGACACCACAAATATAAAACCTTAAGAACTTTGGTAGTCCCACTCCATTGCCCTCCAGTCCCACTCCATTGCCCCTTTACATGGCTTCATTGTAAATCTGCCTTTTTTTGTTGTTAAACATCAAGAAAGTCAGTTATTCTGAGGCAGCCCTGGGGGTACCTGTCTCTGCAGATATTTTCTACTGTGCAAAATAAAATAGACACCTCATACAGCTTCATTGTCTCTCAGTGTGCCTCGGCCCTAACCTCAACTCTCGTGCCACCATCCACGCCTCTGCACACCGTTTCTTTTCTCCCTTATATTTTCTGCTTCATTTTCCAGCTCAGCAACCAACAGTTCCATCTGGTCCCTCTATTGGAAAGTCAAACATTACACAATACACAGTAGTGTTCCTGCCTGCTCCAGTAATGTGGTGAGTATTAGGATTTACTGGCTGTGCCCTTGTTATGAGCCAAGACCTGGGAACGAAACAGAGTTTAAAGGTGGTTCTGAGGTCTTGCAGAACACATCCTCTACGTGCATTCCAACACATTCACGAGAGTGGCCGCACTCACACGCACACACACACACACACGCACACACACACACACACGCACACACACACACACACACACACACACACACACAC
>JAOPJO010000147.1:6008652-6023370 GCA_027123675.1 Molva macrophthalma | reverse complement strand
ACACACACACACACACACACACACACACACACACACACACACACACACACACACACACACACACCCAAAGACACACAAAGCGAGCCAGAACAGACATGAATTCTGGAGTGCTGGATGCAGATGTACTGCTTCAGCCTATAAAGACAGATGAGAGAGAAGACCGCTGAATTTGCACCTTGCGTTGGTTTGCTGCATATTAAAGTCCCCTCCTGGACACCTTAGTCCAGTTGTGAGTTAACCCTGTGGTTCATGAGATGACAAATTGCCAATAAGCCATAAAATCTCCTGCAGGTTGTTAAGCCAAGGTGGTCGCTGCATGATCATCTGGGAGACATTACAGCCCAAACCATCAGAATACCATGGGCTCAGTTCAAACCCAGAGCAGCAAGAGCACCCACAACCACACCAGTGACCTGAAAATGTATTCATTTTAAACTTTGTACCATTTTCTACTTGTCCATGCAGTGGTTGTGCTGTTTTTTTTTTGTCTCAATCTGGCTGGATAAATTGTTAGGATTTGTTTAGGGATGTTTAAGCTGTCGTAATACGCAACATGCATTCCACGGGTGATGTTCCCCTCCGAGATGGGTCTGAAAGGATGAAAGACTTGCAATTAGAGCCATGTTGTGCAAAGAGCGCACTCCCTATCCCCATGGCTGAGTTGTAAGCAATGTCAAGTGGCTGAAGAGTATTAATGAGGTAAGGGCACAGAGACATCGTGGTGGAAGTGGGTGGGAAGCTAGTGTGGGGAATATATAGTATAGATGTGTATAGATTTGTATAGATTAGTATAGATTTATATTTATAACCTTTATAACACACTGAACTTTTTGTATCTTTTTTTCTTACATTGTTCACCAGGTGGATCTTAGATCATATTTAAAGAAGATGTAGTACTGTACAGAATGCTATGAATTAGAGAGATTAATTGAATTCACAAATATGTATGTTCACTGTAAGTGTTAAAACATTCTCTAATCTGTCCCTTGATAGTGATACTGCTTTACATCACCAGGATGGCCGAGTGGTTAAGGCGTTGGACTTAAGATCCAATGGATGTATGTCCTCGTGGGTTCGAGCCCCACTCCTGGTAAGTTTTAACCTTTCAAACATAACATTGCTCTACACTGGCAAGATCTCTGTGAAGCATGTAAGGAAGGTAGTGTTGCAACTTGTATACATAGAAATTTGATTATATGCTAGTCCTTCTATATCAAATCCATTAATTGCTTACTTACTACTGTCATATCTATCTATCTATCTTAAAACCAGGATGGCTGAGTGGTGAAGCCATGTACATGATAAATCCCACTCCCGGTAGAGGCTTTAAATGACAATAAATATGGGGCACAACAGGGAATGGTACTGCTTCCTGTTTCAGGAAGTTGGTACTTGGATAGGAGAAATAGCAACGCCAGGATGGTTTAGTGGTTAAGGCATTTGATGTTAGATCAAATGAACATGTATCCTTGTGGGTTCAAACCCCACTCCTGGTATATGTTACCCTACTATTGAACAAATGCATCAACCGTGGAAACAAAGAAATGAGTTTGTGTTGCAACCCTAATAGCACTATATAGTGCAATAACTGGCAAATGCATGCTCTGACATCTTGATTCATCATCATGAAAAATCTAATATCCAGTAGGGCAAATTATGAGCTATTGAGCCTCACTTATGTCTGAGCATTTAAGGTGTGGACCTTAAGGTTGAAAAGAAATATGTCCTTGTTGGTTAAAACCACATATAAGGATGGAGTTGATTGGTAGGCTATTACTCCAGTGATTTCAATGCAATTTAAGTAGTAGAGTTGCAGTTGTTATAAATCAAGTGATCATAATACCTGATCACTTTTTTATCTTTTAAGATTGAGGCAATTTTTTTCAATCACAACCAGGATGGCCGAGTGGTTAAGGCGTTGGACTTAAGATCCAATGGACATGAGTCCTCGTGGGTTCGAACCCCACTCCTGGTAGACTTTAATCATCATACCTTTGTGTTGCAACACAGACTGAAAAATATGTAGGTTGACATTCACATCCCAGTCTATTATTCAGTATCTATCTCTGGATGATCTCTGGTGGAGCACTATAAGCATCCCTCAACGTAAGGCTTGATTGCTCAAGCTTCAAAGATGACAAGTACTCATCAAGGAAAGGAGCAATATGCAATTATGGCCGTGGATGCTGCCATAATTATACATTATCAAGATTTGATCAGGGATGTTTAGGCTTATAATACGCAACATGCATTCCACGGATGATGTTCCCCATGATAATGGAGTGGTGGATGCTCCCGGCAACAACACATTGCTGCCTTGTGTCAAGACAGCTTGTGACCGAGATGGATCTGAAAGGATGAAAGACTTGCAACTAGAGCCATGTTGTGCAAAGAGCGCACTTCCTATCCCCATGGCTGAGTTGTAAGCAATGTCAAGTGGCTGAAGAGTATTAATGAGGTCAGGGCACAGAGACGTCGTAGTGGGAGCGGGTGGGAAGTTTTTGTATCTTTTTTCTTGTGTTGTTCACCAGGTGGATCTTAGATCATACTTAAAAAAATATATATTACTGTACAGAACGCTATGAATTAGAGGAGATTTATTGGATTAATGAATATGAATGTTCACTGTAAGTCTTTAACATTTTTTAAATCTGTCCCTTGATGGCTTTACCATTACACATCACCAGGATGGCCAAGTGGGTAAGGCGTTGGACTTAAGATCGAGCCCAAAGGTTAAATTCCTGGTAGAATGTAACCTTTCATGTACAACATCGCTCTGGTAAGATCTCTGTGAAGCATGCAAGCATGGTAGTCTTGAAACTTACATACATAGGCATTTGATTATATGCTAGTCCTTCTATATCAAATCCATGAATTGCTTAATTACTGCTTTCATTACTGTCATATCTACCAGGATGGCTCTAAGCTATGATCCAGCTCTAAGATGAGTCCCAGTCCTGGTAGAGTCCTTAAACGTCAATAAATATGGGGCACTACATGGAATGTCACTGCTTCCTGCTTCAGGTAGTTGGTACTCGGACATGAGAAAACCAAACACCAGGATGGCTTAGTGGGTAAGGCATTTGAAGTTAGATCCAGTGGATATGTATCCTTGTGGCTTCAAACCTCGCTCCTGGTATACATTACCCTTCCAAAATAAATGCATAAATTGTGGAAACAAATACATCAGGTTGTGTTGCAACTCTATAAGCACAATATAGTACAAGAACTAACAAATGTGCCATCCTTCCATTTATCATCATGAAAAATCGAACTCATCAGTATCAGAAGTGCATTACCAGGAGGGCAAATTATGAGCTATTGTGCCTCACTGACTGAGCTGGCTAAGCATTTAAGGTGTGGATATTAAGGTCCAAAGGACATATATTCTTGTTGGTTAAAAACAGGTATAAGCATGGAGTTGATCGGTAGGCTATTACTCCAGTGGTTTCAACCCAATTTAAGTAGTTGAGTTGCAAATCATGATAATAACTGATCATTAAATCAACGTCCTAAAGGTATGCTTCAACTTTTTTATCTTTTAATATTGAGACAATTTGATTTATTTACTACCAGGATGGCCGAGTGGTTAAGGCGTTGGACTTAAGATCCAATGGACATGTGTCCTCGTGGGTTCGAACCCCACTCCTGGTAGCCTTTTACCTCCATACCTTTGTGTTGAAAGTGGGACTAGTAAATTGACATAGCTCCAACAGAACAGGCAGGCCACTCAACAAAGACTGCCCTCCATACTTTAACAGAGAAACCTGCTGGTACAGCCTCCCTTACCTAAGTCGTCATTCGGCTGGTCCTTTCAGCAGCCTTTGACACAGTCAACCACCAGATGATCCTTCCCACTCTCCAATAACTGAGAGTCTCAGGTTCTGCACTCTCTCTTGACATCCTACCTCAGGGATCGCATTTACAAGTTAACTTCGAAATAATCTGTGTCCGAACCATGTAGTTTCACTACTGGGGTCCCTCAGGGATCTGTTCTGGGGTCCATTCCCTTCTCTCTGTAAACCAAGTCAGTGGGTTCTGTCATTCACTCACATGGCTTTTCCTACCACAGCTATGCAGATGACACACAACTAAGTCTGTCTTTACACGGTTTGAAACCAAGGTGGCAGTTCAAATCTCCAATCGATGAACTCTCAATATATATTCAATATTGAGAACTCTGTGGTGTCTGCGGCTTGGACGGCAAGGAACCTGGGTGTGACCCTGGATGACCAGTTGACCTTCACTGCCAACATCTCTGTGACTACCCTCTCCTGCAGATTGATGCTCCACAAAATCAGGAGGCTATAACCGTTCCTCACCCAGAAGGCCACGGAGGATTTGGTCCAGACTCCTGTAATCTCGCGTCTAGACTACTGCAACTCCATTATGGCTGGTCTGCCTGCATGTGCCGTTCGACCACTGCAGCTCATCCCGAATGCAGCAACCGTGCACTGTCTACTGGTGGCTGCTCAAATCCGATTCAAGGCCCTAAAACAACATCACCAGGATGGCCGAGTGGTTAAGGCGTTGGACTTAAGATCCAATGGACATGTGTCCTCGTGGGTTCGAACCCCACTCCTGGTAGACTTAAACCTTCCTATCATTGCATTACAATTTGGCCTGAATAATATGTAGGTTGACATCCACATCCCTTTGAGTTTTCAAATGACATATGATAAACATGCGTGACTGTTCCAGCTACCTTATCTTGAGCTTCCTGAAGGACAATACCAGCCAGCAAAGATAGTTACAATGGTTTGTAACTCACCTCTCTGCATATTTCCACCAGAACAACCTTCTCGCCCATCACCAGTCTGGATTCAAGGCAGGCCACTCAACAGAGACTGCCCTCCTCACTTTAACAGAAAAACCTCACACTGCTGGTACAGCCTCCCTCACCTAAGTCGTCATTTGGCTGGACCTTTCAGCAGCCTTTGACACAGTGAACCACCAGATGATCCTCCCCACCATCCAATAACAGAGTCTCAGGTTCTGCGCTCTCCCTGTTCACATCCTACCTCAGGGATCGCACTTAGAAGGTAATCTGGAAATAAACTGTGTCTCTGTAGTCTCACTACTGGGTCCCTCTGGGTTAAATTCTGGGGTCCACCCCCTTCTCTCTGTTCTGCCATTCATTTACACAGCTTTTCCTACCACAGCTATGCAGATGACACACAACTCTGTATTTTATTTCACGGTTTGAAACCAAGGTGGCAGTGCAAATCACCCATCGACTCTCCATCAATATTGAGAACTCTGTGGTGTCTGCGGCCCGGACGGCAAGGAACCTGGGTGTGACCCTGGATGACCAGCTGTCCTTCACTGCCAACATCTCTGTGACTACCCTCTCCTGCAGATTGAAGCTCCACAAAATCAGTAGGATATGTCCGTTCCCTCACCCAGAAGGCAACGCAACGGTTTTGGTCCAGACTCTTGTAATCTTGCGTCTAAACTACTGCAACTCCCTTCTGGCTGGTCTGCCTGCATGTGCCAATCGACATCTGGAGCTCATCCCTAATGCAGAAGCCTGGCTAAGACTTCAACCTACCCAGGTTCTCCAACACTACAATACTCCTCTGCGCCCTGCACTGTCTACCGCTGGCTGCTCAAAGTCAAAATAGAACTGCTCAAAGAACCTGCCAACAATAATGTGAAAAAGACAAAATGTCTCCATGGATGGCTGTCACCATATTTCACCACCAGGATGGCTGAGTGGTTAAGGTGTTGGACTTAAGATCCAATGGACATGTGTCCTCGTGGGTTTGAACCCTGGTACTGGTTGCATATGTTATTCACGTTCAGTTAACAACAAACAACTACTCTTTAAAATCCCTTCTATTAGGAGTTGAAAGTGGTTTTAGAATGAAGACCCTTGTTCACGGAGAGACTTTTCACAAACTTTGACTAACCTTTATATCCAAGGACGGCCACTGCTATGGTGAGCAGGGCACACAGCACGTAGAGCAGTGCTATAGCTGCTCTCAACACCCAGTCATTCTTACACTTGGTGCACTCTGTACCCTCTTGGATTCCTGCAAGACAAAATCAACAACAAAACAAGCTTTGGGTCAGAAAACAGAGAAACACAAAGGCAGGCGAAAGCTGTATTTATTCCATGGGACAACGACACTACAATGTAAAGGTGACAAGCAGGATGTAATGGGGAAGTGACATACTTTGTGGCTGAATTTTGACCATGAATGAAAAAGAGAAGGCTGTGGTTGAGCATCAATCGAAAACATTTACCCTTGTAAAAAAAGGGGAAACAGGAGACTTTGTATGAAACCAATGATATTTTGTTCCAGCTACAGCACATATGTTGGCCATGTGGCAGCAAAATAAACAAAAAACTAAAAAACAAGGCAAGGCAATACCAAAATGGCAACATTCTCTGTCATTCTCATGTTGCTAACGAACATCAACCTCTGTGTGCTGAATAGAGATGGCTTGCGGTTCACATGTCACATGTCTGTTAAATGACCCACTGCAGTATGATGCCTTACTAAACATCATGGTTGCTCAAAGATAAAGTCAAGGGGTGTGTTGGAACTTGTTGAAAGCTGACCTAGTGCCCTTTGGCGAGCACAGTGGGAGGACATACTTGGTTTATGCCCAAAAAGTGTACCAATCTTTAAATTACAACAGCCTGAAAGCAGTCTTTGTACACCAGACAGGAAACTGATGATTGCAATATTGCAGTAACAATTGAATGCTTTAAAGGGGAAAAAAACACTTTTGCCCAATGGTCAAAAATGGTCTTGAATTGTTGGCAATACAGTAATCATTCTCTAAAGAGAATTTCCTCAGACTTGGGTGTCAAAGGATATACTTCTCTGTAAGTCTCTGTGAACAATTAATATTAAAGAGAAAGTTTCCAAAAAGTCTGCAAAAGCTGCAACCGGACTGCCGGAAATGTATTTGCTGTTTGTCCAGCGTAGATAAACATCTCTATACAGTGATATTCTATACAGATATGTCTGATCCACTATACATGTGTACTGTATATATATACTCTAGTCACATTTTTGTAAAATATATCTGTGAATATTATAACATTGTGTCACTCTTGGTTGAGGTTTGTTAAAGGTTATTTTCAGAAGCAAACAGGATGGTTGATAATTTCTAAGAGAAACAGCCCTGCTTCATTACACTAGCAGGCAGAATACATTCTAGAACTCAACTGATTTGTCTTTATCTTTCAAATGCTGTAGCATTCAAATAATAGGACTGAGGTCACATTCACAAAAGGGTCTTAAGAACCAACATATTCATAACATTTGTTTTTTTCTTAAGATTGGAAGAAAAACTGTACTCTATATATCGTAAGAATGGTCATATCTGTCTTCTTAGATCATTTCTTAATTTAATTTAAATGGATTTAATGGGACTCTTGAAAACTAAGATCATATATTTCTTCCTGATTGTATTCTTAACTTTAAGACAGTTTGTTCTGTCTTTTGTCTTCAGCTGTCACAAAGTTATGCCTTTTGTAGGATTGCTTTTATAGTTTTAATTGCCTCTTTTCACAATATGTGTTATCTTATTGTAAGGTTTGCTACTCACTGATTCCAATTTGGTATGCAATTATTATTATAATAATATGGAAAAAGACATAGGTCTAGGCTAACGCTATGCTTACTATGGCATATTTAGCATAGCATTTCCATTTCCATTTGTGTAAATGTAAATCGATGACACACACATGGCCCAAAAGTGTGAATACTTAAAAAAAGTTAGTATGAATGGAATAAAACTAGTTCTTAAGAAAATAATTCAAAAAAAGTTTTGAAAGGCTTGAAAGGTTTCTAAGGAAAATATTGAGCAACATTAGAATTTCTTCTTGGGAAACTTCAATTTCACCCCTGGTTGGTTGGCTCTAGTAAGATGATTTTGTTCAGCTAACCAGCCTCAAGATAGTGTTGTTGCCCTGCTTGGGCTGCATCTGCCAGCCACAGGCGTCTTGGCTCCATCCCTCCATGTCAAGGGGTGGGCTGGACCATTGGGGGGAAAGGATTGCCCTCTTGGCCTTGGACCCACACATCTGTAAAAACACTGTGGCCTGAGCAACACAGCGGGGCCCAGACGAGGCCCTCCTCCCAGACATGGAAGTGTGTGCTGAAGGCTCCGGCTTGAGTGTGAGCCAAGTGGGGTATTAGACGGTGAGAGACCCCCTGTGGCTCCTACTGGCATGTCGTCCTCTGGAGCAGCGTGTAAACAAGGCGAGTTTAAGCGCTTCAAGTCAATAGCGTAGTTGGGAGAACACTTTGGATTGAGCGTCAGAGCTTGTCAACAACACAACAACAACTAACTTCTCTGGGGGACCATTCAACCTTCTCAGCACAAAATACACATAATTGGATGACTTACTCCCATGCACAGAATAGCAGAGACAGCGCTCACCCAAGGAACGTATTTCAACAAATCCTTTGTGCCGTATGAAAGGTAGCTCATAACTAAAGATGATTAAGTACCTGCACATCTGCTGGGCTATAACTTGAACAGACTATTTTATTCTAACTTGAGCAACAACAACCTCCGACATCCAAAAGTGGTCACACGTGGCAATAGAAGTTCTCCTATAGTTCTCTTAGCACTCTCCGCCTCATCACTCACAGTCTTTGCGTCCTTCATGCGTTGAGTTCATTAAGACGGAAGGGAAGGCTTCTCACTGCATGTGCGTAAAAAAAGCACCCCCCGGTGTGTACATATGCTGCTGACACATATACAGCGTACCATTAAACAAACCCAAAACACACCACTTGCTCGACCGAGCACCGTGATGATGATGAGGAACTTGGGGGTGATATGATGCGGGGAGGTGGTGTTGGTGGGTGGGGGCTGAGCTAGTCCCGGCCTGGAGCCTGTAAAACAAGACCAGGGTGTCCCAATCAACGTGCTGGAATACTCACGGACGATCCCAATGAGGAAAAAACGAAAAACTAAAACCTAATTAGAGGTTTGCAGGTATGTTGGGAGGCTGTACTTTGCACATCACTGTTAACGTAACATTCTATACGGGCTTTGTGTTTAAAAAAAACGACAGCCATCCTAGACCACTAGAAGCACGAATAAGGTGGGGATTTATTTCCAGAGGCAGTAGAATTCAATAAAAAGTTCAACACTGATACTGAATCAAATGTAAATGCCACAATTCCAAAGTCTATATAGGATTTGAGAGAGAGTTCACTTTGGTGTATGTCACAGCTGTATTTCATTTTGACTTGGTGAGTGAGTCAAAGAATAAATTCCTCCTCATGGTTTTTTCTCCCTTTTCTTCCTTGCTCCATGTACCTGCAATGGGACTCACAGCCATGCTTAGTCTCACAGAGTTGGTTGGCAGTGGAAATTTCCAAAGCAACACAAAGAGAGTCTGTGCACACCGGGGCATTCTGTGTGCGAGTGAGGAAAACCATTGCATGGACTGTTAATGCTACAGTATATACAGTAAAAGTAACAAGGATACCACAGGAATAATTCGACATCACGCTCGGCTTTGTGTGAAACGCACGGGATGCGATGCTAAGAATGGAACGTTGTTCAATGTTGCTTTTTTTTTTATTCCTGATTTTGAACTGAACAAAGATGACTTAATAGTTTGAGCAAACACTACGTCTGACTCTGAGATTTTTGGCACTTTATTTACAAGTCTAGCCTTGTGGTGGAATATATTTATTTCCACAGACCAAAAAATTGCAACCGCACACCAGTGAAGCAACACACGTTTTCTAGAATAAAATGCATGGGGAGAAACTCAGCATGACATAAAACTTCCTTCACTATAGCCCTAGCCAACAGTTTTATAACAAATATTGTATCGTGGCCTACACCTTCGGAAAAGTAACAACTGAATAAAGGCCTACATCCATCAATCAATCAATCAATCAATCAAATATTTTTTCTCAATACCACAGCCAATGAGAGGGGTTGGTTGTTTGATGAGAACCCGCTGAGAGTTCAATACAATCCACATAATAAGAGGTTTGTAATTGAACTTTGGTTGAAAAATAAAATCTCTCAACCAAAGTTGACCTCACTAATAACGACGCTTCCAGTTACTTTAACAACACAGTTTTACAACACAACTCAAGCACACAGGTTTACTACATGATCCAGGCTACCCTACTGTGAAGCCCCTATCGCTCCGCTAAAAAAACCAAAAGAAAGAAACAAGTTTCCCCTGAGGACATCATGAAGTTCTTCTAATAAGTACCCTGGAATAAACAGTTTCAACCAGAATGTTAACTAGTAAACACTCTTCAACGGGGAGGGGGGGGGGGTATGTGGGGTGTTGGGGGAACTCACCCCTGAGACAAATGACCGAGCCATTAAGTTCCTCTGTTTGCTGAGCAAGCCCGGCATACCAGAGCTCCATCTCTTCTACTCTTCTCTTTTTTCTCTCCATCTCTCACAAACAGGTTTATGACACTTCAAATTGGCCCTGAGCCCTGAGTGCATCTGGTCCTTGTTAGGCTGGAGCCCAAATGAAAGGATGCATGAGAAGAACGCTGGATGCGCATGGCCATTCGTGCCGTGGCATTCAGAAGGCAAATAGGCTGTCGATGTCAAGATGGCCATTGGCAGCGGTATAATATCATGCCCGTCTTTGTAGGCCGCTTCCTCTCCATAGTGTCCATAAAAAAGAGAGTTGTGGTCAAATAACTGAATATATGAATGCTGAAGTAAGGGAAAAATAACATACAACACAAATATGAGGACTGCTATATAGGCACCATACTAGAACGTATGGTGCCTATATATATATGTAACTCTGCTGGGGAAGATCTTTCTGGCCTTCTGTCATCTCTTTCTATTCAACAGTAAGTTAGTTAGATGGTAGGAAGAGTTCAGAATTGTGGCTATGCATTGCTAGAAATAGCAATGGGTTATGCTACATTGCAATTGTCATCCACATGTTGCATTTGCTTCATGCAAAACATCTGTTTTGAACACTTGTTATTTGTATATTTAACAGTATATTAAACTATATTCAATACACGTTTTGTGAATATGATTATGCTCATGTATGTTTGTGTATGTATGGCAACAACAATGTTCGACAACTACATATACAAATGTTATTACCTTACAGCAGACCAGTTGTCTTTACGGTTATACGATGAACAATGGGACCAAAGTTCTCTCGAGGCCTTTATTTTTTTACAAGTTTCGATTTGTTTTAAAATGACATTCCTAAATGAAGTAAACTTGACAGTGTGCTGTGATTTTTTCAAATATTCATTCATATTTTTAAGGCAATCAACGATTGGGTACGCGTGCCATGAAGTGTGCCTTTCTTTGATTGGGGATGAATCAGCCTCATCAGCCTTTCCGGCTAGCGTTGTTCCACAGTGCACACATCTGCATAACAAATGTGTTTGTTTTCACAATGGCGTGCGTACACCTGCTTGTCCTGCCAGCTGCCAACATTATAAGTGAAAACCGAGACAGCGGCCTGGTAACAGACACACGGTGTGACAACTACACATCGCTTCAGTATAGGATACAAGTTGTGAATGAAAAGACCTTCTTGGCGAATTCAATAACAACATGGTTCTGATTGTGCTTTTATACCTTGACGATAAAAATTAAAGAACGGATCTAGGACAATGAAATCGATATCGCGTTTTAGTTGTTGTCGAAGCCTTGTACAAACTTCCGATTGACTGTTTCAACCAAGAGCTGAAGTGCTCTGAAAAGGGAGTTGAAAATAAGGAGAATGGATGGTCTATTATAGAAAAACATCTGATCCAACCCAGGTCGTAATGGTTGGCTCTGGTCTTGTGGTTTCATGTGTGTTCGGTTAGGTCGGGGGGGCAGGCTGTGACAAACAGCTCAAAACTCCTGCGATGAAGATAGAAAGCACGCAAAGTGTGCCGTGTAAACAAAGCAAAAGCCACTGTAATGGGAAAGGTATTGGTTGCACCATCAAAACAGGGTTTTTGTCCCAGTCAGCAGGTTCCATTCTGGGCCTGACATGCAGACTTTTGTGAGGGTTTGTGAGGTTTCCGTGTTGAATGGTTTGATCCACTTCTGCTGCCTCAGGTTATAGAATAAAAAGCCAAAGCGAGCAAAAAGAAAAAGTAAAAAAAGCCTGATGGTAGGAGAATGGTAGTAAAACAACTATAGCGGCTCCACCACGAGTTGGCAAGCAGAAGGGAGTCTTTACTAGCGGTTAATTTTCTTTCTGGTTTTTGATTGAGATTTGTTTTTCCCAGGCCTGGCTGTAAAAGTTGGAACTCAAGCAGCACCTGCATGTGCATTATTAAGGAGGTATGTTCCCTTTAATAAACAAGTCCCATGACTCTCTCCATCTCTCACGCACACACGTACAGCAAATGTGTTGTAAAATTTGAATAAGCTGTATATTGATCTCAAAACACGATGATCACCATGATCACGGAGCCAGTGTAAATGCTCTGTAATGACAATACAGTTAAACTAAAAGCTGTATGAATTTAGTTGTTTTTGCTTTACCTCAGGACTTTTAAGTCCTTAAGTCGGAGAATGCATCACTGATACAATTCAGCCAAAGCTGCCTGACCCCCCTTAACCCCCGAATCCATTCAACACCTTAAACAAGTTGTCTCTTTCACAACAAAAAAAACTTGTTATCTCACTTTGGTTTCCACAAGCACATGGCACTGCCAACCTCTTACCAAACATTAGACCCCAGGGAAATAATCTCCCATTCCAAACACTCACATGCACTCTGATAACCAACATGGAGGCCCTAAACAAGTTTTATTGGCCTTCGTAGCGAACCGGTGAGACACTCTGAACCCTCCTGCTCGTGTTACACCCAGAGTATGTTACGATGAGGTAAATTCAAGTAAAACACAAAGCCATGCAAAACTCAACCCAGAAGTGGGGAACAGATAGCTGAGGGACTTCTGCAGCTGATAGGTATAGAGCTGGAAGATCTGAGGAAGGACTTAGTGAAGGTTCACCAGGGCCATCCACAACGTCGTCATCTTCGTCACACAACCGTTTTCTTGCAATTCCTCCCGAAATAAAACACACAACCAGTACTCTGTCCAAAACCCAACTTCCACCACAACAGCGCGAACAACGTTAATACACAAAGATTTGTGGTACCACGTCGTTTTCTTATATCTTAATCAAACAAGCATGCGAGACCCCAACCACAGCGAAGACCAAGAACCGCAACACAAGTGTTGAGTTCTGTGCAGAATATACACAGTTTTTTTACGCTTGTCTTCCTTTGCTCTGAACACCATCTGTTCTGCTTGGTTTTAGTGTGGTCTGGCCTTCTGGGTGGCAGTTAAGATCTTCCTGAATTAACAACAGCCCACCGCCATGCTCCTTCACAATGTACTGGAACTGCTGATCTGAGATCTCTCAAGACTCATGTTGTACTCGACGATCTATTCCTGCCCATTATCGAGCTCCTATCAACTAAGCAGAGCTAGTTGCCATGACAGTCATGTTCTGGTCTAGGCGGGATGCCAGCAATTTTACAAGGAGAACTACCTGCTCAAAATTCACCATTTTGCTGGAGACTGTACGATAGAGAGAGACGTTGGAAGAGTTTTACCTTAAAGTCAAATGTGAACTTCTGTTGCTTTATTAAAACGTTTTCTCAACAGAAATATGTTGACTGCAACCATTCTTTGCAAAATCCTAGGGAAGCGGTTCAATGAATTCAGTGATAGCTTTCTTTCCAGCAGATGGGAATGCACAAACAAACGGCTAACTCCAAACCTGCACTTTTCAGTCACTTGAAGTGCGAAGTCAATGGAAAAAAAAGATCATGGTGGCTAATATGTTTTTCTAGACTTACTTATGCAGCACTTTTCACTATATCCCCTCAAATGTTAATAGGGGAACATAAGCAAAAATAATATCAGAGCAAATTCTGGTCAGGAGCCAGTATAATCACAGCCAAAGATGCATCATGCCGGTGCTGAAATGAAGGGGAGGTTGCAACAAAGTCAAATCCACATCTTTCCCTTTTGCCTCCTTCTGTCTTTTTTCCAAGGACACAGACGTTGACTTTGGACGTCCCCTGACCCAAAAGACTCAAGCTTCAAAGCAGCATGGCCTCATCATGTTTGTCCTATATTAGGAATTTTGAAAATGGAAAATTCACAGTGGCTACAACAGTGCAGTCAGGCTCTGGCTGTCATTGCGGATGAATGTAGGCGGCTGTTATGGTCACCGGCCAACAGGTCTCTTAAGACGCCGCATGATTTTGGTTTGGGAGATGGCGAAACTCACACAGTCATAACAAACTCCTGATTGACAGGGGGCTGACTCAAGCCGCTAAGCTGTCTGTTTATTCAGTTTCAATCCAACTGCAGCTACATACAGGGATCAGGAACACAATCATTTTAGTTTTTAATACATGTAGATAATGTTGTCTAATGCAACTGGAAAAGTGCATTACCAGCGAGAATCAAAACCCTTACTTATATATTAATAACGTCTAACAAGTCAAAACACTGATAGGCACCAAGAAAACCTCTCAAACATATCTAAACTTAACCTGGCTCTTACCGACATCTGCACTTTGGTCACTATCGCTGACATTATGTCAAAGGGTTAAATAAAGGTCAGCCTTTAAAAAGAGCAGGGGCTCATTATGATGACCTGTGCCTGACCTTTCAGGAACCCAAGTCAGGGTCGGCCCGCGGGCCGGGGGGGGGGGGGGGGGGGGGGGGGGGGGGGGGGGGGGGGGGGGGGGGGGGGGGGGGG
>JAOPJO010000147.1:5964135-5980406 GCA_027123675.1 Molva macrophthalma | reverse complement strand
GTGTGTGTGTGTGTGTGTGTGTGTGTGTGTGTGTGTGTGTGTGTGTGTGTGTGTGTGTGTGTGTGTGTGTGTGATTAATTTCAGGTGACTTGGTAGTGTGCCTTTGAGTAAGACACCACTGAATGAGGTCAATCAGAGGTGTGTGACACGTGTGCTTGCTTGTTGGTGTCACTCAAAGATTGAAAGGGTTCAGCATTGACATGAAAACAGCCATAGCAAACCTGGGAGAGGATGAACGTCTTAAATGAATGGACATCTTAATTCAGAGGGAAATGGAAAGCATTTGGAGTCATGATATAGGCCTAGGTATCGCCAATAGTAGAGCCAATAGATAGACTGTAAAGTCGGACCTGAAGTCAGTAAGCCTAAGCTAAATCGAGAGCAGCTGGTAAATGATGCAAAACTCCTTGGCATAGACTTGGTTAGTAAAGGGTGACTCACAAATCACCAGTGCAATAAATTTAGCACCTTCTCTTTCTCATTGGGAAAAATCAGGATGCCGCCATGTACTGATCATTGTTTGGCCATTCCAAACCTATTCATTGCTCCATCTTCTGACTTGCATGGTTGGACTGGGACGTGGTTGGACTTCTCTCCATTGTGCTAGTTGGGGAATTTACCAGCTGTTGGTGATAGTTTGAACAGAGCAGCCACTGACACCAGAACAGAAGCCTTTATAAACCTAAACAACCACCTTTGACCTTGTGCTGACCTGTATGTCAGCCACCTCGCAGCTTTAAAGTGCCAAAGATGCACTTAGCAGTTCTGAAGCTGGAGCTAAATGCTAAAGCTAAACCAACATATGGACTTGGAAGGAGGGCAAGTCAACAAGGTGAATGGGAATGGGGTGGTGGTATCTTGTAGTTGCTGAAGGGACCAACACATGGCCAATGTCTTTGCTCTATGACCAAAGTGAACATAATCCTGGCTTGTCTTACTGGCTAATCCTGAAGAGACTAGATGGATGCAATGAGGCTAAGAAAACACAATATTTCTTCCCCAGTTTGTGATCTTTACTAAAGATTTTAACCGCAAATGTGCTATATATAAAGGCCTCTGACTTTGGAGATGGACTTGGAGTGGAACTCCCCAACATTAATAAACTGCAGCTCAAATCCCTTTCTTAATTTAAGCTATTAATTTATTGAAGGGACTTTTTGTGTTGAAATTATTGAGACTTGAAACTTGTTTCACTCAATCAGCTTTGTGGATGGCAGAGGCAAATTCACCCTTTGTAATTTTAGGCTGTTATAAATGCAACATTACCACCCCAACTTCAACACAATTAATCCACAGAAGCCAAAGGAGGTCAAGGTTATAAATGTACGGCTCCCTCTCTGTACCTGTCGTGCAGATGACTGATATGGCCATGAATAGTTCATAAGCCTGCAAGTCCTTAAGGGGGGACGATAATGCTGTGTGTGAAATTTGTTAGTTTTCCAGCAATTTCAATTGCAATGCGAGACTCGTGCTCTTTGGCACAGATAGCAAGCATGTAGCCTACAGCCGAAACATAAACATTTTATAATAGTTATGATTTAGGGCGATGTTTATGGCGGAATATCACTGCCAAAAATCGCCAGCAAAAAGAAGCGCACATTTAACCAAGAGTCTGCTCAAGAGCTGACGTCTCCGATGCTTTGGAGAACAATAAAGCACAGCGTAACACTTCAGACAGCTTGCAAAACATATACTACTATGCGTTTCATGAATAAAAGCAGGATCATCAGTGGAGGTGAACCATAGCCAGCCTTGAAGATTGGTGTTACTTGAGTATATAGAATATCAACTACTATTAAACTACTAAATATTGTCTCGCTGTAGCTAGTGCAACGTAGTTATTTAGTGTAATGATAAGACAGCAATCATCTTATGAAGTCTAATAAATCAGTGCGGTCTCTGTATATCTGTATTCATGTATAATAGTAAAAACCTAATAGAAAATCAGGAATCAGAAAAATCAACGTCTAAATGTGAAAGGTTAGAGCAACCAATCACGTTCCGGGATACAATGGCCAATCACATTCGGGGACACAATGGCCATGGCTGGCTTTGCCCACTTAGTCCCAAAAAGAAAGTCACCACACGAGGAGAAAAAATATCCGATCGAGCAGGAAAACACTTTGCGAGCACGAGAGCAAAGACAGCATTTGCGTGCACGGGGGCACGCAAATGTGTGCTGCTTCACTGCGCGGTCAATTCATCTTTTTTTCCTCACAGGCATTATTATTATTACTCTTGCGATCAGAGAAATACCGAGCGCTAGTGCAGTCACACTGCAGTGCTTGCAATAGTGATTTGTGTACACGAATATGTTGTATGTTTTTGCTTACTATTTTTGCCAGTGATATGCCGCCATAGATGTGCCATTACATATCACACATTTTGGAAAGGGCATATTTGAGTTTGGTTGATAAATAATGTCCTTTAAATTAAGGTATTTAGACAAACTATGGATGCTTCAGAGGGAAAAGTTTCTTTTGGGAATGTATTTTGTTCTGCATCCATCATAAGAAGCTGCATGTGAATCCCATTGGATTAAATTTGTCTTTTCGTGACTGTTTTTCAATACAAGAATAAAGCATTACTCAGATACCTAGCCTAGGATGCGCCCAAACAGAGCCACCCCTGGTGAAAAGGGAGCCTAATTGCATCACCTTTTAAAAATGACTACAAAAAGTGTATTTCGGGTCGGTCTTAATCCCTTTAATTCATCTTTTGTTATGGAAAAAAGAGGGAGTCGAAGACGGTGCATTGTGGCACTACCCCACAGTCAGCAGCACACTCAACAATTCCCTGACCTATCTAAAGCCATACAAATGCTAACAATAAGCAGTGCAAATGCTAATGAGGGCTCACGACAGGACAGAGCAGTATCGCAATGCTCATCCTGACCTTACCACAAAAAACACAGTAATGGACCGTGGAGATGCCACCTAGACGCATCTGTTTGCGTCGTCCGTCAAACAAACGCACACATCTGCTGTCGACGGCATAGGGATAGGACAAAAGCGCTATAATATATGAATTTGTATGGTTTAGGTTTTACAATGCTTTCATCATTTAAAATAGTAAGAAATGTACTTTTGATTATCCGAGTCATCTCTGCAATTTTGGTGGACAATAAAAGGTATCTATTTTAGTTCAAAATAAATCTATATTCTGATCTTTAGATATATTGTTTTAATTAAACAATTACCAATTTTAACCTAACGGAAAAGGGGAAAGTCGTTTGATATTGGTGTAGAAAGTCTCCTTTTATTGTGAACAACTACAAGGATAACTACACTCTACTACATCTACTACTACATCTCTATCAGAGTACAGCATTGAAGAAATCCAACCAAAGGCGTCAACGTTTGTCACATTTGAATCCAAAGACAAAGAAGCACCAACAACGGTGGGTGGAGGTTAGATTTCAATTATTGACTAATACCAAAATAAATGGTAAATGTGCTTGAAAGAGTTGAATTTGTCTGTCTTAAATAGATTGTGCAGTACCGTGGATGCAAGCACATGGGGCCCAGATACTGTGCAATGTACTGTGCAACTGTACACTCGTATGACAAGTACCTTGTCGACTACCCTGATAACAATGTTGAGCCCCAATGTTGCCCTCCTCGTAACGCTGACCCTGTCCCTATGGAACAGTATCGTTGAGCAGTACAACTAAATAAGTGGTACGGGAATGACTGCATGTATTGATACAGTATTGCCATTTCCTTACTAAGGCGTTAGCACTCCTACTGTTGCAGGTTGTGAATTTAGAGGGGAAACCCTTTTTATGATGTAATGGTAGTACCATGCTCTGCTCCGCAGCACACGTCCACAATGTTGTGACATGGCAATAGTTCCTCTACCTATCAAACTTTACTAGAACACATAGACCACATTAGTAAAGTAGTAGTATGCTGCCAAACCATCATGCATAAATATACATGTGGAAATAACTTACTCCATGTATAGTGGTGGGTGATGATAAAGATGCCATTATCACAGCTTATGGTTATTATGGTTGACACATTATGGTTAGCCTGGGAACTAGACGAATCTCGCAAGCTCAAGTTTCACTTGCTGCAGATTAGGTCTGTCACCCCTCCCATACAAAACGATTTCTACCCGGTACGAGATAGACCAACCAATCACAACCGTTTATCTAATATGAGGCGGGATAAATATGATGACAGTGCAGAGGAGCACCGTAGAGGCATTTTCAACAACAAAGATGGCTGCCACTGATGTAGAACGGTCTGTTGATTCTGCTATTGAGACAGTATTAAACAAACTGGATGGTATACTTTTACTAAAAGAAGAACAAATGATTGCACTTAAAGCTTTTGTTGAGAAGAAAGACCTGTCACCCGTTTCGTTGCTATGATTGGTTGAAGTCCTATCCAATTGCGTCCAGAGGCCTTTTGGTCTGCGCCCGTAGGTGACGCCCTTTGGAAATTGAAAATTAACAGAGAGGTTCCATTCTAATTGCAGTTTGCAATTCGTCTGCCGATGCCAGGTTACATTGCGGTCTCTGCACAAGATTTGTTGAGAGCAAAGGGATGTGGAAAGCAAAAGGGTTTGAGTCACTAGTGCGTTTGGCCAGATCTCTTTAAGGACAAGGAAAATATATACATTGATATCTAGATAAAACTACCCATCCCCTGGTATCATCTCATTATTCAGCCTACAACCACATTACATACAAATGGGAAAAATAATTTATTTTTGGAATAAAGGAAAAAATCATCGAAAGATGAGAATCCATCCGTAAAATTACAATTATCCACCAAAATAACTGCACCAGAATTGTGTATCAAATTTAGCAGAACTAACAATGGCTGAAATTACTCTTCACAGCAAATACATTTAAAGTCAGATTATCGGCTGCCCTCTTCCCGGCGACTTGGTAAATTAAGCCGTTAAATAGACAATAACATTTGCAATAGCGAGAGAAGCACCATTCTTTTGTCTGGTTCCAAGGGAACAGGGTGACAGACTGCAGAAAAATGTGTCCACACGCACAGGCCTCAAATGAGATGCTAGTCACGAATTGGATTATGAATGACTACTCTTGCAGTTGTCATTTAGAGTGAAAAACCGTTGGTGATGACGAAAAAAGGCATCCATTTACGCATTTATTAAATTAATCATACATCTTCCTTGCATAAAGAATTTCCTAGGAAATGTTGAGGAAAGAATTACTGTACAATGGTTTAACTATTAAGCCTCTGAAAGGCCTGATTGTAAAGAACAACAAGTGAAATAGGGAACACTATAAAACTACTTTCAAGTTCACCCCTGTTTGCCATATTCCTTACCCACAAGGCAGACCTTACAAAGCAGCCTCACAAATCTAGAACTTAGTGGACAAGCAGTTGGTTCTCATTTGAAAGCTGTATCCCAGCATGCTGTGGTAAAAAAGGGGTTTAACAAAATGTGTGGCGTTCAAACAAACGTTGGGAGGCCAAGCCTTTCCCAGCAGGACATGTGACCAGGGAGGCTTGGGGCCAGACAGCCAACATGTAGCGTCACACTAAAGGGACATGCTAGCTTTCACTGGGCCTCATGACACAATTTTCAAGGACTGGAATGGGGGACTCCCATTAGAGCTGGGTATTTCAATTTCCGAGATAAGAACACACGACACATGAATGAATCATCGTCTTTCCCTGAATCAGGTCCACTGTCAATCCATCTGGTCAATTGTCTTCTATGATAATGATGCAATGTATAACCTGTCAAAGTAACAGCAATATAACCTGATTAACAGCAGTATAGAAACATAAATCAACCATTGTTATGGCCACAGTAGTTCATGATAAATTGCCCAGGGGTAGGTAAAAAGAATAAATATATATACACACATCATGGAGGTCAAGCTACTCATCTTGGAAAAAAAAAAAGGTAAAAGTTCACTCAATCACATTGGCCCATTCATGGTAGTATCACGCTTGACAGTATCAACATCATGCTTAACCTTGAACGAACATATCAACAAGCTATGAAAGCTCAGCTAGGTTAAGTACGTAGACGGACAGAAATGTCTTTGGAAGCTACACAGGCACTCAGCAAGAACCCTATTGCTGATGTGCTTAATCAGATAGGTTAAAAGGTTCTGGATGAGGTGCTGTAACCT
The DNA here is from genome assembly GCA_027123675.1 of Molva macrophthalma. NCBI lineage: Eukaryota > Metazoa > Chordata > Actinopteri > Gadiformes > Lotidae > Molva > Molva macrophthalma. Next base: position 5,974,276 of record JAOPJO010000147.1, on the reverse strand, counting down.
TTGAGCCACAGTATTGCGTAATGTTTGCAGTCACTTTCGGCACACCTTTAACACCCTCAGTTACTGTTGATTTACACAAACTCAAATAGGCTAAAGGCTGAGCTTGATTGCATGAACCACCATGTAAGATGGTTATTATAGTGGCTGAAATATATTGCCTTGCATATATGCAGCTCAGGCTTTAAAGAAATAAAAAACACATTTGTTCAGCTTATATGGGCTGCCAGCCAGAAGGAATGAGACCATACGAATGGCTCCCCACACTAAGCAGTGTAATTCGGTCACAGCCCTGGCAGACATTCTGTGGTGCTTATCACTGGGGCATCCTGCAATCTCTGCCAATCACAGAGAGCAGAGGAGGAGAGCGAGTTGGGGGTGGGGACGGACTTCCTTCCGAATCCATTCATGCCATTCAGACCACCTGCTGTGCCTGTCAAAGGATTGAGTCAGGGTGGGCAAGAGAGAGAGACATCTTCAAAGAAGAGCTCTCCCTATAGTTCTCTCCCTGTCCGGCAAACACAAAAGCCACAGTACCATAGACATCCGGTGAATTCTGCTGACTTAGACATCATCACAGCTTTGTTGTTCACTCTCCACCAGACATCATCACAGTTTTGTCGTTCACTCTCTCCCCCACCAATGTAACCCCTCAGGGCCATTTCTCTTTTAAGATTATCAACATTTGGCAAGTTAATGGAAGCATTACAAACATACCACGCATATAATGTACACATATGGTGAACACTATACAGCAAGGGATGTTGAAGGAGTGGAGATCGTTCAGCCCAGTTTTCCCAGCAAACACCACCTGTGAATGCTCCTCACTTAGCTGCCAACAGGCTACTCCACTCCAGCTGTCTGTGTGCATGTGTGTGTGAGAGTGTGTAAATGGGACCCAACAAAACTGTTGTCCAGGGTAGTACTGCACTCACAGAGGGATTACCATAGAGGGGGATTACTGGAGGACAACATAGCATCTACACACATTACTAGAGCACACCCCCAGGCGAGTAGTAGACTCTTAGAGACTCCAAGTATGAGGGTGGAACAACATCAGTACAAATACAAAACATGTATAATAAAGCACAAGTATAGAGGCCACTAATATGTATAATCAAAGGACGGTAACCTACTCGTATAGCCATCCATCTATCCATCTATATATATATATATATATGACACGACTCAAAATCGGTCGGTGTTTCAACTGCCAAGTAAATGTTTGGTATGCCGATATAAAATATGATATATAGGGCCATCACATTGTGTACAGTCTGTGGGCCGATCACTATAGGCCTCAGCACGATAGCGTTATGTGTTTGTGTGTTCGAGAGATAGACTCGTAGGTTAACTTTGGAAGGAAAGCTTAGACGATTCCAGGCAGCAACCATAACATGAAGACGACTTTTGCCGTCAGTTCAGGCCGCAAGGGATTTTATATTCAACTCCCATGCGTTGTTTCAGTGAAGCAAGGCGAATAGACGTCTTTGACAATTGTTTTAACTTTCCTATGTTGTTAAACTGAGGTAGTCAGCGAAAACGTATCGCTCTACCATTGACTTTTCAAACTACTTTCGGCTCCTACGTTCGGGTTTTAAAATCCTTACCTTAAAAGAGACCTTTATTGCTTTGAGATGAGGCTACATACGTCCTGTAGCTTTTGTTCCACGTAGTTTATGGTAAAATCCAAGAGGAATTACACAACGAAGGCTGACTCGACTGTGAAATCTCAGTCTTCGGTCAGTCCCATGGCGGCTCTCGTGTTAACAAATGTACAATTCCAAGGTCCCTTGCCGCACGTTAATGTTCAATCACAAGAATCACCCAATCGTTACTGAATGTATATTAAATACCGTGATTGTTTCACGAAGGCAAGATCATCGACCATTGAGAATAACAAAAACAGGAACCGGCGAAGCCTCCATTGAGCCCCACAACAATAGAAGTAGCAGCTAGGACGAGGCCAGGAAGAATCATCCCCTTTAGCAAGGATTTCCCATGCACTCAATATGGCCGACATCCCAAATGCATATTGGTGTAGAAAATCAACACTGACCCCTATTTTCCTTGCAACTTAACTGTGCATAGTTTTCGGAAATTAATATTTTTAAATTTAAAATAAATAAATAAATAAATACATAAAATAACCACAAATGTGTAGGTCGCTTAACCTTTGAACCATAGTTGAACCAAATCCAAATGGTATTGGCGCCCTCTAGGCTCTGATATCGGAAACGGCCACTGTTAAACGTCATAAACCTCGCTCTCATTTTGCACTTTAAGCCTTTAAGTTATCTAATGCATATCAAAATAAAAGTTAATGAGGCGTTTCTCTGAAATACCTTGTATCGAAGGATACATTCAATTAATTTGTTTAAAAATTATAGAACTCGCCATTGTAGGTGCGAGTTATACGTTATTTATCCACACAATTTACAATTTTAATAGTCTTTTAAAATCTTTTTATTTTCTTTCTCTCTTTTGCTCCATCCCAAATGCATATTGGTGTAGAAAATCAACACTGACTATGCAACTTAACAGTGCATAGTTTTCGAAAAACATATATTTCTAAATGTTAAATAAATACATAAAATAACCACAAATGTGTAGGGTTGTTTGACCTTTGAACCATAGTTGAACCGAATCCAAATGTTTTAATATGGACCTCCCTTTTGAAGTCTTTATTTATAAAATTAGTTATTGTGATTATTGGTATTTTTTTTTTTAATGTGAAAACAAGTATTTACTGATTTCCTCTTTCTCTTCAAATCCTTCACATAGCTGTAATGGGAGTGTTTGATTTATTTGACTTTGTCGTTGAACAAACCAAATACATTGCTGGAAAGTATCTGTCTTAAAGAGAAATGTCAGTGGACACTGAGCTTATGACGTACTATGAACCCTGAGAGCATGTCACGTTTTAAATCCTCATAAAAGGGGCTACCAAAAGAAGGATGTTTTGCTGGTTGATCACTTTGCAATCCATCCACCTCTCTCATAAGCGCTGGCGATCACTCAAGGTCACAGACGTTTTTTTGTCATGTGTGGGTCTTCAGATGGCTGTAGTGGCCGATCCCAGTTCCACAGGTCCTATTGCAGTGTGTAATTGTGGGTTTATTGCTCAAGGTCCATCCATCTATTATCGACTATCTGTCTTTCTGTCAGCATCCCATTGTTTTATTTTCCCTCTCTAACCATCCATCTTACAACCTAAACTTATATTTCTAAATAATGTATGAACTTACCAACAAGTGATTACACCTTTTAAGATTCTTACACCATTTCAGCATTATTATTTGTCTGAAACCTTTTACTTAGGTTATGAATAGCTGTTGCAAAAACCTTGATTGTATTCAGCCCTAGATTTCTATGAAAAGTGTGCCTTTTCAATTAGATGTCTTTCTGAACAGAATGTGGTTTCACAAAATGTTTTGCAGGTTTATTTCCCCACACAACTTACCCCAAAAACATTAATTGGGAGATTCTGAACATAAACACATGAGTCTTAAAAAGGTCCATGTCTTCTCAGAACTCAACGATGATCAAGAAGGGATCCTTCAGGGAAACCTCCCTCTCTTCTTCATCCAGCGGGGATGATGCTGGGCTCCGGCCCAGCATAATACAAAATACAAAATAATAATTAATAAAAAAAGTTATACACAATTTCATAGTATCTATGCTGGACACACAGCAGTATACACATTGGCCATACACAAAGTACACTCAAAACAATGATGTGGGCTTATATTAGTAGAACACTAGATAACTGTATCTGAGAAGCAATTTGAACTATAAATATAGGCCTATATGTAAAGAAAACCAATTAGAAACCATTGGGACAAAGCATGACAACCAACCCCATGATGAAGTTGTTTGTCAACAACAACAACAACAACAACAACAACAACAACAACAACAACAACAACAACAACAACAACAACAACAAGATTTCAGTCTTCGATGGATTGTAATCTTTTCATGAATTAAACTACACAGATAAAAGGCTTACCCACTTGTATCCTAAACTTTAGCTCTGGCAAGCTCGCTAGGCCGACTCACCAGCCGGCTCTCTGCCATGTTAGGCTTCAAGTCACACAGAAATCTGCAGTTAATTATATTTGATTAAATGTTAAATATCGGTTCATAACAAAATACATATTAAACATTAACATCATACATTTAAATTGCCTTTCCTTCGGTTCTTCCTCAACTTCTGAATCTTGACACGTTGTTTGGTTTTCTTAGATGCCGCCTGGTTACCAATCAGATGTGGGAACGAACAAGCCCCTCCCACTTGCAGCTGTAAGTCTCTCCTACTTGCTGGCTTCCGCCCACTTGCCGCCCGTAAAATTATTTGAATGTAATTTACTGCCCCCTGTACACCTGCTCAATCAGGTAGGCCTACTGCTGCCCGGGGAGGGAATTGAAGTCCCTATTCTTCGTGTTTATCCTATACAGAAGAATGTTCCTTAAATGCATGTCTCTACATGTTCGTATTGATCCAAATTAAGTGTGCTGACATAAATGATATGTCATAAATTAAATTGGGGTTTATAATAATAATGGTCGTTATATCTAGGATATTTGTCTTGCTTTGATGGAGTTAGGCCTACAGGCCCATAGCAGGGCTTGTTTCCTTGCCATATTAGGTTATCCATTTCCCTAGAGAAAGTATACTGGCAAAAAAAAAGATCGAGTGAAAGCTTTCTGGTGATTCATCCTCTTAGTCAAACGGTTCGCATTTTGTCCTTCTTTTCCTCATGGTGGCGCCATTTGTTAAGCAATTTGTATGGTCACGGCGGGCGTGAACACGCGGATTAAGGTATTAGTCTTTCTTTAGTTTTAACCCTTGCCGATGCATTCACTTTATTTGAATCACGCCCTATAACAAAAGTTGGGATGGGCTGTTTCGCAATGGCTACGTGTTCGTCATATTGCGTCAGAGTCAACACATTTCTGACGTGAACGTATTGACGGTAAAAAAAAATCGAATTGGCGCAATGGTAATGGGCCTTATACCGATGACAAGGCGCATGGCCGTATAGGCCATGAGGACGTGTAGCCTACACAGACACTATTCAAAGGCCTATATTAAATTAGCCTATACTGGGAATAATTATGACACTTTCTCTATTATAACACTTTCTAAAATAGGCTTACACCCAGCCGATTTTTTTGGGGTGTGGGTAGAGCTTTAGGCCTAGTCTACGTATTGCCTATAAAGGATATCAAATATATAGGCCTAGTCTATAAATATATTGTTTAGGTTGCGTGAGACTCAACACATTGAAATCAGATGTAAGCAACCGTGGAGATTCAAAGCCATGATGCATTCATACATTTTGTATTAATCCAAATCCGCACTTAATATTTTGTAATAATATAGATAGGCTAATAGTGAAAAAAATGACCTGGCTCAGGGAGCCAAAATTGTTATAGTCATTTCAGCACTGGACAGTTCCTGTTTCCCGAAGGCCTGTGATTTCTATATCGGAAACGCAGTCCCAAGCATAACTCCCTGAAGTCCATCTCACGGAGACCGCTACCATCATTTCTCACAAAGATTATCATTTCCCAGCTCAGCCATAATCATAAAACCCTAATTGGAGTTATCGATGACGCGTGGGAGACATCGTGGTCGCGTTGAGAAAGAAAATGATTTGTGCTGACCGTCACGTCGGCTTGTGTAAAGTTCATAAATGTATGCATTCGCCCCTTTCAGAAAGAATTAAGTTTCGAAGTAAACTTCCTTAGGGGGTGGGGGAATGAGTCTGACGGATGCATCGATGAGGAAGGAACTGTACTATTATATTCCGGGAGGAACGCCTGATGACGTCTATAGCATCCTTAATGTGACTTATTGAAAAAAAGGCAAGGCTCGCGATACATGGATAAAAATCCAAGGCAATCGGAGCACAGGACAAAAACTTTTGAGCAAAGATATGTAGACGCACGGCGGTATACTTTTCAGTTTTTGTTTGCTTGAACGACTGGTTTAGTCACCTATTGTGTGTATAAAAGTACGATTGCCTGCATTGAGGGGAACATAAGGAAACGGCAGCGGCGCTTGAGCCAGGAAAGAGAAAGAGGTGCCGTGAGAAAGATCGCTATCTCTCTCACACACTACAACAGCCGCGCCCGGATCACATCATACAGCACTTCTCTCTTCCACCCCTGCTATAGGTATGTGCTTGCCGCTTTACAAAGCAGCCACGTTCGCTGTAATAACTTGGAACAATTATATAGGCCTAATGGAGCTCAAGATTAAGTTGGACTCTTTTAAATTGACATTTTTTGCGCGAACAACATCGTTTTCGCTTTTTTTTCTTAACTTTGTGATTGTATCCAAAGGAACTCGATTTGTTGTGGATTTAAAATCAATTTTGCACTTTTATGGAATGGAATGATATAAGGAGCGTGAAAACAATGTTTTGTAGAACGGAGTGTGCCTTTATGTACTTGGTTTTAATTGTCTTTAATCCAATCCACCAGATAAGTGTTAGGAATATCGTAACGTAGCCTATATTTGTATTACAGAAATAATGCGAATGAGTATTTTTGGAATGCAATGGTTATGTTCAATTGTTTAACATCTCTTTTCTCTTTCTTTTTCTTTTCAATTCTAACAGCATGGCCAGTTCGAGTAAAGCGACTTTAGTCTTGCTCATCTACGGAATCATAATGCACTACAGTGTTTACTGCACACCTATCGGATTAAGTTACCCTAAGATTAGGTATGTGAATTTGCTTTCCTTCCACTTGTTAATACATGTGATATTCCGGATTTAAAAAAATCTGAATTCGATTAAAAATGAACATGTATCGTACGTTCAGCTATTCCACTGCAGTACCGTTTGTAACGAGTATAGCGCATCATTTCGGATCGGGGCTCCCTTATTTCAAACAAGCGTAATTACGCAGTCTATCTTTTTGTGCGTCTGCTATTTAGCAAACGAGACAAACAATCGTTGATATGGAAATTATTTTCTACTTCCACAAATAACTGACTCTTGGAAAATGACAGTGGAAATTTCGTAGTGGTATGTGTCCATCGGGACGATGCATAGAACAACCCCTATTAAAGATGAGAGTGCAGTCAATGCTACGGATAGCCCTTGGGATGACGATGGAATGGCGTCACCAAGAAGAGGCGAGGCAAAACGAATAGGAATGCTTTATCCTTAATTATACGATTTTTTTGTCAATCGAAAGCAGAGCCATAACTTAGGCGTGGTTGTTTATTCATTCATTCGAATTATTCACTGCGGATTTTTATAAATCATATTTCTACTCTAGGCCCACCAAATATAAAACATGTCTATCCCTATTGTCTCTATATCTCTAGGCCTAAATATTTAATGACACTTCAGCCAATGAAGACTCGGCAACACATCAAATGCCTATTTGTCCGAAACAATAAAATGTAAATGATTATTCGTGGTATTGCATAAATCGCTTCAGTTATTAATCAGAAATTTTTTTTTCTGTTTTCAACTAGGCTATAAAGTTTAAATATCACGTTACCTCCGTTTTTTTTGTTGAAGCCTTATTCGATTATTCTGTTGTTTTTTTTATTATTATAGTGTTTTTTTCTTTTCTCCAAACGATCACGAATCGAATTATTAGATTACGTTTTTCTATTCCAGGCTTGAAAATGACGCTTTCGATGAAGATGGGAATTCATTATCCGACATGGGGTTTGATAGTGATCAAATTGCTATAAGAAGCCCACCATCCTTAGATGACGACGTGTACACACTGTACTACCCACCAGAAAAAAGGTAAATAACCATACGCTTAACAAGTACAGACTTATAATGGAACTATATTCCATTTAAAACATGTTGATGTTGCGAAAATGTTTGCTTGCTTTGTTTTCCAGAGTATCTCATATTATTTGTTCAATGTTATTTTCATATCTAGTAGCCTAAAATGATGATGTAAGTTCTTAATGAAATAACGATTACAAAAAAGGTTAGAAACACGTGTGTGTGTGTATTAGGTGGTATACGGTTATTTATTGCTGTGACATTGAACTTAAAGGCACATTTTGGGCTACTTTGATCATTTTGTCTGTGCTTTGGTCACTGACGATGTATGTGTTTCGCGTTTTATCATCTCAGAACAGAAAGGCATGCAGAGGAAGAATTAGATAGAGCCTTGAGGGAGATCCTGGGTCAGTTAACAGCGAGACAATATCTGCATTCTCTGATGACAATACGTGTAGGGTAAGGGCATTTCTTATAAGCGTTTACAAAGCCGCCATCACATTTTGCTCTCCGCCGCCCAAGTTCAGGTTGCTGCATCATTGTCTCGATTCTTTCGTATCATTTTCTGTAGTGGTTTCACTTTCGTTTTGTACAACAACGTCAACTATAGAAATGTTCGATATCTTCGTGTACATCTCTATAGCGGGCGTGGTATTGCGTTCATAAGGAGCGACCACCCCTGAACACACACACCACCTTTTATTTATGTATTATTATAACGAAGATAGGTCAGTTTACTGAGATAAAAATCTGCTAAAACAAGGGTTGATAATCGATAACTTGATTTTATTTTCCCAGTAGGCCTCTATGCGCCAGAATGTGCCATGGGTTGCAAATGAATAATTCATGACAAATGTCTGAAAGGATTAAACCCCTGATTGGTTTAACAGTGGTGTTCGCGCTGGTTTTACGGAACGAAAATTCCAGAATAGGAAACATTTCCTTGAATAATATAAAGGATATAGGCAAATTGATGCTACTGTCGTGCAATCCTTAATATCAGAAAGTTAAACTGGCTTCTTAAACAAATGCAGTTCATTGTTGCAATGATGAGGTTGCTATTCAGTGCAGCAACCTGTAGTCTAACATGATGTGTGTTCTTGTTTTGCAGTGAAGAGAGTAGCATTGAGGACGAGTCGGAACCATTATCAAAAAGGCATTCAGACGGGATATTCACCGACAGCTACAGCCGCCATCGAAAACAAATGGCTGTGAAGAAATACCTCGCAGCAGTCCTTGGGAGAAGGTACAGACAGAGGGTGAGGAACAAAGGACGTCGACTCGCATATTTGTAGCGATGTTAAAGCTCCCAAACTGCCCTCCTGTGTAAATATCCAATCGTTAAAGTCATTCAGATATAACTGACAAACAGTGGATTGCGCCTGTGTTCTTTAAACATGTATTTATGTATCAAGTAAAGCCATTAAATGAATATTTTAATAATAATATCGTTTTTCTTTTGTACAAAAGCACTTGATACCGCACAGTTATACTTTGTGGACCAATATTTTATTTTCATGTCAACATGTTGAAAACAAAACAAAATGACAAAAAAATACATTAGAAAAAAAATGATAAGTGTGCACCTTCAACGTTATGCGCTTGACATCTTTAAAGGTCATCTACATATGCAGAAAATAAATAGATTTTAAAAAGACAATCAAAGTATTGAATGTTATACTTATTTTTGTAACCAACGTTCTACGTTATTGTTTTGAAAACAGGCATCAAAGAAGCAGTGAGCATGCTTTGTAAAAAAGCATAACAGGCTTTCCTAAAAATTACTCTTGATATTGTCCCTCGCCCAGACGCCTTCACGGGTTGTGTGTGGGCTCTTGCATAGCTTGCGGTTATACTCCCGATGGCTTTGGTTGTAGCCACTCCTCTGATGGAGGGGAAATAAATTCACTCATTTGTGAAAACAATTATTTGCAGTCTTGGGGTGGTCTAGCTGCCCATATTGACGAAGGATGAGTTTGTTTACTGTAGGCTATGCGGCAAACACTGCGTGCTCACTTGCCTCACAATTCGTTAAATATCGGAGGATTAGCTAAGATTGACAGACCTGTGTTAAAGAGTTTTTGTTACCGATATCCAGCATGAAAACAACAAGATACATCATGCATTCCAACGTTTGTTTTGATCAACATCAACGTTTTTATTTTGGAACCTTGCGATCCAGTGGTTGGTTACATTCTGGAACCCACCTGTTCTAAGATTGTATGAGTCAACATATGAAATAGCCAAAACAACCGAGAGACATATTGCATTGGCAATGCGGGCTGGAAGAAATCCGGAGTAGGGGGGGGGGGGGGGGGGGGGGGGGGGGGGGGGGGGGGGGGGGGGGGGGGGGGGGGGGGGGGGGGGGGGGG
>JAOPJO010000147.1:5885729-5898075 GCA_027123675.1 Molva macrophthalma | reverse complement strand
GCACACAAATCTCTCTGAAGGTGGTCCGGAGAAAAAAAAAGGACAAAAATGCAAAGCATTTTGTTCTTTTTCTCGTCCACGTGTAGACGCTTCTTTGGGAACGGCGCCGTGCGGAAAATGCCTCTTATGCTTGTTTGCATAAGAGGCATTGTTCTAAGTATACACATGACTCTATATCTGATGTAGGAGGCAGGAGGGGGGGGGGGGTCAATAGCGTGATTGATGAATACTTACAGATATGGATGTATGTATGTATCATCGCATGAAAGGGTCATGCCAGAAAAAAACAAGAAAGTGAAGGAAGTTTGAAACGCTATAGCTGAAGACGTTTAGTGTAGCTCTAAATTAGGGCCCTGTAGAGGAATATGATTCATATTCAATACATATCTTTGTCGGCTAATACACATCGGAATTTAGGGCTTCTTTGTAATTGTTCCGTTCCGTTCAAGTAGATGTTTTTGGAAGCCTCCAGTGCCTGCTCTGGATGTATCCTGTGTTTACAGAATCATGTATTCAGAAAATGATCGCACAGATCACAAAGACCCTAAGGCACATGCTGTTGTCTTTATTTAATGGGGAACCAAGAACTCCAAAAGCATAAGGCGACAGCTGCTGTTTTTCTTGTTAGTGTGTAAATTACCTCCGATGGATAACAAGAGCAACGCTGAGCGGAGAGACTGTTCGCTCATGCTCCCATTTAGAACTTCACACTGTGCCTTTCGCTTTGATGTTCTCAACTCATCTTGTCATCACAACCATGTTGTTTTTGTCCAGCTTTGTCCAGACCGCCAGATTCAATCATTGGGTTGTAAATGGCCGAGCTGTCTTGGAGTGATACAAAGGTTCTGGTATGACTGCCGCACAGTGATTCACTGCAAGCTCAGGTGGAACGGATAAATCTGATCAAATCTGTGTCCACTCTGAAGCAGGCTAATGCAGCCTACTACATGCAGCAGTAGAAGAGGTATGTGTGCTGGATTACCCCAGTGATGTGTGTGTGTATTTGTGTGCGTGTGTGTGTGTGTGTGTGTGTGTGTCTGTGTGTGTGTGTGTGTGTGTGCGTGTTCACACGCTTGATGTGTGTATATTTCCCACACTGTACTGACCCATCGACTGCACCAATTAGCCCCAACACTGCCTCCAACTGACAAGCATTATCAAGCCAACAACATGGACATAGTTCACAGACACTAAGTATTTTGACACTTTCATAATACATATTGATCTACCAGTTCTCCTCTTATCAGACACCCCGCCCCCCTCAGTGCCATGATGGGGGCTGTAGTTGAAGATATAACATTGCTCTAACAAATACATAGTATATTCAGCATGGTAAGCTCAACATCTGATGGAGCTTCAGCCTACTGCGCCAACGCTGACCATACAATTATGAATCAGATAAGTCAGATGGAATTTGAATCATCCAGTTTTGTCTTACAAATATGTCTTACAAATAAAGTGAAAGAACAACAAAACTCTCACTCCAAAAATATACATCTTTATTTCTCAGGCCAGGAAGTCTATCTTAAACATCCTATTAAAATGAGCCCGGGCTCATTTCTCACAAAACTGTCTTTCACTGCAGCTTCAACGTATTCATCTTTCAGTTCTAACGTCCCATCCGCTGTCTTGGAAATGCCATGTGTTTTTTTTGTCGAGAGCCAGCAGTGTGTGTGTGTGTGTGTGTGTGTGTGTGTGTGTGTGTGTGTGTGTGTGTGTGTGTGTGTTTGTGTGTGCGTATGTGTGTGTGTGAGCAAGGCAGTGATGCATTGGGACAGACGGGGAGAAAACAAATAACAACATAGCATTAATAAAACATGAGGCTGAACTAACCTGGGACCCATGGCGGAGGCTTGCGGTGTGATGATATACTCGGGGACAACAAGACAGTGTAATTAGGGTCGACGCTCGCTTGAGCTACGTTTGGGGACTGGGGGGGGTGCAGGTGAACTCTACTGCACTGTGTCTATCATTTAAAGTTTAAAAGCAAGCCCAGAGGGCAGACGGGGCTTGTTTGATACAAATCTGTCTACGTACAGATCTACGCACACACACACACAAACACACACACACACACACACACACACACACACACACACACACACACACACACTGTGTGTTCCTGTTGCAGTATAATAAAGTGTACATTAACATTTTAGTCTTCTCCACCACGCTGCAGGATACAAAGGAACTTCCTCAAGGTTTAATTTGAATAACAAATCGGCCTGGCGGCCATTTCTGCATGATCTGTGGTCGTCAAATATTTATAACAGAGGTTCCTTTAATATATTCATATGATTTAGAGTTAATTTATATCAACAATGTACTAGATATGTATACTGTATGTAATATATTAAAAAGTTATTAAAATAATTGTTACATTTATATTCTAAAAAAGATATTTATACATTTTAATCTATATAATAATGCTTATTTTAGTATGAAAATCCCTAATCCTCAACTAATCATCAATAATTAAATAAAAACAATTTAGCCAATCCACCACTAATCGCTATCAGCTGGCACGTTACATAAATACCCTGTTACATCCTGTTGCATCCTTACTGCCATAGTAACCAAAACAAGAACCTACGAGATCAGGTTCCATGGTTACAAATCTGCCACAGCACACTAGAAACAGGTTGAGGTATAGTACCTGCGGATACACAGGGGACTTCGGTAAACAAAAATTGCTATCAGCAATCAAATGCCATGGAAACCCATCTGTATGACGCAACTCGGAGCCCCACATGGGATGAGACGCTGATAGATTTCCCCCCTGGGTATTGCCTGTATAACGCCAAGTGGAGCAGACACATAGGCCTTTATGTTGGAACACTGGCTGCACGTTGTTGATGGGGTTTTGTATTATTTAGATTTATTCGTTTTAGTGTGTAAATTAAAGAACAGTATACCTGCGTGGTCACTCTGACCCACAGTGAATGAGTAATCGCAATTGATGTATGAAAATCATTGACAACTGAAACCAGCAGCCTGATTTAAATATTATAGCTACAGACCTCATTATATTTCTACTTGTTCGAGGCTAATGTACAGAAAAGGGTCAGAGATAGATCAAAACAACTGCGCTCTCTGTATGCAATACTGAAAAAGATTACAAACTGCTAATTCGTCTTTCATTATGGTTCACAACCTAATAAATTGTTTGGCATGTTCACACTGTTCTACTTAGCAGACACAATATGATACACTTTTTGACTTCTATTACATAACATTCACAAGACCAAACACAAACACACATAGCAGTAGAGTAGAATCAAAATTCTATTGTATTTTAGTTATTACTTGTCAATAAATGTACTTTTTCCTTTACAGCAAATGTTTAATAGAGAGTGGAAACAGCATAAATAGATAGCAGATACCATCTTGCTTTTGGTTACTTGAACATCCATGAACGTCCTATATGGGTGACTTCAGAAGCTTCTTTGAAGCACTCTTTATAGCATTATAGCTGAGATGTGCTGCTACTGTTGGGCAGTGTGCTGCTACTGTATCTCTGTGTTTGTATGCGTGTGCGTGTGCGTGTGCGTGTGCGTGTGTGTGTGTGTGTGTGTGTGTGTGTGTGTGTGTGCGTGTGTAAATACTGACACATTTATTTGTGGCTATCTGTTTCCAATAGGGCATGCATTACAAACATCAATATATATACAGTAATTAGTCTCTTTAAAGTCACTGGTGAACAAGTATCTCAGGCATATCTGCAAGTATATATTTAGACATATAACCATGCGAAGACAACGATCAAAATGTGTAGTAATTTTTAAAAAAGTATTGGTGGTACAGAAGGAAAACGCATGCATTTAGTTGCACAAATGAAAAGAGCCATTGGTAATAGACATTTTTGTCAAAGGAGGAGGAGGAGGAATATTTTTTTGTTTGGCAAGAACGTTATATTCTTTACAGTTTTCTACAGAAATTTGGCTCCAGTGGCTCTGGCTGCCAAACACAACCATTGTTTGGCCACAATCCATTCCTATTGAGTTTTGCTGAATAAAATAATGTATTGTATTTTTCTATTAGTCTCTGGCTTTCAACTGACTACAGCAGCTACAAAATACCCTTTTTTGTAGTAACCCTTTTGTACCCTACAAAAGAGTCTTTTGTAGCTGCTGCAGCAATATGTGCTACTGTAGTTTCCGCCTTCCGGATTAGAATAGCAACAGCACCCTACCTCCACATCAGTGCTATTCCCAGTGTCGAAAGTGTCGGCCTTGCTAGAAAATTCTTCTACTAATCGCAAGTTAAAAAGTTGTTACTTTACCACCAAAAAGGTGTCCGATTTAATACTGCATATTTAAAAAGTTTAGAAGCTGGACTATTTTAATACTTGGTAACAATTCATTGCGAAGGAACCTCGCTGGAAGTGCAGGGGCGTTCGGTTGTATAGATGTAACCTTTTTAAACCTTGTTGTAGAAAACAGGCTTGTCACACTTAATCCTCTGTCTGTTGCTTTCAGCCGAGCCATCTACATAAAAGCCACGGACCTTGCTATTGGACACACAAAAAAAATAGCAATTCAATTAGAACAAGAAGCTCCTGGTTGTCAGGCAACACCAAGGACACACCATTCTCCTCACACTGTGGCATTTACGCCATTCAGATGGCGGTAAAGGGAGGAATAGCTTCAGCCAAGGATCATCACAAAACAAACCTTTTGAAAGGCTCTGATGAGTCGCATTCTTTTCACCCTCGTTTTCTTTTTTGGTTTGATTCAGACAAATGCAATATCAAAGGTTGACTCTTGATTGAAAAGGCATTAGCCCGACATTCAAGGCCTCCCCGTTGGGATCGGAGGGGGCAAGCGGGGATGCATATGCACAGCGGGCAGCTCACATCATCGCGCTCATTTAACGAGACACACGTCGAGACGCCGCCGCCACCGGAGACGGGAGCGTCACGCTATGGCGGCCTCGTGGTTCTTCTTCCATGTCAACTTTTGTTGAACCTCTTGTCTCTACTCTACCGTGCATTCCATGGCTTTACCTTTGGTTTGGTTTTAACCTTTGGTTAAAACCGTGCTCCTAATGTTTCCATGGTTATGTCTTCCTGAACCTTCCTGTTGTATTCAACGCCTGTCGTGTTTAAACTCCGCACACAGTCTATGCATCAGTCCAGGTGGTGCTATACAATGCACATATTGCAAAACGTATTGCCACTACACTTTTAACCAATACATATTGTTTGTTTCCAAGAAGTCACACTTTTGTGGCATTAAATATCAAAGCTTGTATAAAAGATGCTGAGCATGTCTGGAACTAATTTGTTGTGATACAGATCTTGGCTTTGAATTTCCACCACTGGTAAAGAGGTGATTTGCATGTAGATGCTTTACTACATGACCTGCATGAGTAGGTCTCTGAATCGAAAAAAGTTATAATGAAGGCAATTAAATAAACATCTGTCGTTGTTGTTTTTGTTGGAGGTCAGACATTAACATTAAATATGAATGAACATGAATCATGTTATAATTGAAGGTCACGTATAACAGAGCCTCATGGTCAACTTCCTGGAGTTTGTCCAGCGCATGTAGCTTCTGCGGAGAGCAATGTTTCTGTTTCACAAAGACGTGCATCAGACTGGCCGTAGAAAAGAATTCTCCAAGTAATTCTGAAACCTTTGTGTTTCAATTTAATGTTTAAATTTGCATTTAAATAAGGGCTCAAAAAGATTTACAAAATGACTAGCAAGGTTTACAAGAAGTGAAGGGTTAGGGTCTTACTCACACTATCGTTATATAATCAGGTTGTAGTTGAGCGATCTCTACCGTAAAACCAATTGTTTTATTGGCAACCTGTATTGTATTTGTATTTGTCACAAATCTTTCAGCTAGAGGAGGAAAAGACAGTGTCCATAGAAAAGACTGATACTCCAGAGAGCATAGAGAAGATGACAGGATGACTGCCCAAATCGCAAACTCAAATCCCAATCCCCACTAGTATCGGTATCAAAGATGAATGCCTTTATAGTATATATATCATATACACTATATATATCATATCATATATATCATATATATCATGAGGCTAGCCTTGAGCTTTTCAAACACAGCTCGACAGTCATTGCTCCATTTAAATCGCCTTCCTTCCACGCAAGCTGTTGTAGGGGCCAAGCAATATCTTCAAACCCCTTAACTAATCATCTATAGTAAGAGCTTTACCCTATGCAGCTCTGCACTTCAGTCTGGTTCCAATGGGCAGGCCATACCCCTTGGTGTGTTATGATGGCATTTTTGGGGGCAATCTATTGTGTTCACCTCCAACTGCCAGTAACGGCAAGCTAGTTCAAGGGCGGAAAAACCAACAGGCTTGACTGAGACTCTCCAGAGCATGATTGATACAGGGAAGAGGATATGCATCCTTCCTAGTGACATCGTTCAATTACCTATAATACACTGAAAAAAACCAGAGCCCACCCCTCTTCTTTTATATCAAGTTTATAAGCATTTGCCTTAGGTTGGTGGATACCTGCTGGAGATGGAGAGGGACCCTTCTGAGCGGTACTCTAATGGCCCTGTGTCAATTTTGTGCAGAGTCAGGTGAGTCCTACACGTGATGTTACTATCAAACTGCCTAACTGGCTTCAGTTCCCAAGCAGAAAACCCTTTAGCTTCTAATCCACACTGATTAGTTAGTCAACGATTAAAGGTGGCCGGCCATTTGGCCCCTCCTGAACCTTACACTCCTCATCTACCGCTACGTTAATGAAAATGGTGCCCAGCTTCATGCCTTTTTCAACATTAACGCATCGTTATACATATATAATGCATCTTGTGTTGGAACTTGCATTGGGCTAAGGCAGCCCTAGTGACCATCCTCCGAAGCCCAATGCCGAATTCACAAACAGTTTCAGTATGAAGCCTCCTATGAAAAGAGAAACTGGCCCTGTTCCAATCATCTCTATAGCAGAGATCTGAACACCTGCCCATAGCGTCCTTTAGTAAAAAAGAATTAGCATTGGCTGTTGCAGATAGACCACTATATACTTAACGTGCTCGCCTTGACAGAAGGAGACCGATTCATTTTAACGTTATCATAGTTTCTTACGTCGGCTGGCATTTCAAACTGTTGTGCCCAGTCTACTCACGGCCAACCCCCGTGAAGGTTTCTGGAATAAAGAATGGTCAAGGGGTTGCCATGCCTTAGTTACGTGCATCTGGCTGGACAGGTTGATTATCCCCTGGCTCTGACATTTTAATAGATCCCACCACGGCCACCGGTGTAATAAACCTTTTTGGACTGGACTGGCTAAAGAATACTGCCACCACCATTATTTTACTTGTCAGGTCCGGGCTTTATTCAGAGCAACACAAACAGGGGTATGGATAAAATATACTTTATTCAACATTAGTATTTATTATTATTTATTACATACAGTGAGTTTGAAGATGAGCAGGAGGTACTGCGCCTTACCAGGTGCCAGGTGTCTTAAAGGCATCCCGTGATATTGGTTACCACAGCAACTATAAACGTATGTACATTACACCGGCTATCTTTACCGCCGGGCAAACAATGTGAGTTTGTGAACGTCTCCTTTCCAACCGCAGTGTCAAGTCAAGACCACATTCTCCTGGTTACCCTGAGCCACACCAGGCTGCACTGTTTAATTGTTCACCCACACACAGGCAACCCTATCAGCTGCAGGTGTGTCTCATTTCCCAATTACCCCCATGCTAATGCAGGCCCACTACAGCATTTTACAGCTTTATGGCTTGCTATTTAGGATGAAAACAAACTAGTCAATTGATTGTAAAGTACATACACAGAATCATTATATTTATTAAAACAAATACATTCAATGTACAAACTCAGTGAGACAATTTGGATATTGTAGGTGCTCAGCTCCTCTGGTTTCTTCATATCACTAAAGTAGAGTATGATTTAATAAATAAATACAAATTGGGGAACTTAAAGGTAGAGTGTGCAATTTGGATTTTGAAAGCATCCAACAGAAAAAGTCCAACCCCTCCCTCCAAAGCCACTCCCCAAAAACATGTGATGAGCTCGCTAGCTTTAGCAATAGGTCTGCCTAGCCTTGTGGAAGACTCTGGTCATGCGCATTGAGTGCGCTGGCAGAGTGCACGCAACTAGGTAGACAGACAGGTAGGCCATCAAAATATTTAATTTGAGCCAAATCAAATGATTGGATCTGCTTATGACAGTAGTGCAACAGCAACAGATACCAGATTTTTTATTTATTTTTGTCAAAGCATTTGATTTAATGATTGCTGTCACGATGTAAAGAGAATTTCAACAAATATGACAAAAAGTGCTCCTATAATATATTGCCTACCCTAGCTTTAACAAGCTGTGGTTTTAGAGTATTATCAAACACTTCAGCCTTTCAAAAACATTCTCAACTTTCAAATGGCTATTGCTGAATTATTCAAGAGCAACATTAAATGTTTTGCTCGTATTTTTTATGACCATTGCACCAACAATGAGTTTGTAACGGAGGCTTATTAGGTCCTATGTGTGTTGTGATTTTATCTCTATCTATATCAGCCTTCAAATATTTCCTCTTTTATGCGATTTGATTTTTCCACAGGCATCGCCCGGAGAGTTAGTAGGGGAGGGATGCGAGGATGGACCCCACATAAACCACAATAGACTGCACAAGAAAATACAACACAACGATTGAATTGCGTTACGAGTGTCTCGGAGGGCCAACTCAACATTTACTTGGTCGAAGAAAGGATTGG
Source organism: Molva macrophthalma (assembly GCA_027123675.1). NCBI lineage: Eukaryota > Metazoa > Chordata > Actinopteri > Gadiformes > Lotidae > Molva > Molva macrophthalma. The sequence goes on along the minus strand of JAOPJO010000147.1, from coordinate 5,889,355 downwards.
TTTTTGGATATTAATAGATTTATATACGAGGGAGAAAGACAATCTGTCCTTGGGAAGACTGAAATCCCTCAATGGCTCACTTCATTTTGACTGTCAATCACCTGTTGACGATGATGATGCGCAAGAATACACCTTGATGACAGTGAACCACACATAATTCAAAACATTGCCCCTCACTCTACTTTAGGCACCAGATACTTTAGACTCTTAATTATCTTTTTTGTATCATATATAATAATGTTGTTTCAATAACGCAGCCTATGGTAGACACTTAAGTTACTGAGATACTTTAGACACTTGTTTAATGGTGAATAATTTAGTGATAATAATGTATAATTTTAATAACATAGTATATACTGTCAATTATGTCCACCTCAAGTATACATCTATTGTAGTTGTATTTATATAGTATATATCTTTTTTGTAATCTTTATTTAATTCTACTTCTATCAAGTACTTTCTGATGTGACATCAAACTTCCAGACTGCGATTAGTACTATCCTATCTTATCCCCTCCATGTTCTTGTGAGTTTTATCCTCGCTAGAATTAGAAATAGCAAACTATAGAAAGTTGAAAACTGGGGAGGAAAAAGAAAGAAAAGAAAAAGGAGTTCAAAATAATATTTGGTCAGTCTTAGCTGTTTTCCTGTTTGGTCCAACCCAGCAGGGGATTAACCGCGGATGTGCTGCTTCTCAGCTCTCTCTCGTTAGCTGGGACCTGGCACACATATAGCATGACATCGTTGACCACACACTCACAAAGGCACAGAACGCTGGTGCTTAAAGCAGCACACCGGGCCAACTGTGAGTAATGAATAAAGATGTCTCACTCTCGCTCGCTCTCTCTCCCCATTCTACCATATCCCTCTCACTCCCTATCTCTCGATCTCTCTCTCTTTCACATATCTCTCAACTCTCTCCATCCCTCCTATCTTTCCTATTAAGTAATGTAGATCCACCTTTGCTGAATGCACGCTCCCACAGTCAGGGGCACACTTTCTATCTAAATAATTGACAAATAGCGGATGTGGATTGTTTAATTCTTTTGTTTTAGTCTTGTAGTTTTATCAACAAGATTTTTTGCAATGTGACACATAGCTCATCTATCAAAATAAAAGCTTTCATTCGGCCAGGGGCACACTTCCTTTTAGAGGGCAAGTGTTCTGTTAGCGCCGAGTGGAGTAGCTCCACCTCACCACCGAAGAAGAAACCTCAGTAGACACACGTCAGTCGTTAGTGACGAGTGTGTGAATCACAAATCCAAAACATCATGACAGTTGCGTGTCACATGATCTACAAATGCAGATTTAACAGTTCACAAGGAAATAGATCAATAAGAATTCAACTTATTGAAACTAACAAGTATAAGACGTGGTCATAAATATGTATGCATTTGTACAAATCATTGCTCATTCATTCAAATGTCAATTAACAAGATAAAAGTTATCTTTTCCAAGGATGTTAACTGTTGACTTTTGACTCCTATTAGTTTTAATAATTATGAAACAAATCTCTCTCCATAAAAATGTTTCAATCTATCTCAAAGTAGACCTACTTTTTGCCTGTTATTTAAAAAAGATTTCACATTTATCATTTATATTCAAGGTTTTCAATTATGCTGCCTAGGATTTAGTCGACTCTTTTTGTTCCATACTTTTCTTTTATCAGTCTTCTCTCTCTCTTCAAGACCTACACCAGATCAGGTATAAGCCAGTGATTCAACCAAACGCCTGCACTAGAAAGAATGTGAATGTTCTTGACCCCACCTGAAGTGTTTTTGCACATACTGTCGAGGTTCTATTGATTTTGGGCGCAGTTCTGCTGCAATGTCCACCAAAAGTGATCTTTCCTGTCTCAGGTGCTGTACCTGCACCTTGTAAACAGCGGTGGGATATTTGGGCGACCCAACACATTAACATCCAGCTAATGGAGCAGGCATAATGGAAAGATAAACTGCATGATCTATTAAGGGAGCCCAATGTCCGATTTATATAGCAGCCATTTATATATATATATATATTGATTGTGCATTAATGAAGAAATCTCTTGCTGGTATTTGCAATCCAAATCATATTAACTGCCTAGCTCATCAGCAATGCTGTGTAGGCGTACCTGAACAAAATACATAGATTATTTTTAAGTCCAATAATAAAATGGGTACAGCCAAAATGCTAGGTTTAGGATATTATATTTCAGTTATGAATTTTTATGTAAAACAATGATAATTTGAGTCAATCTTATCACAAGGTAGTCATGTTAACATTTCTTCACACTGACCATTAAAATCGGAGAGTTAAAAGTCCAACAAAGCCAAAACTTTATTTAATATAGATGTATTATTCACATCCTCCTCTGTTTGAACAGCGGCTGTAGGCAATGAATGAAGGAGCCCATTCTCAGGTGTCTACTGCCAACAGACTCCTCACGATATGGGCTGTTGAACACAGTCCAAGGTGAGGCACTGAGTCGGAAGTTGTTAAATCAAGGAAACTCATCATTAATTAAGAGCCCGTCGATAAAATCAAATCCTTGTTGCATCATCCGTAGCATCCACCCGTATCCTCTGCTTCCAGCACGCCAAAAAGTGGACAAGCTTTGGCAACCTATAGAAGGTCGTCCTGTCGATACTACATTACCCAGAAATCATTAGGGCTGACAGCAGGTGTTTTTCCTGTGAGGTCATGGGTTAGCATGGGTTGTATTCCTCAAAAGAGTGACAATGTTGATTCACCCTGCTCCCAGTTGTTTGTGAGTTTTTCACAGGACTTTTTTCTCCTGAGGAAGCACAGTGCAAGATCCTTATAGGCTCTACCGATCGCCATCATATCCCATCAGGCCTAGCGTGTAACTGCAGAAGAGGCGGACACCTATAACCATCCTGTCACCCAAACAGTAGCAAGTTCTGCATGTTCAAGTTCAAGTTCTTTATTAAGTCAAATGTGGCTGTAGGCAATGAATGAAGGAGCCCGCTCTCAGGTGTCTACTGCCAACAGACTCCTCACGATCTGGTTGAACACAGTCCAAGGTGAGGCACTGAGGTGGTAGAACCAATGAACTATGATGTGCTTTCCCTTTTTTTGCACTCACATTTCGATTGAGCACACAAGCAAGCAGGTGTACAGGGCCTTTTGTTTGGAGACTTGTTTGGACCGGAAACATTAACTGTGCCCACCCCACTCCTGACAGACGCCATATTAACAACGGGTTTGTATGACTGGGTGGCGGTGCCAGAACAAACAGTCCAAAAAAGTGAATAAAACATTGCTTTTCATGCTGGAGTTCGGGGAGGTGGGGGAGAAAGACGCCCTCGATCACCCGGCAAACAATATAGAAATGTGACGGAGGCAGGGAATCGATGGGGAACACACATCGTGCCTCAGGGAATGTATACATAGGAAGAGGGGGGTGAAGTTTTACTGACAGGGGACTACATTTTAGTGCACCTGTTAGACAACAGCGGCAGGAATCGTTAACCTGCACTAATAAGAACTAATAAAGCGTCCGAGGCGTTGTGTTGTATCGATCTCAACAACCGCCCACCTGTTTTTCTGGTCACCGAGGGTCACAGAAAGGAGGGGGGTGCATCATGGTGATTTGTTGGACTCTGAAATTATTCTTTTTAAGTT